>SJYW01043050.1:525130-536330 GCA_006410735.1 Raphicerus campestris | reverse complement strand
CACTGCAGATGGTGACTGCAGCCATGAAATTGAAAGACACTTGCTCCTTGGAAGGAAAGTTATGACCAACCTAGACAGCGTATTCAAAAGCAGAGACATTTCCTTTCCAACAAGGGTTCATCTAGTCAAAACTATGGTTTTTCTAGTAGTCATGTATGGATGTGAGAGTTGGACTATGAAGAGGGCTGAGCACTGAAGAGTTGATGCTTTTGTACTGTGGTGTTGGAGAAGACTCTTGAGTGTCCCTTGGACAGCAAAGGGATCCAACCAGTTTATCCTAAAGGAAATCAGTCCTCAATATTCACTGGAACGACTGATGTTGAAGCTGAAACTCCAATACTTTGGTCACCTCATGTGAAGAACTGACTCATTTTTTAAAAGACCCTGATGCTGGGAAGGATTGAAGGTCAGAGAAGGGAACGATAGAGGATGAGATGGTTGTTGGATGGCATCACTGACTCAATGGAATTGAGTTTGAGTAAACTCTGGGAGTTGGTGACAGACAGGGTAGCCTGGCGTGCTACAGTCCATGGCTTGCAAAAAGTCAGACACGACTGAGCCACTGAACTGAACTGAACTGAACTGAATTGTCCTGGTCCTGGTCTCTTCCCTATGGAGACTTTTCATTAAGTCACCATCACAAGCTGGCCATCTGATGCGAAGTGGCTGTCTTGACAGTGGTCAACTGGCTTTGTCAGGCATATTGATTTTGCACTGAAGCCAGATTTCTCATTAATTATTATAATCATCCTTTGAATCTGTTATATGGTTCATTATTGAATATGGCAAGCATGTTTGCATAGTTTCTGCTGCTAGGAACCTGCAGGTGGACCAGATGCCAAGATCAGCAATTCTCTGCTGCTCCTGTCCAGTTAGTACTGTTCATGTTTGCATGAAACTTATTTTCAGGTTATGTATAGGCTTGTGCATAGAGATACTTGTTTTTCTCCCTGAAACCACTCTTTGCCTAACTATTATTAATTGTGTTTGAAGCCAAAACTTAAAAGCTTCTCTGTTTTAATATCTGAGTGCTATGAAAGTACTCTAAGGCAGATTTCTTTTTGTTGTTGTCTATTGTTTTAAACCTTGGTTGCATAGCTTAGTATTACCTAAGCAGTAAGCTGTTTTTAAGATCTCCTTGTGTTTCTTCTGAAATCGTGTTTTATAACAGTCAAGGGATATAGAGAAGTTCTCCGGTAGAGTCTGATTTATTTATTTTTTAAAAAGACCTCTTGAATAACAAAAGCCTGGAATTGCGAGAAATGAACTAAACTGATTAGCACAGCATTTTTGTCCAGAAAATATTATTAAAATGGGAAACCTCAAAATATACAGATGTTATATGCTTAATAAGTTATTTTAAAACAGCAATTCATTAGATGTGATAATAAGCAACTATATGATTCAAACATATTTTAAAAATATGTAGTGGCTAACCTGTACCTTCAGTTGGAAAAGAATCCACCTGCAATTCAGGAGACCCCAGTTTTATTCTTGGGTCAGGAAGATCCACTAGAGAAGGGATAGGCTACCCACTCCAGTATTCATGGGCTTCCTTGGTAAAGAATCTGCATTCAATGAGAGGACTTGGGTTTGATCCCTGGGTTGGAAGATAACCTGGAGGAGGGCATGGCAACCCACTCCAATATACTTAACTGGAGAATCCCCATGAACAGAGGATCCTGGCAGGCTACAGTTCCTTGGGGTCACAAAGACTTGGACCTGACTGAGTCACTAAGCACAGCACAGTTTATACGTACATATGAATATATGAAGTGCAGAGCAAAGCTTTATAGAAAAAAGAGCACTCAATACTATTCTGATTAAATCTGAAGCCTTGTTCTTCATTTAGAAATACCTTGTTTTGGTCAAAAAGACAAGTCAAAGTACCTTGACTGTGTAGTGTCATTAAACTTCAACTGGATCTGTACCTCTGCAACATATGTATGATAAGAAAAGGTAAGGTCTTACCAAGTAGAACAGATCAGGCAAGGTAAATAAATTTTTCTTGGCCACAATAAATCAAATGTATTATAGAAAATCAAATACTCTCTAAACAGGTCCCCATTCTTAGTAGGAATATAATTTTGCAAAGTTGATTTTTCCCTTTCTCACTCAGGGCATGAAGTTATTTTCATTTTATGATGAAACACTTTTTCTGATAATTTTAATGCCTTTTAATATCTGTTTTTAAATGGTTTGGAAGTATTTTAAGCATAATCTATAAATAAAGTTATTTTAAGAAATTAAATGCAGCAAACATAGAAGAAAAATAAAAGGAATCCAAATCAGAAAAGAAGTAAAGCTCTCACTGTTTTTAGATGACATAATACTGTACATAGAAAACCTTAAAGATAGTATTAGAAAATTACTAGAGCTAATCAGTGAATCTAGCAAAGTAGCAGGATACAAAATCAATATACAGAAATCACTTCCTTTTCTATATACTTAAAATTGAAAAATCAGAAACAGAAATTAAGAAATCAATCCATTCACCATTGTAACACAAAGAATTAAATATCTAGGAATAAACTTACCTAAGGTGACAAAAGAACCATACAAAGAAAATTATAAGACACTGGTGAAAGAAATCAAAGACAACATAAACAGATAGAGAGAGATTCCATGTTCCTGGTATGAAGAATCAGTGTTCTGAAAATGACTATACTACCAAATGCAATCTATAGATTCAATGCAATCCATATCAAATTACCAATGGCATTTTTCACAGAACTAGAGCAAAAAATTTCATAATTCATATGGAAACACAAAAGACCCTGAATAGCCAAAGCAGTCTTGAGAAAGAAAAATGGAGCTGGAGGACTCAACCTTCCTGATTTCAGATTATACTACAAAGCTATAGTCAACAAGACAGTATGGTACTGGCATAAAAACAGAAATATAGACCAATGGAACAAGATAGAAAGCCCAGGAATAAACCCATGCACCTATGGGTACCTTATTTTTGAAAAAGGAGGCAAGAATATACAGTGGGGTAAAGGCAGCCACTTCAATAAATGGTGCTTGGAAAAGTGGACAGCTACATGTAAAAGAATGAGATTAGAACACTCCCTAACACCATACACAAAGATAAACTCAAAATGGTTAAAGACCTAAATGTAAGACCAGACACTATAAAACTCTTAGAGGAAAACATAGGCAGACCACTTGATGATGTAAATCAAAGGGAGATCCTCTATGACCCACCTCCTATAGTAATGGAAATAAAAACAAAAGTAAACAGGTGGGACCTGATTAAACTTAAAAGCTTTTGTACAGCAAAGGAAACTCTAAGCAAGGTGAAAAGACAATCCTCAGAATTGTAGAAAATAATAACAAATGAAACAACTGTCAAAGAATTAATTTCCAAAATATACAAGCAGTTCATACAACTCAATAGCAGGAAAGCAAACAACCCAATCAAAAAGTGGGAAAAAGACCTAAACAGACATTTCTCCAAAGAAAACATACAGATGGCTAACAAACACATGAAAAGATGCTCAGCATCACTCATTATTAGAGAAACGCAAATCAAAACCACAATGAGATATCACCTCACACCAGAGTGGCCCTCATCAAAAAGTCTACAAACAATAAATGCTGGAGAGGGTGTGGAGAAAAGGGAACGCTCTTGCATGGTTGGTGGAATGTAAATTGATAACATCCACTATGAAAGAAGGTATGGTGGGAGATTCCATAGAAAACTAGGAATAAAACCACCATATGACCCAGCAGTCCCACTCCTAGGCTTATACCCTGCTGCTACTGCTAAGTCACTTCAGTCATGTCTGACTCTATGTGACCCCATAGACCGAAGCCCACCAGGCTCCCTTGTCCCTGGGATTCTCCAGGCAAGAACACTGGAGTGGGTTGCCATTTCCTTCTCCAGGCTTATACCCTGAGGAAACCAAAATTGAAAGAGACACATGTATCCCATTGTTCACTGCAACATTATTTACAATAGCTGGAACATGGAAGCACCCTAGATGTCCATCAATAGATGAATACATAAAGAAGCTGTAGTACATATACACAATGGAATATTACTCAGCCAGAGAAAGGAACACATTTGGGTCAGTTCTGATGAGGTGGATGAACACAGAACCTATTATACAGAGTGAAGTGAGTCTGAAAGAGAAAGATAAATATTGTATTCTAATGCACATATATGGAATGTAGAAAAATGGTTCCAAATTTATTTACAGGGCAACAGTGGAGAAACAGACATAGAGAATAGACTTATGGACACGGGGAGGAGGAGGAGAGGTTGAGATGTATGGAAAGAGCAAGATGGAAACTTACATTAACATATGTAAAATAGATAGCCCAAGGGAATTAGCTGTATGTCTAAGGAAACTCAAACATGGGCTCTGTATCAACCTAGAGGGGTGGGGTGGTGAGGGAGATAAGAGGGAGGTTCAAAAGGGCGGGGATATAGGTGGCTCAGAGGTTAAAGCATCTGCCTATGATGCAGGAGACCTGGGTTCGATCCCTGGGTTGGGAAGATCCCCTGGAGAAGGAAATGGCAACCCACTCCAGTACTCTTGCCTGGAGAATCCCATGGATGGAGGAGCCTGGTGGGCTATAGTCCACGGGGTTGCAAAGAGTCGGACACGACTGAGCGACTTCACGCCTGATGAGATGAGATGAGATGAGATGGACTAAGCTACTGAACTGATGGCTGATTCATGTTGAGGTTTGACAGAAAACAACAAAATTATTTAAAGAAATTATCCTTCAAAAAAAATTTAAAGAAGAAATTAATTGGAATAATAGGAAAGATATATATTTTTAGTAAAAAAGGTGTAATGATATTGAATATTCAAGTGCTTTCTTCTGTACTTCTTGAAGTATGTTTAAGTCAGTATCTTCATACTCATCCTTAAAGATCTCTTTTCCCTATAGAAACAGATAAAAACTCTGTTTCCCATGCTCTTAACCTGATCTGTGACCCAGTCCTTCAATCCCGCTGTCTCTTCCTCTTTCTTAACACCCTGTGGTTGTTTTTTAAGGCACTTATCCTCACATGCCACCGGTATTGTGGTAAGAGCAGCAAGAAAGCTCAGGGCAGGGAAAGCATGTCTCTTTGGAGCACAAAGGGATTTGGGGGCAAGGTTAGAAAGGGCTGAGACTAAATGTCCTTGATGCTTGTGCTACTCAATGTTGTCCCCAAAACAATAGTACCTGCACCACTGGGAAATTTTTCAAATGCAGTGTCTCTGTGTTTATCCCAGACCTACTGGAGCAGAATCTCAGGGACACGCCAAGGGTTCTGTGTTTTCACAAGCTCTCCAGCTGATTTGTAAGCATGCTAGAATTTGAGAAGCACTCTTCTGTCTCATGTGGGCTTCCCTGGTAGTTCAGACAGTAAAGAATCTGCCTGCAATGTAGGTGACCTTGGTTCGATACCTGGGTTGGGAAGATCCCCTGGAGAAGGGAGTGGCTACTCATTCCAATATTCTTGCCTGGAGAATTCCATGGACAGAAGAGCCTGGCAGGCTGCAGTCGATGGGGGTCACAAAGAGTTGGACATGACTGAATGAGCACCCACCTTCTCTCTCATATAAAGGAATTTGGATGTTTTTCTTAGAAACATTTGGAAGGTATGAAAGGTTTTTAAGCCATCAGACTTAGTCATTGAAGAAATGCTTATTTAGTCCTTACTATGTACCAGGCATTTTGCAAGGTACCTGAGATACCATGGTAACCAAAGTACCATAATCCCTATAAACATGGACCAGAGTATAATGGGAAATACAGACAGTAAACAACCCGGGAATCAGTAATTACAAATCATGATATTTTTGAACTCAAGTTCATTCTTTAAGAACTAATTAAACTGCTAGCTCCCCCCACCCAGCTACTCCCTTGGTGGCTTTGTCCCAATTTAAGGATTCTTTCCATAGCACTTTGCTCATCTCCGTGCATGCATGCTCAGTCATACCTGTCTCTTTGCAGCCCCATGGACTGTAGCCCACCAGACTCCTCTTTCCGTGGAATTTTCCAGGCAAGAATACAGGAGTGGATTACCATTTCCTCCTCCAGGGAATCTTCCTGACCCAGAAATCAAGCCCATTTCCCTTACATCTCTCCTGCATTGGGAAGAGGATTCTCTGCTACATTTGCACTAGCTCTTATTTTGTTCCCATTAAACTTTTCATGAGAATAAGAGAGCATTTTATACACTTAGTTAAATTTACTTTTTTTTTTTTTTTTTTTTGCGGACTCTCTCTTTGCTCTATGCAGTCTGCTCAAGGCGGTGGCCACCGAACGCTCCTCTATGGTCATGCAATACTGCTGCGGCATTCCTACAGTGGCATGGTGAGTACATGTGGAGACTTCATCTCCCCTGTGGTCATGCTGATCTATTTGTGCATACAGGGCAAAGAAATATTTGGTAATCCTATTCCATTGANCTATGGTCATGCAATTCTGCTGCGGCATTCCTACAGTGGCATGGTGAGTACATGTGGAGACTTCATCTCCCCTGTGGTCATGCTGATCTATTTGTGCATACAGGGCAAAGAAATATTTGGTAATCCTATTCCATTGATGGCTTTAATAAGCTTGAATTGTATGTGTTTCTTTAATATCTTTGAACACTATTTTCTCATTTATAATCTGATGGATGGTAAGCTTAGAGGACCTTTAAAGTCCTTCAGTTCTATCACTGTATGACTTCTGTCTTTGTACCTTATTTTGAAAGACTAGGGTTAGGAGGAGAGTTTCTTTTTTTCCCCCATATCAGCTCCTTCTTACACCCAATTATCCATTTATCTACTGGGTTCTTTTCAGACACAGTTTACTCATTACCATTTATATATGTGTGTATATATATTCTTATGGGTGTAAAGTATTATAAAATATATAAACATTCTCTTCAAAGCTTTATTAAGTTATACAAACAATACATACTCATTCTGTAAGATTTGGAAATTACAGAAGAACGAAATCTTCATGATCACTCCAATGACAGAAAATTCTTGGGAACTTTAAAAAATTTTTCAACATTTTCTTAATTTTTTTGTATAACTGATATCTTGTTACATAACCAAATTTTATACAGGTTTTTTTTTAACATATTGTCACAGTACAAGTACTATCTATGTTATTTAAATTTTTATCAGATTTATTTTAGTGACTACATGATAGTCTAGTACTTGGAAATATGAAATAATCACTATTTTTAAGAAGGAGATAATTCCCTAAATATGTAGACTATTTCTGAGCAAAAACTTAAGCATATTCTCTATAGCAATACCTCTCAAAACAGAAAAAAATAATCAGTCTTCATCATAATGAATACTGATGTGAAAAATCTGGTTAATGGAATTGAAAAGTGTAGGAAGAGAAGTATAGGAAAAGTATAGATATGATTTTAATGATGACTTAATAATATCATTGCTATTAATGGCATACATCATGTTAGTACATCAGATGAGAAAAATGTGATCATCTTAACAGGTACTGAAACAGGTTTTAATAAAGCACCAATTCCTAATAAAAATTGGTCATTTATGGTTATTTCCTCAGTGATGAGGAAAATATGTTAAATCAATGGCCAACCTCATAGTTAATTGTCAAACACTAAGTCCATTCTTGACAAAACAAAAACAAACCCCAAGAATATGCTGTCTAACATGTTTCTGGGAATCTCGACTGACTTACTAAGATATGAAGTAAAATAAAGGAAAACACTTCAAGTGACTGGATACCAGACAAATGTATAAAAATAGNCTAAGTCCATTCTTGACAAAACAAAAACAAACCCCAAGAATATGCTGTCTAACATGTTTCTGGGAATCTCGACTGACTTACTAAGATATGAAGTAAAATAAAGGAAAACACTTCAAGTGACTGGATACCAGACAAATGTATAAAAATAGCCTTTTTGCATATACACTGATACATTAAAACTTCATGGAAAGAATTTCACTTTCAGGGGCCATCAGAACACATAAAATAGTAAATATGAGAGTCTGTTTTAAATGACTACCCTCTCTATACATAGTAGATGGGAAGAGCCTAAACTTGGTTGGTAGATCTGGGTTCAGGCTTACTTTCCTATATGCTATACTGCTTTGGGTACCTTGCTGAACCTCTCTAAGCCTGTAAATGCATCTGAATATTTTACTCATTCAGTCATTAAATATCAGCACCTCTTGTGTGCTAGATACTGTTCTGGGTGCTAGATATAGTAAGAAAGACTAGTCTTTGCCATATAAAATTTAATTAACATTTAGTTGAATAATTATAGTCTCTACCTAGCAGTTGCAGTGAACATTAGAGGAAGAGAGAATGTACATTAACAACTCCAGTGCCTGGTACTGTAATATTATTTTAAAATATCACCGAACACTTTAATAGTGATCACTCTACTTTTTTTTCTGGGAAGTCAGTATTACAACATTGGTACTTTTTCTCAAATTAACATTGATATTTAATATGCCTAGATCTAAAGTCTGTAAACCTCAGAGACTGCAATGTCTTGAGATTAGACTACTACTCCTAACTAGCTAGGAATATGTTTGAGGACCTTTGAAACATCTTTTCTATATCTTTGGGAGTCAGTGGTTTACAGTCAGGGAACAGATTCTCCTGATTCATTGAATTTACACGCTCATGGCACCAAATTCCACTTTACTTCTATCCTGAATCCATTCATCACCTGCCTCCTTACACTCACAGACACCCACTGAGCTGGGTGGACGCTTTTCCATTGTAGGGATTGTCTAGGTCTTGCTTTACTTGTCCAGTGATTCTGGGAAGTCTGGGCTGGCCTAATCCCCAGAGCTGTTCCTGAGTCCTGTTGGCAGGGTTCCTGTTCTTTCAGGCACTGCACTTGGTTGGGGGTAGATGACAGTGTATTTGAGCTCACACTAGATTCATCTCTGTGTTCTCAGTCTTGTAGCACTTAGTGTAGATTTTGAGGTTGGCATGGGAGTAGGGGAGCTGGCCAGAAAAATGATCCTAAACTTTATGTCCAAGAATATCCAGTTAGAAAAACTTGAAGCAGGGAGAAGAGTCAGGGATCAAGGTGTTGGGCAGAGTTGCATTATTCCTGGGTAAACACACAAAGGTATACACGTGACAAAGCCTCATTGCAGTGAAGCAATATGCTATACACCACAATCAATTCTAGATGAATTTTAAAGAGTTTAAAAATTTGAAAATAAAACTAGAAGATAAGAGTGAATAGTGTTCAAATTTCTGCTTGAAATAAAGATTTCTAACAGACAGATCAGATTGTTTTTTTGCTCATGATCATGAATATCACATAAAGTGAGAGATGTAGAGACATATCCCCAGTTACTCATCTTATTTTGTCTACAGGACATATTTCTGCAATATTTTTCTGAGTGGGAAAAAAAAACCCCATGTTTCCTCTAGAACATTGCTCCCAGTGAATGCTAAGTGCTCAGAATTAGACTTGGAAAGAACGGGATATGTTTAGTGACGACTACTGACTGATTCTGTGTCTTTTAGTATCTGTGCTGCCTGTCCACCTCTCGGTCTTCAACTGATAAGCTGGCTTTTGATGTTGGCTTGCAAGAGGATACAACAGGTGAGCACCTTGGTCTGCGATGATGCTGTGTTCAGAAGAGCATGGCAGGAACTGGATTGGGAGACATCATGAGACCCGATGGAAGATACATTGGCTGAATATTCTGAGAAACGGTTTCAGGATGATACCAGTGACTAACTATGGAAAGGTTTTATTAGAAGGAGGAAATGTGTACTGTTTCTGTTGGTAGGTCATCACGACATAATTAGCTTGATTTGCAAACTAGACTTTAAACTTTATTCTTTTGATGGAGTTAGGTAGGAAAACAGTACTTGCAATATGCTCTGCTGTCTGATAACCATATTAACGTGCACTGATTAGTTTGTGAAGTATTATTGCATATTTCTTTCTTTTATATTTCATCTTAAAAACATTTTTAAGTGTGCAAATACAGCATAATCAGTGTCAACATTCAACCAAAATGACAGAAAATGAAAATCTTCATTTCTTTGTCCATGGGTCATCATACTAATATATATATATTTTTTACATATATTAATATATTTATCCTTTTGAAGACTCAAAATAGGAAAGTATAGATTTTATTGTGTTTTTCTTCTCAATGCTCTGAAGACTTTACACTATATCCACCTCTGTATGATTTGATTCTTTTGTTTTCTACAATGAGCATGTCTGCCTTTGGAATTAAAAATTAAGGACCAAGTAGAAAAAGGAATGGAAGGAAATAGATCAACTTGTATCAGGTTGTTGCTTTTATAGGTGACATGAAACTCACACCTGCCCTCCTTTTTGAAATACTTTCCCATACTCTAAAAATGTGACAAATAACAAATGGATAAAATAAAGTTCTATTTAGCAACCTAATTAACTTTTTAATAAACAAACACATTACCTTATACAGGGAATTCTGAGAATCCCAGGCACCAAAAAGATAAATATATTCCTCTCATTTTTATTTAATTCTCTATATTCTCAGCCATTCCTCTGTGTTTTGGGTAGTTTTTTGTTGTTATTGTTTTTTTTTTTTTTAGTGTTTTCACCATAATTTACTTCAGCACATAGTTATGTGACAAAAGGTCTTCAGTTCTCTCTCTCAAAACAAGTAAAACCATGTGCATGATCTATAACTTGTCTTCATTCACTGATACTATTATATCATAGTGAAACTCACCAAACAAGGCCATCTTCGTCTCTGTGCCCTAATTCCCTCATGCTACTTTATTTTCTCTGTAACTCCACACTAATTGTGAATTACCAAACTATTTACTGTATTTATTGTTTGTTGTGTGCCTGTTTCAATCAGAATGAAACTCATAAGGCAGATACATTTTTTCCCATATTTGTTAATATATCTCCAGCTGCTAAAGCAGTGGTTGACAAATAGCATGTGCTTTATCAATGTTTGAGTGAACGAATGAAAAACTTCCTGCAACTCTAAAAATGTGAATTGAGTGAATGCAGATAAGGAATTCTGCAAGGTGACAGTCAAGTAAGACTGCTTTGTGTAAGAAAATATTGAGCAAATGCCTCCAGAATGCTAGTAGGAGCTGACAGAACCCTAGTAATAAAAACATACAAAATAAAAACCCTAGTAAATAAAACATACAAATGCCCTGCTGTTGTAGAATTTGCATTCTGGCGTTTGGTAATTAGTAAAAAAAAAAAAAAAAAAAA
>SJYW01043050.1:511510-523139 GCA_006410735.1 Raphicerus campestris | reverse complement strand
AATATATAATAAAAAAAAAAAAAAAAAAAAAAAAAAGCTAAGCATAAGCGTTATGGAGAAATAATAAAGTTGAAAGCACAGAGAAAGAGAGTAATAATGATTAGATGGGGCTTCCCAGGTAGCACTAGTGGTTAAAAAAAACCCACCTCCCAATGCAGGAGACGTAAGAGATGTGGATTTGATCCCTAGCTCAGGAAGAGCCCCACGAGGAGAGCTTGGCTTACACACACCAGTATTCTTGCTTGGAGAATCTTATGGACAGAGGAGCCTAATGGATTACAGTTGATAGGGTCTCAAAGAGTCGGACACGACTGAAGCAACTTAGCACACAAACATAAATGCATCACTAAAACTATTCTCATTTTGCAATAGAACGTATATTTAGGTTTAAAAGGAACCATGAACAGATTGAAGAATTGCGTGGTTACACTTAAATCCTTGATGATGGGACCGAAGAATGAACGGTTATATGGTTCATGAGGCTTATGCATGACTTGTTCTAGAAGAAATTATTTAATTTTATGTTTACTCAGATAGCTTTATAATGTATCTTTTTAGAATGTATCCCAGACAATTCTTTATGATTCTCTATTTTACTTCTAAATAGAAACTACCACATTTTAAAATAAGGCACAGGGTAGTTAGTAAAACTTAAGTGACAATATTTGAACTCATTTTGAATCACTATCCACCCCAATTAGAAGCTTTTTAATTATCACAATATAACTGTCACATAGCAAAACCCCAAATCCTTTTGAAAATCAAGTGGTAAAAAACTGCATATAATTGGAAGGAGCCATGTGAGCTTCTTAGTGACATGTGATTGTCTGAGGAACGGAGTTGAATCAGTGTGGCTGGTGAATTTGGTCTTAGGTTGGCATAAATAAATATCCTTTCAAAGGCGTTCTTAGTGGGGGAAAGAGACTCCACACTTTCCCAAATGTCACAATCGCTTTCTATGAGCAGAGTCTTTGCATGTCACGGTGTCTCCCTCCCTCCCTTCCTTCCTTCCTTTTACATTTTTACTGAAGTACAGTTGATTTGCAATGTTGTGTTAATTTCAGGTGTGCAGCACACTGAGTCATTTGAACATATATTCACTCTTTTTTAGATTCTAAAGCTAATTTGTCCTAATTCTTTTGATTTTCATGGTCTATGAGGTGAATTTGCATTCTATTTCAAATTTCTAAAGTTTGTGAAAACAGGACAGTTTTATTATATTCAGGAGACCAATTCTGAAGATTTACTTCATTTCCCTCTTTTATTTTGGAGTCACTGGCCAAGAATGTCAAGTTTTAAACTAAGGCACTTCTTGGTGTTTCCCTTGTCAATCATTGTGCAGGTGAAGCTTGTTGGTGGACCATCCATCCTGCCTCTAAGCAGCGCTCAGAGGGAGAAAAAGTGCGGGTTGGAGATGACCTCATCTTAGTGAGCGTGTCCTCTGAAAGGTACCTGGTAAGTGTGGAAAGTGAGATCGTGTACTTGGGAATCAGATAAGTGACAGGCCAATAAAATGATCCCTTTAAAGCTGAGATTGCCAGTTATCTAGGAAAATTGCTTAGAAACAAANGAAGCTTGTTGGTGGACCATCCATCCTGCCTCTAAGCAGCGCTCAGAGGGAGAAAAAGTGCGGGTTGGAGATGACCTCATCTTAGTGAGCGTGTCCTCTGAAAGGTACCTGGTAAGTGTGGAAAGTGAGATCCTGTACTTGGGAATCAGATGACAGGCCAATAAAATGATCCCTTTAAAGCTGAGATTGCCAATTATCTAGGAAAATTGCTTAGAAACAAACCTGTATCTCTATTTGATGAGTTATAAAAGGGAATGATGTGACATGTGTGGAAGTGTGGCTTAGCAGGATTATTTACTCAGACTTTCCTCATGCCCTGGATATGTATGTTCATGACATTGATAGAGCCTATTCTTGGATTATTTTATCAAGAGCATGTAAACGCAATCCAATCAGGAATTTGAAATTCCACAGGCATTATTTTGTGCCAAAAGAGAAGGCTGTATTAATGAGGCTGTGATTACCTATTTTGATATTTATGGAAGCAAATTATTATAGGGGAAACACTTGTCATGCTAAGAAAGGAGAAATAAATGAAATGCAATTTAATTCTCTCACTGACATTGCATTGTTCCAGAGGAAAAGGGCTGGAAATGAAAGATTAAAGAAAGAAGTTTATGTTTAATCAGAGGAGGTGTTTTTTTAATTTTTGTGGTAAAGCTAATATCTATTAAATTTAACTTATTTAGTAAATTGTATTTTTGGTAAAAAATAATCATATGCAGAAGTTCACAAAAGATTACAATGAATAGAAGTATATAAGATATCAGGGGAAAATAGTTTTTATTTTAAAGTTGAGAAAGTAAACAAATATAAAATGGAGCATTACGAACTCTACATGAATATCCACATTAAAAAATCCTAGACATCATAGTGGATGATGACTGAAACGAAAATCAGGAATAGAGTATTGTTGCAATTACACTTTATATCAGTTAGCATGAGTTTATTTCCACTTCCTTAAATCAAAATATTTGTGTGTGATTTTGAGTTAAGGAAGTAGTTGGTACCCCTTGGCTCTATGAGGCTCTAAATAGAGTGGGTCTTGTGGGTTAAGTTTTTGCTAGCCAACACAATTAATTCCAATTTTCAACACATTGCTAGGAGGAAGGGTGTAGTTTTACTTGCTTTTGAGGGAAGAAGTAATAAGGAAGACCGGGAAGTGGTGAGAGGCCTCATGTAACTGACAGGAACTATTAAATGGAGCAGCTAATAGTGCAGAGCTAAAGGGAGGCCTGGAGCATCGCTTTCATTTTTTTTTAACTAGTATAGGTGGAAACAGACACCACACACATTTCTAGGACAGTGCAAGTGTGCCAGCTTGTCAAATAAGCTTCTATTAAGCCCTTGCTGTGTGCCTGTGCTGTGTATGTGATGGTGATGTAGTTTGATCAGGAGGCAGACATTTCAAATTCTCGTTTTACTTGGAAACCAATAGCAGTAATAAAAATAATTCATGCTTGCTTCTCAGTGTATAAATTCTACATCTATCTTATTTCTATTTGTGCATAACTATGCATGTTTTTGCTGTACGACTTGTTCTTTCCACTACCGAGCAGAGTTTGACAGGATGGCATCAGTATGCACAGAAGGAGTAGAAAATTCAGAATCTCACTGGGGCCAGGGCTTTCAAGTGTCAATTCTACCACTAGTTCTTGAATCACATAGTTCCATGAATTCTAGCTTCCTCATTGCAAAATGGTGACAGTTATCCCTAATAGCACAGTTATGATGAAGCAATGAGAGGATAATTTTGAACATTCTTGGAATTAAAGACCACAGTGCAAACAATGGTAGTAATTGTAATGCATGAGGTTCCCCTCTGTTACCTTGGAAAATAAATGAACTTCATGACTAATTACATTTACAGATCAAGCTACATTTCAGCCAGTTTATTTATATTCCTTTTCTGATGACCCTTTAAAAAAAATATATATATATATGTTTTGGGGCCACACTGCCCTTTACGCAGGATCTTAGTTCCCCAATCAGGAATTAAATCTGCACTCCCTGCATAGAAGAGTGGAGTCTCAACCACTGCACTTCCAGGATTATCCCTCTGATAACCTTTTATATTCAGAAAGAGACAGATAAATATCGTTGAGCGACTGCATATATACGGAATCTAGAAAGATGGTACCGAACAATTTATTTGCAGGCCAGCAATGGAGAAACAGACAGAGAAAACAGACTTATGGACATGGGGAGAGGGGAGGAGAGGGTGAGATGTATGGAAAAAATAACTTGGAAACTTGCATTACCGTATGTAAAATGGATAGCCAAGTGGAATTTGCTGTGTGGCTCAGGAAACTCAAACAGGGGCTCTGTATCAACCTAGAGGGGTGAGATGGGGAGGCAGATGGGAGGGAGATTCAAGAGGGAGGGGGTATAGGTATACCTATGGCTGATTCCTGTTGAGGTTTGATAGAAAACAATAAAATTCTTTAAAGCAATTATCTTCAATTAAAAAATAGGTAAATTAAAAAAAAAAACAACTACAGGTAGTTGACCAAGCAAATTGTTAAAATTTCAGTTACTTTCATTTGGTGATGAAGTCAGTGATTTTAGTGATTATCTCTGTGGACCTCACTTATAATAATAGAAACCAGAGGAACAACCACACATTACACATGGTTTCTGCCCTTGAAAATGTAGTGAAAAAAACAGACTAAGCCCATGGAACTATAGGAGACTACCGTTAAGACAGTAACTTAGTGTTTAGGTTAGAGATGATGAGGGATGTTTGAATGGATTTAGGCATAGTTAATTATTACCTTCCATTTCCAGGTGGGTGATTATAGTAAGAATATGAAGTCTTAAGTTCATGGATTCAAGGACCACATGGTGCTTAGTTAGAAGGCTCTGGAGCAAGCTAAGGGATAAAAAGTGAGGCAATAAAAGACGTTGAAATAAACAGTAGCAGTGGAATAATCCACATACTGAACCTGAATAACTGAAAATGGATTGCATATATTCTCACATACACACACTTGTTTGTTAGTACAGAGCCTGATAAGCATGTGCTTGGGCCAATCACATAACCTCTTCAAACTCTCTTTCTTCATCTTCTGGATCTGGGTAATAGCTCCATTCACAGAGATATCAAGAAAATTGAATGCTTAATCCAGACAAGACCTTTAGCTCTATGACACTTGTAAAAATTGTTATCATTACTTACCTGGGAGATTTGTACCTATAGTTACAGGAACTTTAGATATTTAACCAGAAGAAGAGAAAGAGGGGAAGTGAGTAGTAAACAGACTCTGATGTAACAGTTGATTTTAAATAAAGGTCTATTGTGTGTAAGCAAGAGTCATATGCTGAGAAGGTACTGATACGGTTAAAAATTAGTTGAGAAATTTGACTGAAAACACAACAGTTATAACTAACTACTGAAAATAAATCTCATCTTGATTTTAACACTTTCATCAGCCTTTTTGGGGAAGGAAATGGCAACCCACTCCAGTATTCTTGCCTGGAGAATCCCATGGACAAAGGACCCTAGTGGGCTACAGTCCATGGGGTCGCAAAGAGTCGGACACAACTGAGCGACTAACACACACACCGAAAATAAACATTGCCAGTCGCTGATTTTTTTTTTAAGTCATTGCTGTCAGTTGGCCTTTGATCTAATTTCCCTTCACTAACAGTGATTGTTAAGCTAAGGTTAAACTATCTAATTGTTTACTTGCTGCTCTAATCAAGGTTACATNTGGTTGCCCAACCCCCCACCACCACCCCCCTACTGGCCCCACCTCATGAATTCAAATTTGTCTTTTTAATAAGATTTTTAATATAGGCCATTTTAAAAGTCTTTATTGATTTTGTTACAGTATTGGTTCTGTTTTGTTTTGCTTTTTTGGTCATGAGACATGTGGGATCGTAGCTCCCAAACCAGGAATCAAACCTGCACCCCCCTGCATTGGAAGGTGAAGTTTTAAACACTGAATTGCCAAGGAAACTCTCAAAATCTTCCTATTTTGGGCAAGCTCCTCAGATGATTTCCTGTGTCTGAGAACTCTTGAGTCACTAACATGTGTATCAAGGTGATAGAAGGGAAGATGTGTATAAGAGACAGCCGTTTCATATTTTAATGTAAAAAATGATACCTTCATCCTCTTTTCAGGAATATCCAAGGTGGGGTTGGGTGGGGTGGGGGAGTGTGTGGAATCCTTTTTCTCCATTGGAATGATTTAATTTTTAAAAAAGGCTTTAGCAAAGCAGCTTAAATTATAATTTAAAAGAGATACAATTTAAAAGAGAGGAAACATGATCAAATAGCTATTACTGTGAATCTGTTTCAAACTGAACAAAATAAAGCATGTAAAACAACTTTTACTTGTGTTAGAGAGAAAATCACCCTGGTATGCACATGAATTTTCAACCCATGAACTGGATTGCTCTCATTTGAAAGATTGATTTTTGAATGATTTTCTCTGTCACCTATAGAAACAGATTTTTTTTAATCCATGAAAATATTACCAAACAACTGTCTAAAAGTAAATTAGGAAAAGCAGAACCTTACAATCGAAAGAGTGATGAAAAATGCTTAAAAGAAAGCTATTCTAAGGCTCATAAAAATTTCCTTCTCTCATACCAACCTCTTTATTTCTGATAAGAAATGCTGCTGCTGCTGTTGCAGCTAAGTCACTTCAGTCATGTCCGACTCTGTGTGACCCCATAGATAGTAGCCCACCAGGCTAAATGCTAGGTGGTTTGATTGTATAAGTTACCAAGTTGTCTCAAGTTGCATAAAAACATTGATAGCTAGAAAGACAGCAATCGCCTTTTTTTTCCTCCTCTGTGGCACAGGTAATGAAAACATAGACGGTGTCTCTCATTTTTTTTTCTTCTCAGAATTAAAAAAAATGAAGTCTGAAGGGTGATATATCTTGTTTATCTGTGTTCCGTGTTGCTGGAGGATCATTTTTCCAGAGTGTCATGTCAGTAGGGCCCAAGTGCCTGGCCCTTAATGAGAGAGAAATAAATGAGTGAATAAAGGCCTTAGATAAAGGTTGAATTTGGATATTCTTAAAAATTTGTGTGCTTTGGACCTTTTGGGCAGTCAGATATTCCTTGTCTCATTAGCTTTTAAAATGCATACAGTANTTCTTGATTTAATGTTGATTATTTCTGTGTCAAATTAATCTCAACATGCATTCAGTATTTCTGTGTCAAATTAATCTCAACATGCATTCAGATCAACATATTGCTCTTTTTAGGTAGTGATGTCACTAAGAGCACATTTCTAATGCCCCTTGTACAGCATATTTACATGGGTAAAATTAAATGAAAATGGGTTTCAAGTCATGAATTGAGGGAGAAAATAAGTCAGAAATAGGCAGCAGGAGCATGAGGGATCTTGCTTAAGAAGGAGGGTTACCTAATATCTTGATTACACAGTGAAATTGAGCAATTACATGCAAATAGTGATAAAAGCAGTCCTTAAATTTTATGTTTACAGAGCACTGTTTTCTTTCACATGTTTGTTTATAAATGTCTTTCTCTCCCTCTATCCTTATCATAACTCAATTTCAATGTCTTACAGAATGAGGGGATGGCAAAGGAAAGCACAGCCAGGAGGCAACTTTTCTTTAATTGGTAGGACTCTGTATGAGAAACACATAGTGACAACCTAAAAAATATATTTTGATTTATTTTTTAAAAAGAAGTAAAAATTGACTTTTGGACAGCAATGTGAGAGTTGGAGAAGTTCCAGGGTAATATGTAGACCTTTCTTTTAACTTACAACTCTTATAGCTAGGCTATACACAACTATATGTATGAAATTACATGTAAACACAGTATGAAAAGGCAAAGAGATATGACACTGAAAGATGAGCTCCCCAAGTTGGTAGGTGCCCAATATGCTCCTGGAGAAGAGTGGAGAAATAACTCCAGAAAGAATGAAGAGACAAAGCCGAAACGAAAACAACATGCAGTTGTGGATGTGACTGGGGATGGAAGTAAAGTCTGATGCTCTAAAGAACACTATTGCATAATTGTTATTTTTGTTAATTCCATGAACCTGGAATGTTAGGTCCATGAATCAAGGTAAATAGGAAGTGGTCAAATAAGAGATGGCAACAGTAAACATCAACACTTTAGGAATCACTGAAATAAAATGGACCAGAATGGGCAAATTTAATTCAGATGACCATTATNCCTGGAATGTTAGGTCCATGAATCAAGGTAAATAGGAAGTGGTCAAATAAGAGATGGCAACAGTAAACATCAACACTTTAGGAATCACTGAAATAAAATGGACCAGAATGGGCAAATTTAATTCAGATGACCATTATATCTACTACTGTGTTCAAGAATCCCTTAGAAGAAATGGTGTAGCCCTCATAGTCAACAAAAGAGTCTGAAATGCAGTACTTGGGTGCAATGTCAAAAATGAGAGAATGATCTCTGTTTGTTTCCAAGGCAAACTTTGAATATCACAGTAGTCCAGGTCTATCCTGAAACCAGTAATGCTGAAGAAGCTGAAATTGACCGGTTCTATGAAGACTTACAAGACTTTCTAGACTAACACCAAAAAAAGATGTCCTTTTCATCATAGGGGACTGGAATGAAAAAGGAAGTCAAGAGGTACCTGGAGTAATAGACAAATTTGGCCTTGGAGTACAAAATGAAGCTGGGCAAAGGCTAACAGAATTTTCCCAAGAGAATGCACTGGTCATAGCAAACACCCTCTTCCAGCAGCACAAGAGAAGATTCTATACATGGACATCACCAGATGGTCAATTCTGAATTCAGATTTGTTATATTCTTTGCAGCCAAAGATGGAGAAGCTCTATACTGTCAGCAAAAACAAGCCTGGGAGCTGACTGTGGCTCAAATCATGAACTCCTTATGGCCAAACTCAGAATTATTGAAGAAAGTAGGGAAAACCACTAGACCATTCAGGTATGACCTAAATCAAATCCCTTATGAATAAATATACAGTGGAAGTGACAAGTAGATTCAAGGGATTAGATCTGATGGACAGAGTAACTGAAGAACTATGGATGGAAGTTTGTGACATTGTATAGCAGGCAGTGATCAGGGCCATCCCCAAGAAAAATGCAAAAAAGACAAAATGGTTGTCAGAGGAGGACTTACAAATAGCTAAGGAAAGAAGAGACACTAGAGGCGAAAGAGAAAAGGAAAGGTATACCCATTTGACTGCAGAGTTCCAAAGAATAGCAAGGGGAGATAAGAAAACCTTCCTCAGTGATCAATGCAAAGAAATAGAGGAAAACAACAGAATGGGAATGACTAGAGATCTCTTCAAGAAAATTAGAGATACCAAGGGAACAATTCATGCAAAGATGGGTCCAATAAAAGACAGAAATGGTATGGATCTAACAGAAGCAGAAGATATTAAGAAGAAGTGGCAAGAATACACAGAAGAACTATACAAAAAAGATCATCATGACCCAGATAACCATGCTGGTGTGATCATTCACCTAGAGCCAGCCATCCTGGAATGTGAAGTTGAGTGAGCCTTAGGAAGCACCACTACGAACAAAGCTAGTGGAGGTGATGGAATTTCAGTTGAGCTACTTCAAACCCATAAAGATGATGCTATGAAAGTGCTGCACTCAATATGCCAGCAAATTTGGAAGACTCAGCAGTGGCCACAGGACTGGAGAAAGTCAGTTTTCATTCCAGTCCCAAAGAAAGGCAATTGCAAAGCGTGCTCAAACTACCACACAATTGTACTCATCTCATACGTTAGCAAAGTAATAGTCAAAATCCAAGCTAGGTTTCACCAGTACATGATTCTTGAACTTCCAGATGTTCAAGCTGGATCTAGAAAAGGCAGAGGAACCAGAGATCAAATTGGCAACATCTGCTGTATCATCAAAAAAGCAAGAGAGTTCCAGAAAAATATCTACTTCTGATTTAGTGATTATACCAAAAGCTTTGTGTATATCACAGTAGACTGTGGAAAATTCTGAAAGAGATGGGAATACCAGACCATTTTACCTGCCTTATGAGAAATCTGTATGCAGATCAAGCAGCAATAGTTAGAACCGGACATGGAACAATGGACTGGTTCCAAGTTGGGAAAGGAGTACAAGAAGGTTGTATATTATCACCCTGCTTATTTAACTTCTATGCAGACTACATCATGGGAAATGCTGGCCTGGATGAAACACAAGCTGAAATCAAGCCTGCTGGGGGAAATATCAATAACCTCAGATACACAAATGACACCACTTTTATGGGTGAAAGTCAAGAAGAACTAAAGAGCCTCTTGATGAAAGTGAAAGAGGAGTGAAAAACTGGCTCAAAACTCAACATTCAAGAAACTAAGATCATTTTCACCCAGTCCCATCACTTCATGGCAACTAGATGGGGAAACAATGGAAGCAGTGACAGACTTTATTTTTTTGCGCTCCAAAATCACTGCAGATGGTTATTGCAGCCATGAAATTAAAAGACAGCTTCTCCTTGGAAAAAAGCTATGTCCAACCTAGACAGCATGCTAAAAAGCAGTTACATTATTACTTTGCTGACAAAAGTCTGTCTAGTCAAAGCTATTTTTCCAGTTGTCATGTGTGGATGCGAGAGTTGTACTGTAAAGGGACCTGAGCACTGAAGGATTGATGCTTTTGAACTGTGGTGTTGGAGAAGACTCTTGAGAGTCCCTTGGACTGCACGGAGATCCAATCAGTCCATTCTGAAGGAGATCAGCCCTGGGATTTCTTTGGAAAGAATGATGCTAAAGCTGAAACTCCAGTACTTTGGCCACCTCATGCGAAGAGTTGACTCATTGGAAAAGACTCTGATGCTGGGAGTGATTGGGGGCAGGAGGACAAGGGAACAACCGAGGATGAGATGGCTGGACGGCATCACTGACTCGATGGACGTGAGTCTGAGTGAACTCTGGGAGTTGGTGATGGACAGGGAGGCCTGGCGTGCTGCGATTCATGGGGTCGCAAAGAGTTGGACATGACTGAGCAACTGAAGTAAACTGATAAACAATTATATTCTGTTATTAAAGTTTAATCACTAATGTCACATCTGGTTTGTTTTGAGAAGTAGTTGAATTGATTAAGGAGATCACCGTAAAAGTTAGTTCTGAGCAATTTAGGACCATTTTTGGTTTTAAATCCTAGTTAGTAAATAAATTTCTCTATCTGCTCATGCCTTGTTGCACTGACAGTTTATGAGTATACATAATACGACTCTTACTTGTAGCAATTTAAGATGCAATTCAGTGATGGGTACTGCAGTTCTAAGTACTGTGGCATTGATCTTTTTTTATTATCTTTACAATTTTTCAAGTATGTTGATTTCCATTGTTGTGTTAATTTCAAGGATACAGCACAGTGGTTCAGTTATACCTATATATGTTCTTTTTCATATTCTTTTCCCTTATGATTTCTCACAGGCATTTCAATATAGTTCCCTATACCATTCATTAGGATCTTGTTGTTTAACCATCCCATATATAATAGTTTGCCTCTGCTAATCTCAAACTCCTAATCCTTCCATCTGTTACCTTCCCCGCCTTGGCAGTCAGACATCTGTTTTGTATCTGATGGATAAATCCTATTCACATTTAAGTTTGTATATGTATGTTGTTTCCTGTGCATTCTCATGGGAGTTTTAATCAGAGTCCCAGAACAAAGAGCATATATTGTCCCATTCAATTAAATGTAATTGAATTGGAGAATGAGGCATACAAAAGTTAAAAAAAATTATATATATGGTTAAAAATTATATATATAAAATATATAAAATAATATATATTATTTAATATATACATTATTTTATAATATATAATATATTAATATATATATTCTTATTATATATAAGAACTCAAAATCTACATGTTTTATTATCAGAAAATGTGAGTCACTTTTTAGCATAGTATTTTGTAGTCTCCTTAAAGATCCAGAGTATAAAATCTCACCAAATGTTATTATAGCTATGTGAATAGGGTGGACTCTACTGGACAGGTTATTTTTTTATATACTTCCTAGGGGCGCCTTTTGGAGAAGAAAATGTCAATCCACTCCAGTATTCTTCCCTGGAGAATTCTGTGGGCAAAGGAGCCTG
>SJYW01043050.1:445219-506907 GCA_006410735.1 Raphicerus campestris | reverse complement strand
TATTTAATATATACATTATTTTATAATATATAATATATTAATATATATTTAATTAATGCAATTAATATATAACAATATATTATTTTAATATATATTATAAAATAATATATATAAATTATATATAAAGTTAAAAATATTTATATATACTTTGTTTTTTTCCCATGCTTCCTGTTCATGTTGCTTTTATGGATTGAATATGGACATGTTCACAAAATAAAGCATCACTCTGGTTTTATTTTAAATTTCTTGAGAATTTTTCAGAAAGATATATGGCTCTGAAACTACCAGTATCCAACTTGTCTGAACAACAATAAAAGTCATAAAAGTATCATCAATGAGAGATGTGAGCAGTCCAGTGAAAGGGAGAAATGCAATGAAGATTAACTGTAGAATTGTAGTTTCTTAGTTTTTCAAACTCTTCAAATAGTAAGTTAGAATAAATTAAGGATGAACAAGTTCTGGTGCTTGGCAAGAGATTTGTCAGATGCGACACAGTTTTTAATTATTGCTTTTAAAATAAGATTTCATTCTTGAGACTTGAAATTTGATTGCCAATTTTTATTTCAAGCATGGAATCTTTCACATGATGATATTTTCTATTCTAGATTCTGTCTCTGGATTTTACCTTATTTACTTCTGTCCATTTTTTATGTGAATATAATAAAATACAACAAAAACATTTCTTTTATGTGTACACACTTTTACTAATGGATTAAATATGCATTCTCTGAATTATGTCATACTTTTAAATGAATAAATTTTAAAAGGGGTCAGTTAAGAGAATATTATTCAGAATTATTGTTTGGTATCTCTAANAAGTCATCATCTCTTTGGGTCTCCAGTATATCTGAAAACTTGTCAGCCTCCATAATTGCAAGAACAGTCTACTTATAATAAACTCTTTATATAAAATTGTATGTATATATAGGTGCATATATATACACACACACATATATGCATATGTATGTACATATGGGCATATATATATATATATATATATGAATAATTCTACTTCTCTGAGGAACAATTATGAAAACTGTAGACCTTGAATTTCTTATAGCTGCCTCTCTCTGAGATTAAAATTAACAATAATACGGGTATGATCTTTTGGACTGGAGTTAGTAAACTCTTAACTTGTGGCTTAAATCTGGCCCACTACTTGTTTTTCTAAATAAAGTTTTATTGGGACATAGACCTGTTCTGAAACACTGTGAATTTGTCTATCATTATCTTGGAGAGGAAAATAGGAATCCCTTGCAATGTGTATATTAATTATAGATTGAGAAATACAGATAGATGAATTGAATTTTCTCTGAATTAGTTACTGTGATGTTTAATTTTATGTGTCAACTTGTGTGGGTCACCAAGTACCCAAATATTTGATAAAATTATTTGATCAAATTATTCTGGGTGCTTCTAGTTTCTCTGCAGAAGGGAGGGGTCTCTTTACAGCCTTGAATCTTTTATTAGCAATATGTTTTATGATTCTGTGCTGAAGCCCACTAATTGGAATTGTGTATCCTGTAAAATTTTGGTATAAATACATGCTGATAAATGCCAAACTGTCAGGCTGTGAAATCTTTGTAAGGACATATGCTTTTATCTGTATGCTAATGCTAGATTTTTCTGGGGCTTAGACTCTGAAGATGAGCTACCAACTGTCAAAGTGCCTGCTTTTTGCTGAGAAATAAGTGGTTTGACATCTGAGATAGGCTTAAAGAGTATTCTATAGCTGAAAATACAAAAATAGCTCACTACTTTCATTCAGTGAACAATATTATAACACTTTGAGAAGTGGAATTGGTGACAGGAATAATTTGTCCTTATTAAAAGAATAACTTTAAAGGACTTCTTTGGGCAGTTTTATGTGATCAGCCTGAAATATGAGTTCATTAATGAAGTTTGTTATATTGGAGGATGTTTTTTGTAGGCCATAATTTACAGCCTGAATCCTGGGATTTTTTAAAGTATTGTTGAACAAGGCACATATTGTTGGTTAACAGGTGTGCATATTTTAAAAATTCCTATTCAGGAAAATTTCAGTGACTTGTGATTTATGAAGTAGAAAACTCTTTAAAATTTTCATTACAAATAATATTGTCCAGTAGTTTTAACATACTTTCTTTTTTCTCTGTAGCTGTAACATTGTTTTGGTTCATTAGTTCAATACAGTTAGTGAACAGAAAGCTGCACACATGCTTTTGCATTCTCTAATCCCTTCAGACAAGTCTTTGGTTTGCTGGATTTCATTATTTCTTCAATAATTAAGGATTATAGGATTCAATCTCTAAAAGTTTACCTGTGCATCATAAATGTGTTATGAAGTTTTCTTTTGTAAATTATATTCTAGTTAGGGTATAATTTCTATTTCCTCTTTGAGCTATAAATAATTTAGAAGAGTTTCTTACTTTTCTGAATTGTTTTCTTCATCATTTTAGTATTTATTCCCAAGTTTTGTTATGATCAGAAAATATGTGAGTAAATAGCTACACTTAAAATCTTATAAAATTTTCTTTATGGCCAAGTATGAGATCTTTATTAAATGTCTGGGAGAAACAAACACAATATTGTAAAGCTATTATCCTCCAATTAGAAACAAATTTTTTAAAAATCTACATTTGTGTGTATCTATCACTATGTACAATATATATTGTACACAAATGCACATGAACATATATCTATATTTTGTCACTCATTACCTTTCAAGTTCATACCGAGAGATTCTAATTTAATGGTCTGAGAATTGTCTGGGGTTTTTAAAGATTTCCATGTGATTATAACATACAACCAATACTAAGAATCACTATTCTAATGAAATAATGGTTTTAGTCCAGTGATTCTCAGAGTTTGGACTGGCTGTACCAACATTGCCTGGGAAGTTGTTAAAAATATGAATTATTGATCTTACTAAACTGGAAACTCTGAGGGCCAAGGAGTCTGTATGGTTTTATATTTTTATTAGGTTATAATTGCTTTACACTGTTGTGTTTCTTTGGTACAGTGAAGTGAATCAGCAATCTGTATACACATAATCCCTTCCCTCTTAAGCATCCCGCCCACCTACCCCCATCCTACCGCTCTAGGTCATACAGAGCACCAGTCTGAGCTTCCTGTGCTATACAGCAGCTTCCCACTTCCCACATCTATTTTACACATGATAGTGTAGATAAAAAAGTGAAAGTGTTAGTTGCTCAGCCATGTCCAATTCTTTGGGACCCCGTGGATTGTAGCCCAGCAGCCTCCTCTGTCCATGGAATTCTCCCAGCAAGAGTACTAGAATGTGTTGTCATTTCCTTCTCCAGGGGATCGTCCCAACCCAGGGATCAAACCCACTTCTCCTGCATTGCAGGTGAATGCTCCACTGTCTGAGCCACCAGGGAAGCCCATAGTGCATATATATCAGTGCTGATTCTCCCATTTTGCCTCACCCTCCTCTTCCCCTTGTGTCCACATGTCTGTTTTCTATGTCAGTGTCAAATTCCTGCTCTGCAAATTGATTTATTGGTGACATTTTTCTAGAGTCCCATATACCTGCCTTAATATACATATTTTTTTCTAACTCACTTCACTCTGTGTGACAGACTCTAGGTCCCTGTACATCACTAAAAAATGACTCCGTTTTGTTCCTTTATATAGCTGAGTAATATTCCTTTGTCTATATGTACCACAACTTCCTTATCCATTCATTTTTTGATGGAGGTTTAGGTTGCTTCCCTCCAGCAATCTGTATTTTAAGAAACTTGAAAGATGATTCCAGTATTCACTAAAGGTTGAGAACTACTTATGTATAACAGTGTTTTGATATTATGAGTAATCTTGTCCCCAAAAGTCATTTCATTTTATCTGGAAGCATTTTAGATAGTCACAGCTTGGGTGATCACATACAAGTTGTGAGTCAAGTTGTGGGTCACGACTTGGATGGCTTGTGTTTGTGTGTAGTTGACAGAGGCCAGGGATGTGTCAAATACCCTACAGTGGGTGGAATAGCCCCTCAAAGCGGAGAATCACTGGACCAAAGTGTCAGTAGTGCTTCTGTGTAGAAACTGATGTAGACTGTAGTTTCCCAACGTTGGCTCCCTCTTATGACCAGCTGGGGATTCCAAATTTAGTTTAATTTAGCCAGTGTTAAGGGCAATATGTCAGGATTTTAAAAGCTATCCCCATGATTATACTCACAACCACAATTGAAAATTCCTGCTGAGGACCCTGGTCATTGAGGTACCTAAAATTCTTAAGTTCTAGTGGATGGGTCAGGGTGATCTTGGGTTAATTTTACTACAAAAAGTTAAAAAGTAGTCATTGTTATCTCCTGATGTGATGTAATAGGAAGGCAAACACATTTTCTTAAGTGTTCTTGCCAAAATATCTCAAACATGAGCAAGTTTCTAGATTTTTGAATCTAACTACAAACTTAGAGGCAGGTGTTAAAACACTGTGAGGATGTCATCAGCAAAATTAGAAGGTAGAAAGTACTCCGACAAGTGATAACTTTTGTTTTTCCAACAAATAAATAGTAAGAAGGAAAAATAAAATAGGAGAACTGGTCTTTGTCGTCGTTTAGTTGCTAAGTCGTGTCTGACTCTTTGGTGACTCTGTGGACTGTAATCCACCTGGCTCCTCTGTCTGGGGGGCTTCCCAGTCATGAATAATAGAGTGGGTAGCCATTCCCTTCTCCAGGGGATCCTCCCGACGACAGAGATCGAACTTGCATCTTCTGCTTGGCAAGTGGATTNTTGGAGAAGACTCTTGAGAGACCCTTGGACTGCAAGAAGATCCAACTAGTCCATCCTAAAGGAAATCAATCCTGAGTGTTCATGGAAAGGACTGATGTTGAAGCTGAAACTCCAATACTTTGGCCACCTGATGCGAAGAGCTGGTTCATTTGAAAAGACCCTGATTGATGATGGTAAAGATTGAAGTCAGGAGGAGAAGGGGATGACAGAGGATGAGATGGTTTGATGGCATTACCGATTCAATGGACATGAGTTTGAATAAACGTCGGGAGTTGGTGATGGACATGCAGGCCTGCCGTGCTGCAGTCCATGGTGTTGCAGAGTCAGACACAACTGAGCGACTGAACTGAACTGAATTTTATGTGTCAACTTGAGTGGATCATCAAGTACCTAAATATTTGATCAAACTATTCTGAGTGTTTCATGTGAGTGTTTTTAGATGAGTTTAACATTGAAATGTACAAAAGAGTAAACTTGCCTACGTGGTGGCTCAGAGGTTAAAGCGTCTGCCTGCAATGTGGGAGACTTGGGTTCCATCCCTGGGTTGGGAAGATCCCTTGGAGAAGGAAATGGCAACACACTCCAGTATTTTTGCCAGGAGAATCCCATGAACTGAGGAGACTGGTGGGCTACAGTCCACAGGGTCGCAGGGTTGGACACAACTGAGCAACTTCACTTCACTTCTTCAGAATTACCTTCCCTTATGTGGGTAGTCCTAATCTAATCAGGTAAAGACCTGAATAGAACAGAAAGGCTGACTTTTCATGAATCAAAGGGAACTGTTTCTGCTTACTATCTGTGAGCTGAGACATCAGTATTATCCTCCCTTTGAACCGAACTGAGATCTGAACCTAGTCTTTGGACTAGGACTACGCCATTGGCTTTGCTGGTTCTCAGACATGGACTGGAACTTAAGTCATCATCTCTTTGGGTCTCCAGTATATCTGAAAACTTGTCAGCCTCCATAATTGCAAGAACAGTCTACTTATAATAAACTCTTTATATAAAATTGTATGTATATATAGGTGCATATATATACACACACACATATATGCATATGTATGTACATATGGGCATATATATATATATATATATATGAATAATTCTACTTCTCTGAGGAACAATTATGAAAACTGTAGACCTTGAATTTCTTATAGCTGCCTCTCTCTGAGATTAAAATTAACAATAATACGGGTATGATCTTTTGGACTGGAGTTAGTAAACTCTTAACTTGTGGCTTAAATCTGGCCCACTACTTGTTTTTCTAAATAAAGTTTTATTGGGACATAGACCTGTTCTGAAACACTGTGAATTTGTCTATCATTATCTTGGAGAGGAAAATAGGAATCCCTTGCAATGTGTATATTAATTATAGATTGAGAAATACAGATAGATGAATTGAATTTTCTCTGAATTAGTTACTGTGATGTTTAATTTTATGTGTCAACTTGTGTGGGTCACCAAGTACCCAAATATTTGATAAAATTATTTGATCAAATTATTCTGGGTGCTTCTAGTTTCTCTGCAGAAGGGAGGGGTCTCTTTACAGCCTTGAATCTTTTATTAGCAATATGTTTTATGATTCTGTGCTGAAGCCCACTAATTGGAATTGTGTATCCTGTAAAATTTTGGTATAAATACATGCTGATAAATGCCAAACTGTCAGGCTGTGAAATCTTTGTAAGGACATATGCTTTTATCTGTATGCTAATGCTAGATTTTTCTGGGGCTTAGACTCTGAAGATGAGCTACCAACTGTCAAAGTGCCTGCTTTTTGCTGAGAAATAAGTGGTTTGACATCTGAGATAGGCTTAAAGAGTATTCTATAGCTGAAAATACAAAAATAGCTCACTACTTTCATTCAGTGAACAATATGATAACACTTTGAGAAGTGGAATTGGTGACAGGAATAATTTGTCCTTATTAAAAGAATAACTTTAAAGGACTTCTTTGGGCAGTTTTATGTGATCAGCCTGAAATATGAGTTCATTAATGAAGTTTGTTATATTGGAGGATAATGTTTTTTGTAGGCCATAATTTACAGCCTGAATCCTGGGATTTTTTAAAGTATTGTTGAACAAGGCACATATTGTTGGTTAACAGGTGTGCATATTTTAAAAATTCCTATTCAGGAAAATTTCAGTGATTTGTGATTTATGAAGTAGAAAACTCTTTAAAATTTTCATTACAAATAATATTGTCCAGTAGTTTTAACATACTTTCTTTTTTCTCTGTAGCTGTAACATTGTTTTGGTTCATTAGTTCAATACAGTTAGTGAACAGAAAGCTGCACACATGCTTTTGCATTCTCTAATCCCTTCAGACAAGTCTTTGGTTTGCTGGATTTCATTATTTCTTCAATAATTAAGGATTATAGGATTCAATCTCTAAAAGTTTACCTGTGCATCATAAATGTGTTATGAAGTTTTCTTTTGTAAATTATATTCTAGTTAGGGTATAATTTCTATTTCCTCTTTGAGCTATAAATAATTTAGAAGAGTTTCTTACTTTTCTGAATTGTTTTCTTCATCATTTTAGTATTTATTCCCAAGTTTTGTTATGATCAGAAAATATGTGAGTAAATAGCTACACTTAAAATCTTATAAAATTTTCTTTATGGCCAAGTATGAGATCTTTATTAAATGTCTGGGAGAAACAAACACAATATTGTAAAGCTATTATCCTCCAATTAGAAACAAATTTTTTAAAAATCTACATTTGTGTGTATCTATCACTATGTACAATATATATTGTACACAAATGCACATGAACATATATCTATATTTTGTCACTCATTACCTTTCAAGTTCATACCGAGAGATTCTAATTTAATGGTCTGAGAATTGTCTGGGGTTTTTAAAGATTTCCATGTGATTATAACATACAACCAATACTAAGAATCACTATTCTAATGAAATAATGGTTTTAGTCCAGTGATTCTCAGAGTTTGGACTGGCTGTACCAACATTGCCTGGGAAGTTGTTAAAAATATGAATTATTGATCTTACTAAACTGGAAACTCTGAGGGCCAAGGAGTCTGTATGGTTTTATATTTTTATTAGGTTATAATTGCTTTACACTGTTGTGTTTCTTTGGTACAGTGAAGTGAATCAGCAATCTGTATACACATAATCCCTTCCCTCTTAAGCATCCCGCCCACCTACCCCCATCCTACCGCTCTAGGTCATACAGAGCACCAGTCTGAGCTTCCTGTGCTATACAGCAGCTTCCCACTTCCCACATCTATTTTACACATGATAGTGTAGATAAAAAAGTGAAAGTGTTAGTTGCTCAGCCATGTCCAATTCTTTGGGACCCCGTGGATTGTAGCCCAGCAGCCTCCTCTGTCCATGGAATTCTCCCAGCAAGAGTACTAGAATGTGTTGTCATTTCCTTCTCCAGGGGATCGTCCCAACCCAGGGATCAAACCCACTTCTCCTGCATTGCAGGTGAATGCTCCACTGTCTGAGCCACCAGGGAAGCCCATAGTGCATATATATCAGTGCTGATTCTCCCATTTTGCCTCACCCTCCTCTTCCCCTTGTGTCCACATGTCTGTTTTCTATGTCAGTGTCAAATTCCTGCTCTGCAAATTGATTTATTGGTGACATTTTTCTAGAGTCCCATATACCTGCCTTAATATACATATTTTTTTCTGACTCACTTCACTCTGTGTGACAGACTCTAGGTCCCTGTACATCACTAAAAAATGACTCCGTTTTGTTCCTTTATATAGCTGAGTAATATTCCTTTGTCTATATGTACCACAACTTCCTTATCCATTCATTTTTTGATGGAGGTTTAGGTTGCTTCCCTCCAGCAATCTGTATTTTAAGAAACTTGAAAGATGATTCCAGTATTCACTAAAGGTTGAGAACTACTTATGTATAACAGTGTTTTGATATTATGAGTAATCTTGTCCCCAAAAGTCATTTCATTTTATCTGGAAGCATTTTAGATAGTCACAGCTTGGGTGATCACATACAAGTTGTGAGTCAAGTTGTGGGTCACGACTTGGATGGCTTGTGTTTGTGTGTAGTTGACAGAGGCCAGGGATGTGTCAAATACCCTACAGTGGGTGGAATAGCCCCTCAAAGCGGAGAATCACTGGACCAAAGTGTCAGTAGTGCTTCTGTGTAGAAACTGATGTAGACTGTAGTTTCCCAACGTTGGCTCCCTCTTATGACCAGCTGGGGATTCCAAATTTAGTTTAATTTAGCCAGTGTTAAGGGCAATATGTCAGGATTTTAAAAGCTATCCCCATGATTATACTCACAACCACAATTGAAAATTCCTGCTGAGGACCCTGGTCATTGAGGTACCTAAAATTCTTAAGTTCTAGTGGATGGGTCAGGGTGATCTTGGGTTAATTTTACTACAAAAAGTTAAAAAGTAGTCATTGTTATCTCCTGATGTGATGTAATAGGAAGGCAAACACATTTTCTTAAGTGTTCTTGCCAAAATATCTCAAACATGAGCAAGTTTCTAGATTTTTGAATCTAACTACAAACTTAGAGGCAGGTGTTAAAACACTGTGAGGATGTCATCAGCAAAATTAGAAGGTAGAAAGTACTCCGACAAGTGATAACTTTTGTTTTTCCAACAAATAAATAGTAAGAAGGAAAAATAAAATAGGAGAACTGGTCTTTGTCGTCGTTTAGTTGCTAAGTCGTGTCTGACTCTTTGGTGACTCTGTGGACTGTAATCCACCTGGCTCCTCTGTCTGGGGGGCTTCCCAGTCATGAATAATAGAGTGGGTAGCCATTCCCTTCTCCAGGGGATCCTCCCGACGACAGAGATCGAACTTGCATCTTCTGCTTGGCAAGTGGATTCTTTACCACCAGGGCACCTGGGAGGCTATAATATATTACACTTCAGTAGCACTTAAACTCAGAACAGAGTATTTTTATAGACTTAAGTTCAGTAGTGAAAGTATTCACTGGGAGAGAGAAAACAATGGCCAAGGTGAGGGAGAGAGGATGAATGGGATTACAGGGAGGGAATGACAAAGAAATGTGTTTGAATCAATTGTTTATTTAGATCACTGTTATCACTATTATTTATATTTGCAGCTATATTCTCTCCGACCAAAAAGTATAGCTTTTACTGTTTATACAAAGCTTTCCCATTTACTTTCTTTCTTAATTGACTTGAAAAATAGAGTCTAAGAATACAACATTAAAAGCAGGCTTTTTATATTCATATTTTTTTTTTNAGACTTTATTTTGGGGGGCTCCAAAATCACTGCAGATGATGACTGCAGCCATGAAATTAAAAGATACTTATTCCTTGGAAGAAAAGTTATGACTAACCTAGAGAGCATATTAAAAAGCAAAGACATTACTTTCTCAACAAAGGTCCATCTAGTCAAGGCTATTGTTTTTTCCATTAGTCATATGTGGATGTGAGAGTTGGACTATGAAGAAAGCTGAGCACTGAAGAATTGATGCTTTTGAACTGTGGCGTTGGAGAAGACTCTTGAGAGACCCTTGGACTGCAAGAAGATCCAACTAGTCCATCCTAAAGGAAATCAATCCTGAGTGTTCATGGAAAGGACTGATGTTGAAGCTGAAACTCCAATACTTTGGCCACCTGATGTGAAGAGCTGGTTCATTTGAAAAGACCCTGATTGATGATGGTAAAGATTGAAGTCAGGAGAAGAAAGGGATGACAGAGGATGAGATGGTTTGATGGCATTACTGATTCAATGGACATGAGTTTGAATAAATGTCGGGAGTTGGTGATGGACATGCAGGCCTGCCGTGCTGCAGTCCATGGTGTTGCAGAGTCAGACACAACTGAGCGACTGAACTGAACTGAATTTTATGTGTCAACTTGAGTGGATCATCAAGTACATAAATATTTGATCAAACTATTCTGAGTGTTTCATGTGAGTGTTTTTAGATGAGTTTAACATTGAAATTTACAAAAGAGTAAACTTGCCTACGTGGTGGCTCAGAGGTTAAAGCGTCTGCCTGCAATGTGGGAGACTTGGGTTCCATCCCTGGGTTGGGAAGATCCCTTGGAGAAGGAAATGGCAACCCACTCCAGTAGTTTTGCCAGGAGAATCCCATGAACTGACGAGACTGGTGGGCTATAGTCCACAGGGTCGCAGAGTTGGACACAACTGAGCAACTTCACTTCACTTCTTCAAAATTGCCTTCCCTTATGTGGGTAGTCCTAATCTAATCAGGTAAAGACCTGAATAGAACAGAAAGGCTGACTTTTCATGAATCAAAGGGAACTGTTTCTGCTTACTATCTGTGAGCTGAGACATCAGTATTATCCTCCCTTTGAACCGAACTGAGATCTGAACCTAGTCTTTGGACTAGGACTACGCCATTGGCTTTGCTGGTTCTCAGACATGGACTGGAACTTAAGTCATCATCTCTTTGGGTCTCCAGTATATCTGAAAACTTGTCAGCCTCCATAATTGCAAGAACAGTCTACTTATAATAAACTCTTTATATAAAATTGTATGTATATATAGGTGCATATATATACACACACACATATATGCATATGTATGTACATATGGGCATATATATATATATATATATATGAATAATTCTACTTCTCTGAGGAACAATTATGAAAACTGTAGACCTTGAATTTCTTATAGCTGCCTCTCTCTGAGATTAAAATTAACAATAATACGGGTATGATCTTTTGGACTGGAGTTAGTAAACTCTTAACTTGTGGCTTAAATCTGGCCCACTACTTGTTTTTCTAAATAAAGTTTTATTGGGACATAGACCTGTTCTGAAACACTGTGAATTTGTCTATCATTATCTTGGAGAGGAAAATAGGAATCCCTTGCAATGTGTATATTAATTATAGATTGAGAAATACAGATAGATGAATTGAATTTTCTCTGAATTAGTTACTGTGATGTTTAATTTTATGTGTCAACTTGTGTGGGTCACCAAGTACCCAAATATTTGATAAAATTATTTGATCAAATTATTCTGGGTGCTTCTAGTTTCTCTGCAGAAGGGAGGGGTCTCTTTACAGCCTTGAATCTTTTATTAGCAATATGTTTTATGATTCTGTGCTGAAGCCCACTAATTGGAATTGTGTATCCTGTAAAATTTTGGTATAAATACATGCTGATAAATGCCAAACTGTCAGGCTGTGAAATCTTTGTAAGGACATATGCTTTTATCTGTATGCTAATGCTAGATTTTTCTGGGGCTTAGACTCTGAAGATGAGCTACCAACTGTCAAAGTGCCTGCTTTTTGCTGAGAAATAAGTGGTTTGACATCTGAGATAGGCTTAAAGAGTATTCTATAGCTGAAAATACAAAAATAGCTCACTACTTTCATTCAGTGAACAATATGATAACACTTTGAGAAGTGGAATTGGTGACAGGAATAATTTGTCCTTATTAAAAGAATAACTTTAAAGGACTTCTTTGGGCAGTTTTATGTGATCAGCCTGAAATATGAGTTCATTAATGAAGTTTGTTATATTGGAGGATGTTTTTTGTAGGCCATAATTTACAGCCTGAATCCTGGGATTTTTTAAAGTATTGTTGAACAAGGCACATATTGTTGGTTAACAGGTGTGCATATTTTAAAAATTCCTATTCAGGAAAATTTCAGTGACTTGTGATTTATGAAGTAGAAAACTCTTTAAAATTTTCATTACAAATAATATCATTGTCCAGTAGTTTTAACATACTTTCTTTTTTCTCTGTAGCTGTAACATTGTTTTGGTTCATTAGTTCAATACAGTTAGTGAACAGAAAGCTGCACACATGCTTTTGCATTCTCTAATCCCTTCAGACAAGTCTTTGGTTTGCTGGATTTCATTATTTCTTCAATAATTAAGGATTATAGGATTCAATCTCTAAAAGTTTACCTGTGCATCATAAATGTGTTATGAAGTTTTCTTTTGTAAATTATATTCTAGTTAGGGTATAATTTCTATTTCCTCTTTGAGCTATAAATAATTTAGAAGAGTTTCTTACTTTTCTGAATTGTTTTCTTCATCATTTTAGTATTTATTCCCAAGTTTTGTTATGATCAGAAAATATGTGAGTAAATAGCTACACTTAAAATCTTATAAAATTTTCTTTATGGCCAAGTATGAGATCTTTATTAAATGTCTGGGAGAAACAAACACAATATTGTAAAGCTATTATCCTCCAATTAGAAACAAATTTTTAAAAATCTACATTTGTGTGTATCTATCACTATGTACAATATATATTGTACACAAATGCACATGAACATATATCTATATTTTGTCACTCATTACCTTTCAAGTTCATACCGAGAGATTCTAATTTAATGGTCTGAGAATTGTCTGGGGTTTTTAAAGATTTCCATGTGATTATAACATACAACCAATACTAAGAATCACTATTCTAATGAAATAATGGTTTTAGTCCAGTGATTCTCAGAGTTTGGACTGGCTGTACCAACATTGCCTGGGAAGTTGTTAAAAATATGAATTATTGATCTTACTAAACTGGAAACTCTGAGGGCCAAGGAGTCTGTATGGTTTTATATTTTTATTAGGTTATAATTGCTTTACACTGTTGTGTTTCTTTGGTACAGTGAAGTGAATCAGCAATCTGTATACACATAATCCCTTCCCTCTTAAGCATCCCGCCCACCTACCCCCATCCTACCGCTCTAGGTCATACAGAGCACCAGTCTGAGCTTCCTGTGCTATACAGCAGCTTCCCACTTCCCACATCTATTTTACACATGATAGTGTAGATAAAAAAGTGAAAGTGTTAGTTGCTCAGCCATGTCCAATTCTTTGGGACCCCGTGGATTGTAGCCCAGCAGCCTCCTCTGTCCATGGAATTCTCCCAGCAAGAGTACTAGAATGTGTTGTCATTTCCTTCTCCAGGGGATCGTCCCAACCCAGGGATCAAACCCGCTTCTCCTGCATTGCAGGTGAATGCTCCACTGTCTGAGCCACCAGGGAAGCCCATAGTGCATATATATCAGTGCTGATTCTCCCATTTTGCCTCACCCTCCTCTTCCCCTTGTGTCCACATGTCTGTTTTCTATGTCAGTGTCAAATTCCTGCTCTGCAAATTGATTTATTGGTGACATTTTTCTAGAGTCCCATATACCTGCCTTAATATACATATTTTTTTCTGACTCACTTCACTCTGTGTGACAGACTCTAGGTCCCTGTACATCACTAAAAAATGACTCCGTTTTGTTCCTTTATATAGCTGAGTAATATTCCTTTGTCTATATGTACCACAACTTCCTTATCCATTCATTTTTTGATGGACATTTAGGTTGCTTCCCTCCAGCAATCTGTATTTTAAGAAACTTGAAAGATGATTCCAGTATTCACTAAAGGTTGAGAACTACTTATGTATAACAGTGTTTTGATATTATGAGTAATCTTGTCCCCAAAAGTCATTTCATTTTATCTGGAAGCATTTTAGATAGTCACAGCTTGGGTGATCACATACAAGTTGTGAGTCAAGTTGTGGGTCACGACTTGGATGGCTTGTGTTTGTGTGTAGTTGACAGAGGCCAGGGATGTGTCAAATACCCTACAGTGGGTGGAATAGCCCCTCAAAGCGGAGAATCACTGGACCAAAGTGTCAGTAGTGCTTCTGTGTAGAAACTGATGTAGACTGTAGTTTCCCAACGTTGGCTCCCTCTTATGACCAGCTGGGGATTCCAAATTTAGTTTAATTTAGCCAGTGTTAAGGGCAATATGTCAGGATTTTAAAAGCTATCCCCATGATTATACTCACAACCACAATTGAAAATTCCTGCTGAGGACCCTGGTCATTGAGGTACCTAAAATTCTTAAGTTCTAGTGGATGGGTCAGGGTGATCTTGGGTTAATTTTACTACAAAAAGTTAAAAAGTAGTCATTGTTATCTCCTGATGTGATGTAATAGGAAGGCAAACACATTTTCTTAAGTGTTCTTGCCAAAATATCTCAAACATGAGCAAGTTTCTAGATTTTTGAATCTAACTACAAACTTAGAGGCAGGTGTTAAAACACTGTGAGGATGTCATCAGCAAAATTAGAAGGTAGAAAGTACTCCAGGACAAGTGATAACTTTTGTTTTTCCAACAAATAAATAGTAAGAAGGAAAAATAAAATAGGAGAACTGGTCTTTGTCGTCGTTTAGTTGCTAAGTCGTGTCTGACTCTTTGGTGACTCTGTGGACTGTAATCCACCTGGCTCCTCTGTCTGGGGGGCTTCCCAGTCATGAATAATAGAGTGGGTAGCCATTCCCTTCTCCAGGGGATCCTCCCGACGACAGAGATCGAACTTGCATCTTCTGCTTGGCAAGTGGATTCTTTACCACCAGGGCACCTGGGAAGCTATAATATATTACACTTCAACAGCACTTAAACTCAGAACAGAGTATTTTTATAGACTTAAGTTCAGTAGTGAAAGTATTCACTGGGAGAGAGAAAACAATGGCCAAGGTGAGGGAGAGAGGATGAATGGGATTACAGGGAGGGAATGACAAAGAAATGTGTTTGAATCAATTGTTTATTTAGATCACTGTTATCACTATTATTTATATTTGCAGCTATATTCTCTCCGACCAAAAAGTATAGCTTTTACTGTTTATACAAAGCTTTCCCATTTACTTTCTTTCTTAATTGACTTGAAAAATAGAGTCTAAGAATACAACATTAAAAGCAGGCTTTTTATATTCATATTTTTTTTTTAATAGAACTGTTCATTACGAAGGTGGTGCTGTGTCGGTTCACGCACGTTCCCTGTGGCGACTAGAGACACTAAGAGTTGCGTAAGTAGAACTTCTGAATACATCCCTGTGCTTCGGGTACAAAAGATTGGGCTGGCCAAAATGTTCGTTTGGGTTTTTCTGTAACATCTTATGGAAACGCCTCATTAACTTTTTTGCCAACCCCACATATCTAGTGCTGTTGAACTTTTGTGCAAAATGGTCATGCTCACAAACAACACGTAGATGAAACACACTCATTTTTTACCTTCCCCCTGCATTTATTTACCTTTCACTAGCCCACATTCACCAGGTAGTAAGCAATGGTTTTATACCATCTGCCTTTTTTTTTTTAGCCTCATTTGGTTTTGTGTTATCGATTCTCCCCAGTCCGTGCCTCTCCTGGCAGGGAGAGCTCCTAGTGCAGAGTGATGTAAGGTTTGGAATCAGGACAGATTGTTTGCAGGCCTGTCGCACATTTCAGATTACATTTCACATTTCAGATTACAAAGGCATATGTAAACCAGTGGAAACTTGAACCCGAATGAGGTATGAGAGTCATCACTAGCAGTCACTATCTTTACTTAAAACTAGCTTGATAACCGAGTGAGAAATGTGAATTGAAAACAGACTCACTGTGTACTCATTATACAAATAATGATTTTCTTTTTTTCTGGTGACTTCAAAAAGCTGTCCAGAGATTGACTTTTAGTTACTCTAAGTAAATGCAATACTGATGATAAAAGTGTCATTTCGCACTATTTTAAATAGAATTTAAATATTAATCAAATTAAAAGAAAAGATTAGAAGGTAATTTTTGTCCAGAAAACAGAGTTTTCAATGTATTTGTTCCCTGTTTTATTACACTTTAAAAATTTATTGATTTAAGGTAATAGACTTCCATGGATGTGTGTAGGGAACTGTCTTATTATGGAATTGCTGTATTTTATTAACTTGATATTTTGAGATTAATGATTAAAATAGTTCAGTGGTCTTCAGGTTTTTTTTTTTTTTTTTCTTATGTACTCTGTGTAATAATTTCAAAAACTGATTTTCCTTGAACATTGCTAGGCTCAACATAGAATTTTTTTCATTATCAGTTTAAATAGATGCATGGAATATAGCTTACAGTGTATTCTAAGTAGTAACATTTTATGATAACATGGGTAAACTACACTCAAAAAAATATCCCATTGACCTTGTGTACTGCTGCAATTTAATACCCATCTTTATTTATTTAAAAATGCTTGAACATGGTCTCTTTAACAGTGAAAATATATGTTCATCTTTCTCATTGAAATCATATTAGCTTACTCTCCCATGACAGAATTTTACCCCAATCAGATTTTCTATGATTGATTTTCTGCCCACACTATCTACTCCTACTCAACAAAAATATGCATGTAAATTAATTTCTATATTTTCTGACTGTAAGTATGCAACTTTTAAAAAGTGCTCTATATTAATTGATAATACTGTCTCAGTCAATCAATTAATTGATAATACTAAGTTTCTTTCTATATACACGGTTGGTCAAACCCACTAAAATATTAAAACTGATAAATCTTGAACTTAAAAGTAAAATTTTATGGACAATGAATCTATTAATGGGATAGAATAGAAGAGATGACTTATAAAGCAAAAGGAAGAAGGCTCGTAGCCTTTATGTGCTTCATAAATTATATAGAGAATTTAGGGAAAAGAATTCCAAATATATACATATATTTCTGTAATTTGCCTTGTGTATTATTAAAAATGACAGCTTAATTAGAGATGAAATAGTGCCTTTAAAAAACAGATTTCAGATGTTTTTTCACATTTGTAGATCAACCTACCCTTCACGATTCTGTACTTAAATTATCGTGTTATCTTTATTTATTTATTATTTTTTGAGGAAGCCAGGTCCTAAATCTGTCTATCACTTATTTAAAAAAAAAGTAAAAGAGCTCATGAAAGCCTGAGAAAACTTCCTTTTCATTGTCAGCATGTTATTGATGAGCTGTAATTACAGAAATGCTCTTGAAAGTATCCCAGTGGATTTCTTCATTGAAGTTTTTTTTTTTTTTTTAAAGATTTGGTTGCATCTTTGACCTCCTTTGGCATCACTGTAAATATATAAATTAGATTGCATTTAATTTGCATGTTTTCTTTTTATATTCAGTGGTCACATTATTACTTACTCTTCTTTTACTTTGAAAGTGATATTCAAATTGCTGTTTGTGTGTATAACAGAACTATATTCCAAAGGTCAATGTNATTAGATTGCATTTAATTTGCATGTTTTCTTTTTATATTCAGTGGTCACATTATTACTTACTCTTCTTTTACTTTGAAAGTGATATTCAAATTGCTGTTTGTGTGTATAACAGAACTATATTCCAAAGGTCAATGTTTACGTTGTAATCTTTGGGATACCATATGGTTTTTTTCTCCAGTGAGGTGCCAAGCTATATATTTGTTAGAATTTGTGTAGGCCCGTAATTATATATTTTATATTGCAGTCTCATACAAATAACATTAATTGTGTCAAAAGTTTTTCAGTATCATGAACTTTTTAATGAAGTAAACTTTAATTTGGGGAGTCAGATGTAATAGAAAACACATTCCTGTATTATATCCCAATGCACAGTTTAAGACTATTATATGTAGGATATATGTTGGCTTCTGTAATAGAAATGGTCACTGCAGTTATAAATACACATTATGTATACTTACAGTTCTACTTTCTTATGTTACGATGTTTTTAATAATATCCTCATTCCTTTGAGATATTTACAAGTAAATGTAGATAATACATGGGGAACAGTTGTCTAATATGTTAACATAGGAAACTGATTTATATAACTACTTTATTTCAACTGTTTTCAGTTTTTATGGAAATATTAGTTTCTTGCCCTTGATTCTCCTGGCCTTGTCCTCTTTTCTTTTGGACCATGGACACATGAGATGAGCTAATTTGAGCGTTTGTGAGCTAAAGAAAATGTGCTTAGACTTCACAATGTTTGACTGAGAATTGGACAGGTTCATTCCATTTCTAACAGAATTCCCTTGGTGGATTGAGAAGAGTGCTTATGTATATGAACCCTATTAGATTTGAGCCCAGTAGATTTGAACATGGGATCCAGAATACTGTCTAGAAGTTCTGGTGAAAAGTATGTATTTGGACATGCTTATGGACTATTTGAAAATGAAGTTGTTTTCTCTGGTTAGGATGAGTCTTTATTTGATAAAATAATCAAATACTCCTTGAAATAATAGAAGGGTATTAAAAATAATTACTTCTTTATAGCATCTGCAAACAGTATACTTAATTTTGTGAGGGGAATATACAAAGCTTTTCTATTACCAGAGTAGAAATGCTTTAACATGCTATTGTTGCTAAACAAAAGTAAATTTAATTTTTAAGGCACTACTGTGTTATTATCTGGAGAAGGAAATGGCAACCTACTCCAGTGTTCTTGCCTGGAGAATCCCAGGGACGGGGGAGCCTGGTGGGCTGCTGTCTATGGGGTCGCACAGAGTCGGACATGACTGAAGTGACTTAGCAGCAGTAGTGTTATTATCAAGAGGGGGGCTTCCCTGGTGGCTCAGAGGTTAAAGCGTNTGTTGCATTAATTCCTTGCTGTACAGCAAAGTGACTCAGCCATAGGCATATGTATATCCACTCTTTTTAGATTTCCATCCCATACAGGTCACAACAGCGCATTGCGTAGAATTCCCTGTGTTATACGGGGTAGGTTCTCATTAACTGTCTATTTTATACATAACAGTGAATATGTCAGTAACAATTTCCCATTCACATCCCTCTGTGGAACCATAAGCTTGTCCTCTATGACTGTGACCCTATCTCTGCTTTGCAAATAAGTTCATCTCCACCATTTCTCTAGATTCCACATAAAAGCAATATTATATGGTGTTTGTTTTCTTTTTCTGACTCACTTCACTCTGTGTGACAGACTCTAGGTCCCTGTACATCACTAAAAAATGACTCCGTTTTGTTCCTTTATATAGCTGAGTAATATTCCTTTGTCTATATGTACCACAACTTCCTTATCCATTCATTTTTTGATGGAGGTTTAGGTTGCTTCCCTCCAGCAATCTGTATTTTAAGAAACTTGAAAGATGATTCCAGTATTCACTAAAGGTTGAGAACTACTTATGTATAACAGTGTTTTGATATTATGAGTAATCTTGTCCCCAAAAGTCATTTCATTTTATCTGGAAGCATTTTAGATAGTCACAGCTTGGGTGATAACATACAAGTTGTGAGTCAAGTTGTGGGTCACGACTTGGATGGCTTGTGTTTGTGTGTAGTTGACAGAGGCCAGGGATGTGTCAAATACCCTACAGTGGGTGGAATAGCCCCTCAAAGCGGAGAATCACTGGACCAAAGTGTCAGTAGTGCTTCTGTGTAGAAACTGATGTAGACTGTAGTTTCCCAACGTTGGCTCCCTCTTATGACCAGCTGGGGATTCCAAATTTAGTTTAATTTAGCCAGTGTTAAGGGCAATATGTCAGGATTTTAAAAGCTATCCCCATGATTATACTCACAACCACAATTGAAAATTCCTGCTGAGGACCCTGGTCATTGAGGTACCTAAAATTCTTAAGTTCTAGTGGATGGGTCAGGGTGATCTTGGGTTAATTTTACTACAAAAAGTTAAAAAGTAGTCATTGTTATCTCCTGATGTGATGTAATAGGAAGGCAAACACATTTTCTTAAGTGTTCTTGCCAAAATATCTCAAACATGAGCAAGTTTCTAGATTTTTGAATCTAACTACAAACTTAGAGGCAGGTGTTAAAACACTGTGAGGATGTCATCAGCAAAATTAGAAGGTAGAAAGTACTCCGACAAGTGATAACTTTTGTTTTTCCAACAAATAAATAGTAAGAAGGAAAAATAAAATAGGAGAACTGGTCTTTGTCGTCGTTTAGTTGCTAAGTCGTGTCTGACTCTTTGGTGACTCTGTGGACTGTAATCCACCTGGCTCCTCTGTCTGGGGGGCTTCCCAGTCATGAATAATAGAGTGGGTAGCCATTCCCTTCTCCAGGGGATCCTCCCGACGACAGAGATCGAACTTGCATCTTCTGCTTGGCAAGTGGATTCTTTACCACCAGGGCACCTGGGAGGCTATAATATATTACACTTCAGTAGCACTTAAACTCAGAACAGAGTATTTTTATAGACTTAAGTTCAGTAGTGAAAGTATTCACTGGGAGAGAGAAAACAATGGCCAAGGTGAGGGAGAGAGGATGAATGGGATTACAGGGAGGGAATGACAAAGAAATGTGTTTGAATCAATTGTTTATTTAGATCACTGTTATCACTATTATTTATATTTGCAGCTATATTCTCTCCGACCAAAAAGTATAGCTTTTACTGTTTATACAAAGCTTTCCCATTTACTTTCTTTCTTAATTGACTTGAAAAATAGAGTCTAAGAATACAACATTAAAAGCAGGCTTTTTATATTCATATTTTTTTTTTTTAATAGAACTGTTCATTACGAAGGTGGTGCTGTGTCGGTTCACGCACGTTCCCTGTGGCGACTAGAGACACTAAGAGTTGCGTAAGTAGAACTTCTGAATACCTCCCTATGCTTCGGGTACAAAAGATTGGGCTGGCCAAAATGTTCGTTTGGGTTTTTCTGTAACATCTTATTGAAACGCCTCATTAACTTTTTTGCCAACCCCACATATCTAGTGCTGTTGAACTTTTGTGCAAAATGGTCATGCTCACAAACAACACGTAGATGAAACACACTCATTTTTTACCTTCCCCCTGCATTTATTTACCTTTCACTAGCCCACATTCACCAGGTAGTAAGCAATGGTTTTATACCATCTGCTTTTTTTTTTAGCCTCATTTGGTTTTGTTATCGATTCTCTCCAGTCCATGCCTCTCCTGGCAGGAAGAGCTCCTAGTGCAGAGTGATGTAAGGTTTGGAATCAGGACAGATTGTTTGCAGGCCTGTCGCACATTTCAGATTACAAAGGCATATGTAAACCAGTGGAAACTTGAACCCGAATGAGGTATGAGAGTCATCACTAGCAGTCACTATCTTTACTTAAAACTAGCTTGATAACCGAGTGAGAAATGTGAATTGAAAACAGACTCACTGTGTACTCATTATACAAATAATGATTTTCTTTTTTTCTGGTGACTTCAAAAAGCTGTCCAGAGATTGACTTTTAGTTACTCTAAGTAAATGCAATACTGATGATAAAAGTGTCATTTTGAACTATTTTAAATAGAATTTAAATATTAATCAAATTAAAAGAAAAGATTAGAAGGTAATTTTTGTCCAGAAAACAGAGTTTTCAATGTATTTGTTCCCTGTTTTATTACACTTTAAAAATTTATTGATTTAAGGTAATAGACTTCCATGGATTTGTATAGGGAACTGTCTTATTATGGAATTGCTGTATTTTATTAACTTGATATTTTGAGATTAATGATTAAAATAGTTCAGTGGTCTTCAGGTTTTTTGTTTTTTTTTGCTTATGTACTCTGTGTAATAATTTCAAAAACTGATTTTCCTTGAACATTGCTAGGCTCAACATAGAATTTTTTTCATTATCAGTTTAAATAGATGCATGGAATATAGCTTACAGTGTATTCTAAGTAGTAACATTTTATGATAACATGGGTAAACTACACTCAAAAATATATCCCATTGACCTTGTGTACTGCTGCAATTTAATACCCATCTTTATTTATTTAAAAATGCTTGAACATGGTCTCTTTAACAGTGAAAATATATGTTCATCTTTCTCATTGAAATCATATTAGCTTACTCTCCCATGACAGAATTTTACCCCAGTCAGATTTTCTATGATTGATTTTCTGCCCACACTATCTACTCCTACTCAACAAAAATATGCATGTAAATTAATTTCTATATTTTCTGACTGTAAGTATGCAACTTTTAAAAAGTGCTCTATATTAATTGATAATACTGTCTCAGTCAATCAATTAATTGATAATACTAAGTTTCTTTCTATATACACGGTTGGTCAAACCCACTAAAATATTAAAACTGATAAATCTTGAACTTAAAAGTAAAATTTTATGGACAGTGAATCTATTAATGGGATAGAATAGAAGAGATGACTTATAAAGCAAAAGGAAGAAGGCTCGTAGCCTTTATGTGCTTCATAAATTATATAGAGAATTTAGGGAAAAGAATTCCAAATATATACATATATTTCTGTAATTTGCCTTGTGTATTATTAAAAATGACAGCTTAATTAGAGATGAAATAGTGCCTTTAAAAAACAGATTTCAGATGTTTTTTCACATTTGTAGATCAACCTACCCTTCACGATTCTGTACTTAAATTATCGTGTTATCTTTATTAATTTATTGTTTTTTGAGGAAGCCAGGTCCTAAATCTATCACTTATTTTAAAAAAAAGTAAAAGAGCTCCTGAAAGCCTGAGAAAACTTCCTTTTCATTGTCAGCATGTTATTGATGAGCTGTAATTACAGAAATGCTCTTGAAAGTATCCCAGTGGATTTCTTCATTGAAGTTTTTTTTTTTTTTTTAAAGATTTGGTTGCATCTTTGACCTCCTTTGGCATCACTGTAAATATATAAATTAGATTGCATTTAATTTGCATGTTTTCTTTTTATATTCAGTGGTCACATTATTACTTACTCTTCTTTTACTTTGAAAGTGATATTCAAATTGCTGTTTGTGTGTATAACAGAACTATATTCCAAAGGTCAATGTTTACGTTGTAATCTTTGGGATACCATATGGTTTTTTTCTCCAGTGAGGTGCCAAGCTATATATTTGTTAGAATTTGTGTAGGCCCGTAATTATATATTTTATATTGCAGTCTCATACAAATAACATTAATTGTGTCAAAAGTTTTTCAGTATCATGAACTTTTTAATGAAGTAAACTTTAATTTGGGGAGTCAGATGTAATAGAAAACACATTCCTGTATTATATCCCAATGCACAGTTTAAGACTATTATATGTAGGATATATGTTGGCTTCTGTAATAGAAATGATCACTGCAGTTATAAATACACATTATGCATACTTACAGTTCTACTTTCTTATGTTACGATGTTTTTAATAATATCCTCATTCCTTTGAGATATTTACAAGTAAATGTAGATAATACATGGGGAACAGTTGTCTAATATGTTAACATAGGAAACTGATTTATATAACTACTTTATTTCAACTGTTTTCAGTTTTTATGGAAATATTAGTTTCTTGCCCTTGATTCTCCTGGCCTTGTCCTCTTTTCTTTTGGACCATGGACACATGAGATGAGCTAATTTGAGCATTTGTGAGCTAAAGAAAATGTGCTTAGACTTCACAATGTTTGACTGAGAATTGGACAGGTTCATTCCATTTCTAACAGAATTCCCTTGGTGGATTGAGAAGAGTGCTTATGTATATGAACCCTATTAGATTTGAGCCCAGTAGATTTGAACATGGAATCCAGAATACTGTCTAGAAGTTCTGGTGAAAAGTATGTATTTGGACATGCTTATGGACTATTTGAAAATGAAGTTGTTTTCTCTGGTTAGGATGAGTCATTATTTGATAAAATAATCAAATACTCCTTGAAATAATAGAAGGGTATTAAAAATAATTGCTTCTTTATAGCATCTGCAAACAGTATACTTAATTTTGTGAGGGGAATATACAAAGCTTTTCTATTACCAGAGTAGAAATGCTTTAACATGCTATTGTTGCTAAACAAAAGTAAATTTAATTTTTAAGGCACTACTGTGTTATTATCTGGAGAAGGAAATGGCAACCTACTCCAGTGTTCTTGCCTGGAGAATCCCAGGGACGGGGGAGCCTGGTGGGCTGCTGTCTATGGGGTCGCACAGAGTCGGACATGACTGAAGTGACTTAGCAGCAGTAGTGTTATTATCAAGAGGGGGGCTTCCCTGGTGGCTCAGAGGTTAAAGCGTCTGCCTCCAATGCGGGAGACCTGGGTTCGATCCCTAGGTCGGGAAGATCCCCTGGAGAAGGAGAAATGGTAACCCACTCCAGTATTCTTGCCTGGAGAATCCCATGGACGTAGAAGCCTGGTAGGCTACAGTCCACCGGGTCGCAGAGAGTCGGACACGACTGAGCGACTTCACTTTCACTTTCACTATTGGTACATGGCTATTATTTTAGTAGGAGGACTTATCCAAAGTAATTATCTTTATAAACATTTCCATGTAAAACTTGAACTTATTACAGTGTCATTCTAGTGTTAATTTTCCAGGCTAATACTTCAGGTTAAGAAAAAATCCAGGTTAGGGAAACAGCATTCAGTTCAATTCAGTCATTCAGTCATGTCCGACTGTTTGTGACCCCATGAACCGCAGCACGCCAGGCCTCCCTGTGCATCACCAACTCCTGGAGTTTATCCAAACTCATGTCCATTGAGTCGGTGATGCNCAGCATTCAGTTCAATTCAGTCATTCAGTCATGTCCGACTGTTTGTGACCCCATGAACCGCAGCACGCCAGGCCTCCCTGTGCATCACCAACTCCTGGAGTTTACCCAAACTCATGTCCATTGAGTCGATGATGCCATCCAACCATCTCATCCTCTGTTGTCCCCTTCTCCTCCTGCCCTCAATCTCTCCCAGCATTAGGGTCTTTTCAAATGAGTCAGGTCTTCGCATGAGGTGGCCAAAATATTGGAGTTTTAGCTTCAACAATTTCCTTCCAATTTCCTTTAGGATGGACTGGTTGGATCTCCTTGCAGTCCAAGGGACTCTCAAGAGTCTTCTCCAACACCACAGTTTAAAAACATCAATTCTTCGGTGCTCTGCTTTCTTTATAGTCCAGCAACAGCATAAAATTGACTTAAAGATAATTTGTTGAAACAAAATTGGCATTAATCTACTGCAAATCTAAAAAAGATAAAAATAGTGTTTGTAACTTATAGAATCTAAAAGTTTTTAATGATTCTGTGTGAAAAGAAGTTTATTAACTAATAAATCATATTGGAATCCTCTAATATTTACTTTTTATCTCTTTGATTCATTTTGTAGTGGTAAGAGCTTCTACTGTAGTTATCTTTTAAAAATTCATGCTGTGTGTCTTGTGTTTCATTTTCTGTTTGCCATTGGCATGTGAAGCTTCATGCCATAGTACATTTTTTTTTAGAGAATATCTTTCTCATTGTAAAGTAATCAACTGTATTCTCTTTGTGGGCTTCCCTTTATGGGCTTTCCAGGTGGCTCAGTAGTAAAGAACCTGCCTGCCAACCAGGAGATGTGAGTTTAATCCCTGGCTCAGGAAGATTCCCTAAAGAAGGAAGTGACAACCCACTCCAGTAATCTTGCCTGGGAAATTCTATAGAGAGAGGAGCCTGGCGGGTTACCGTCCATGGGCTTGCAAATGAGTTGGATATGACTTAGTAACTCTACAACAACAATAATATCTCCTTTATACTTTTTGCCTTGAATTTTAATTTGTCTGATAGCAATTTTACTATCATTCTTTTCTCTTGGCTTTATGGGCTTGGTGAATCTTTTTTATTTTTACTTTATTGAAAAAAATATTTGATTTTTAGCACATTTCTTATCATTGATAAGAGACTGTCCTTGCTTTGCACACTAGCATGATAAGTGAAAGTCTCCATTATTGGAACCTTCTTTCCACTCTTTACCATAGTGAGGACAAGGTTCTGTTGTGTATAGTTTTCAGTTAACATGGTTCTATACAATGCAAGAATGGTCTGTATCTTCATTTTTCTTTTCTTCTCTATCTGAAATCCACTGTTTTTAAAATCAGATTTTGATGATCACAGCTTTGCTTTTTATCTTTTTTATGCAACTTTCGTTTGCATTTTCTGTGTTTTGCATGTAATTTTTCTTGCCTTTTTTTCTCTTGACCCTATTCAAATGTAGTTTCTTCATTTGTCTCTTTTGTTCTTTGGTTTTTATTGACATCATTGTTCCATACTATTAAAATTTAAAGCGTAGGATGGGATTTCTTTTTTTCAGATAAATGTCTAATTCCGTTTGTGCATATGAATTCCAGTTAACATAATTAGGCATTGACTCTAATACCACTTGCCTTCAAATCTGTTCAAATCCAGCAAAAAACTAGTTAATCTTAGTTTATGGGTTTTATGACTTTAAAGCATCATTTTAATCTCATAATGTCTTTATTTTTGACTGGTGATTAGAAATTAACTCAGAACACAAGTTCTTAGCCATCTTAGTAGTGTTTGGTGTGGATAGTATTATATTTGATGTCAGAAGACCTTGAGATAAATTTTGCTTCTACTTATTATCTACATGACATTGAAGATTACCTATAACTACTCCAAATAATCATTTTGTTATTTGTGAAATAAAAATATACCACCATCATAAGGTTTTTGGAAACACTCAAGAAGACAGTATATGTAAAACCTCCTTGTTCATTGTCTGACACACACATATTAATTATTATTTCTCCTGTCATGGTGTTTGCTATTGGATCAAGTCTTAACGTTTTTTGTTAGGTGGAGTGGAAGCCACATAAGGTGGGGACAACCTTTTCGACTACGCCATGTCACAACAGGAAAATACTTGAGTCTCATGGAAGACAAAAGCCTTCTACTCATGGACAAAGAAAAAGCTGATGTCAAATCAACTGCATTTACCTTCCGATCTTCCAAGGTAAGACAGAGATATAATTTTGGATTTCCCACTGTATTTCCTTTGGTGTTAGAAATACAAAGAAAAATGAGGTATGTTTTACACAAATTTCTAAATTCCCAATTTCTCTTCTATTCATTCCTCTTCAGTTAAACCCATTTCCTAAACCACTAAAACCTGCCCAGGTGTTTCACTTGGTTTATCATTCTTTGGTTATTTTCATGTAGCATGTCCATCCAGCTCCTTTTAGTTTTCTTAGACATCGACAATGCAGTAAGCACAGAGCTTGTGCTGCTGTTGCAAAGCAGTGTGAGGGGCACATCAGCAGAACTTTTTCCTCACAGGCTCGCTTACACATGTGCTCTTACATACAGACCTTTCTTCTTACATCTGTTGCATCCTGTGTGAGTGAGTGANTTTTAGTTTTCTTAGACATCGACAATGCAGTAAGCACAGAGCTTGTGCTGCTGTTGCAAAGCAGTGTGAGGGGCACATCAGCAGAACTTTTTCCTCACAGGCTCGCTTACATATGTGCTCTTACATACAGACCTTTCTTCTTACATCTGTTGCATCCTGTGTGAGTGAGTGAAGTCGCTCGGTTGTGTCCGACTCTTTACGACCCCATGGACTGTAGCCCACCAGGCTTATCCATCCATGGGATTCTCCAGGCAAGAGTACTGGAGTGGATTGCCATTTCCTTCTCCAGGGGATCTTCCCGACCCAGAGATCAAACCCGCGTCTCCTGCATTAAAACATCTAAGAATGTCCTTAGATCGTTCATGAGAATTCCTGTGAAGTAGATGTTGAGTAGAATAGACAAAATAAGTGCCCATCGAAGTCAGGTTGAAATGCTGGTGCACAGTTAGACTTTCTCAATATCTGATATGTGTGTGAGCTGAGTCATGTCTGACTCTTTGCGATCCTGTAAACTGTAGCTGAATCGTGTCTGACTTTTTGTGGCCCCATAGACTGTAGTCCACCAGGCTCCTTTGTCCATGGAAATCTCCAGGCAAGAATAATGGAGTGGATTGCCATTTCCTGCTTCTCAACTCAGGGATCAAACCTGTGTCTCTTATCCGGGTCTCTTACATCTCCTGCATTGGCAGACAGGTTCTTTACCACTAGCGCCACCTAGGAAGTCACAGTACCAGATAAGAGATTGCCAGCTCACCAATCCCACCATGAAGTGGATTGCTAACCATGCCTCAGCAAAACAGCACATGTCCTGAATAGTCAAGTGTCTCAGGAATAGCTGAAAATCGCTTGTTCATTTGCCAAGTGTCTGTTGTGTGCCTTTTTAAGATAATTGTATATTTCTGTCCTTAATTTAATGATTATTGTGAAATTTGGGCATTGTGTTAGAAATGGTATTGAATTACTGGTTAGTTTTGTCCCAGAGATGCATATGTCCATGTTACAGATAAAGGTATGTTTGAACAAGACCAGAAGTAACTCTGAAAAGATAGTACCTGAGTTTACATCCCTAATGACATGCTCTCGGTTCTCTTGCTTTGGAAGACACAGAATGGTGGAAGATGCTTCTGATTTGATGAGTTCTCCCAAGTTTTTCAGGAACGACAGCCAGTGTAGGTCCCTATTCATTCTGGTGGAAACAGACAAGGCTGATCAGTTCCAGTGGATAATCTGAGACAGGATCAGCATTTGTAGTTGTTATAGGGATCCACGGGGGAGCTCTGAAGCGAGGAGAACTTGGGTGGACTTCAAGTGGACAGTTAGTTGGTCCTTGTCTCTATAGTTGGAAAGTGAAGTTGATCACATTGTGAACAGACTTGGTGCCAGTGGGCTTCTTCCTAAAGACTTGGGAAGAGGTGGGAATTTACTAGCTTGTCCACTGATAATCCCTCAGTCCAAAAAGACAAAAAATTCAACCTGCCAGAGATGATCAGTTATCTGATGGTGAAAGCCCTTTTCAAGAAAAAAAGATGGCAGAAAATTGGAAAAGTGTAAAGAAATACATGACATCCAAGCAAAATGTATATTCTGAAATAAAATTCCAGAGAAGGGGAAAAATATGAATAGGCATATCACATTGAAATAACATTAGAAACTTTTTCAAGACATGGCATTTAAAAAGGTAAATATATATCTAACAACTGGAGGCGAAAGAGGAAAAGTAAAAGGTGCTCTGATTGCTTCTAGTAAAACAGTGATAAGTCAAATAATATTTTCTAAAAATTTCAAAATTAAGTAACAAGATATTTCTGAGTAAATAGCCAGACATTCAACTGTAATAAAATTTACTGAACTAAGGTAGTGGAAGAAAAGGAAGTCTGTAAAAGAAGGGAAGTGGTCATTTATTCACCCAGAATGTATGAGGGCTCACTTGATCTCAACTAGGGGTAGGGAAGATGCNAATAAGATATTTCTGAGTAAATAGCCAAACATTCAACTGTAATAAAATTTACTGAACTAAGGTAGTGGAAGAAGAGGAAGTCTGTAAAAGAAGGGAAGTGGACATTTATTCACCCAGAATGTATGAGGGCTCACTTGATCTCAACTGGGGGTAGGGAAGATGCTGATAGTCCATGCCTTCCTAAATCTTGTTGAGAGAGCACTGGGAAGCAGAGACCCCTTCTTCCCTAAATCCTTCACCTTTNAGATATTTCTGAGTAAATAGCCAGACATTCAACTGTAATAAAATTTACTGAACTAAGGTAGTGGAAGAAAAGGAAGTCTGTAAAAGAAGGGAAGTGGTCATTTATTCACCCAGAATGTATGAGGGCTCACTTGATCTCAACTAGGGGTAGGGAAGATGCTGATAGTCCATGCCTTCCTAAATCTTGTTGAGGGCACTGGGAAGCAGAGACCCCTTCTTCCCTAAATCCTTCACCTTTAAAAGATGATAATTGCTACCATTCAGTGATTCTTGTTAAGTCTACAGTTTGAGCTGAGTATTTTCCGTAAGTGATCTGGCTAGTCACTCATTCACCCCCAAGGCTGTCAGAGCTTCCCAGGACCTCATCTAGTGAAGCACTCTCCTACCCGCTCTACAGGCCCCCAGGCAGCTGCCTGACACTGTTGTCTAATTGTGGTCTCTTCAGTTCCTGTTATTGCTGGAGAAATCTGAAATTCATCTTCCTCCTTTCGTTATTTCTGTAACAATCACATTCCTATAGTCTTCAGAAATCCTATTTTACTATAGAAAGCTGAATACCTCCATAATCTGTCTCTCTTCATTCTTTCTACTATAACAGTCTTACTTCTCCAGGAGGTAAATGGATGCCTCTAGCTGCAGATGGTGACTGCAGCCATGAAATTAAAAGATGCCTACTCCTTGGCAGAGGCATTACTTTGTCAACAAAGGACTGTCTAGTCAAAGCTATGGTTTTTCCAGTGNAATCTTACTTCTCCAGGAGGTAAATGGATGCCTCTAGCTTTTTTAGGATCCAAAATCACTGCAGATGGTGACTGCAGCCATGAAATTAAAAGACGCCTACTCCTTGGCAGGAAAGTTATGACCAACCTAGACAGCATATTAAAAAGCAGAGGCATTACTTTGTCAACAAAGGACTGTCTAGTCAAAGCTATGGTTTTTCCAGTGGTCATGTATGGATGTGAGATTTGAACTATAAAGAAAGCTGAGCGCTGAAGAACTGATGCTTTGAACTGTGGTGTTGGAGAAGACTCTTGAGAGTCCCTTGGCCTGCAAGGAGATCCAACCAGTCCATCCTAAAGGAAATCAGTCCTGGGTGTTCATTGGAAGGACTGAGGTTGAAGCTGAAACTCCAATAGTTTGGCCACCTGATGCAAAGAGCTGACTCATTTGAAAGACCCTGATGCTTGGAAAGATTGAAGGCGAGAGAAGAAGGGGACAACAGAGGATAAGATGGTTGGATGGCATCACCAACTCAATGGACATGAGTTTGGGTAAACTCCGGGAGTTGGTGATGGACAGGGAGGTCTGATGTGCTGCAGTCCATGGGGTTGCAAAGAGTTGGACGTGACTGAGCAACTGAACTCAGCAAAACAGAGGCTGGATTATTCCAATGGAAATGCAAATACAAAACAGACACGTATATTAACATTTCAAAATGTCTTGCATACATGCCTCCATTGATCTAGCAACATTCTATATAAGTGCATTTTAAATGAGAGGGGTTTTCTTATAGAAATAAAACTGTGCACATTACTTTTTATCATTCCTAGCCATGGCAAAAAAAAAAGTAGTAAAGACTCAAATGTTTAACAAATATTAATAGAGTTGGTAACTTAGTCACATTAATTATAAGAATATATTGATTTGGAAAGATATCCGTCATAATATTGTTGAGTAAAAAAAAAGGCAAATTATAAAGCAATTTTAAAATCTTACTCTTTTTTTTAACTGAAAAAAAAGACCTGAATGTGTGTGTTTGTATATGATTATATGTTAGATGTGAAAAATCTGCACTAATCTTTTAATTTGGCTGCTTTAGAAAGATCAAAATGGAGGAGGCAGGAGAGAGAAGAAAGGATTGGGAGGTTGAGATTAGCAAATGCAAACTGTTATGTAGAGAATGGATAATCAACAAGGTCTTACTGTACAACAGGGAACTATATTTAATAGATTGTGATAAACTACAATGGAAAAGGATTTGAGAAAAATGTGCATATATATGCAACTGAATCATTTTGCTATACAGTGAGAATTAACACAACATTGTAAATCAACTATATTTCAATAAAATATAAAAAACAAACCTAAAAACCACATCAAAATAGAAGATATATGAGAATATGAGTGCAAAGGGAACATTTTTATTTAACTAAAAAAAAATCTCTAATTGTTTTGCCTGTTATGATAGCCATTTTTCCTTTGTAACAAAAAAATCAGTTAAAAAATTCAACCATTGCACTGACATACTTGGACATAAGTTTTGTGCACATTTTAAACTTCTTTCTTCATGGGGAGACCTTGAAGCAGAAATACTGACTCAAGCCCTATGAATGTTTTTAAAATCTCGAAACAGTTCTCGCCCAAGGCAATAGCTTTTGAAAGATTTCCCCCTAAATATCTCTGCTTTTGTGCTGTCAGTGTTATAGTTTACATATGAGGAGTTTTTACTGACCAGATTTTTCCGTGGTCTCTGCTCAGAGGTTCTGTTTCTGGCTTTTGGTGATTTTATATTGTCATAGCTGACATTGAAAGCACAGAGAACTGGGATTTCAGTATTGCCTTTTAATGAGCTGTTTGCATGCATACGTGCGTGCTAAGTTGCTTCAGTCATGTTTGACTCTGCAACCCCATGGGCTGTAGCCTGTGAGGCTCATCTGTCCATGGGATTCTCTAGGCAAGAATACTGGAGTTAGTTTCCAAGCCCTCCTCCAGGGGATCTTCCCAACCCAGGGATCACACTGAGGTCTCTTTAAGTCTCCTGCACTGGCAAGTGGGTTCTTTACCCCTAGCACCACCTGGGAACCCCAACTAACTGTTTGATTTCTCTAAAACTGGTCTCCCGTATGGAGCTCACGTTCATGGAACCACTCTAATACACAGGTTGCAAATAACACACTATCAATTTGTGTATAACATGGTTGAGAGTCATGAAAACAGAGGTGAAATCAAGGAAAACATTTTATTTTTAAATTTATTTTATTGAAGTATAGTTGACTTAGTGTTATTTTGTGTTGTACAGCAAAATGATTCAGTTGTACATGTCATATAAATTATTTTTCATATTCTTTTCCATTATGATTTATAGAATGCAGTTCCTTGTGCTACACAGTAGGACTTTATTGTTTGTCCATCCTATATATAATAGTTTGCACTTGCTAATCCCAAACTACCAATTCATCCCTCTCCCACCCCCTCCCCCTTGGCAACCACAAGTTTGTCTCTGTGTTTATGAATCTGTTTCTGTCCCCAAAATAAGTTCATTTGTATCATATTTTAGATTCCACATGTAAGCAATATCATATGGTATTTGACTTTCTGACTTACTTCTCTTAGTATGATAATCTCTAGGACCATCCATGTTGCTGCAAATGGCATTCATTGTTTTTATTCCATTGTGTATGTGTGTGTATTTATTTGTATGTGTGTGTACCACATCTTCTTTATCCATTCAACTTGAGGGACATTTGGGTTGTTTCTATATCTTGGCTATTGTGAACTCAATAGCACAATTTTCATAGTGCTGTCATGAAAATAAGAGTCCTTGTATCTTTTTGAATTAGAGTTTTTCTGTATAAATACCCAGAAGTGGGATTGCTGGATGGTATGGTAACTCTGGAGGCTTCCCTGGTGGCTCAGCAGTAAAGAATTCATCTGCAGTGCAGGAGACGCAGGTTCGATCCCTGGGCTGGGAAGATCCCTTAGAGGAGGGCTCAGCAACCCATTCCAGTATTCTTGCCTGCAGAATGCCATGGACAGAGTAGCCTGCCAGGCTATAGTCCATACGGTCTCAAAGAATCGGGAATGTCTGACGCAACTGAGCACATGGAAACTCTATTTTTAATTTTTTGGGGGAAATCTCATTTTTAAAATCACTGATGGATACGGTAATAAAGTGTTTTCTATGAAGTCAAGACAGTGACTCTATTATTTCTAAAATTACTTGGTTCTATTATATATAATGTGTAATCATTATAGAAGATTTTAAAAAGATATAGTACAAAAATATGGGAGGGGTAAATTAAAATTGTGTACTATCCTTCACTCAGAAACAACTATTGAGTGTATGTATTTCAGTCATTAACAACTATATATGTATTTTTATACTAATAGGGCTAATTATTAAAATTAAAAATTATTTATGATGAAAAGTGCAATTACATAATAAAAAAGCATTGAACTTAGAACTAACTAAAATAGAGTAAAAATACAGTTCATAATTATAGATGACATGTTTTTAAAATACTATTTTTATACTGTTAACATTTTAGAGAAGATGATATAGGTAAACGATTTCTTTCATCCTTTTGTTAAGCATCATACTTGGTCATAGTCCCTGGCCTTTGAATAAATAATCACGTTTTTTTAAAGGTGTATCTCATTCTTGTCTTCCCTTAATGCCACTGAAAAGCTGAAAATGCTTGTTATATTTTTATATATTTTTGCTATACTATATCCAGTGAAAATAATGAGTACTTATATTTCTGGAAGGCAAAGATATGTGTGTAAGATATTTCTTTGATTCTTGGTGTACTTTGAGTATACAATTCATAAATGACTATTGGTCAACATAATTACTGTGTTGTAAGCCAAATTTTTATTACTGGTGAAAAATTAAACCTTTTTTAGAGCAGTTGAAAATACCAACTTTAATCTTAGAATCAAAGATATAGTTTTAGAAATTCTGAAGTGAAAATCACCTTTTAAGGACCCCTTATTTTACATTAGCATTCCCTTACCTATGATTGTGTGAAACTGCTTTGAAAGTATATTCTTAAAACATATATATATATGTGTGTGTGTTTTAAAATATATATATTTAAATATATATATAAATGTTTATACTTATTTATATATGTATAACACATATATATTTCTTAAAATATATATATTTTAAGAAAACATTAAGATCATTCTGGGCTTCCCTCATAGCTCAGTTGGTAAAGAATCCACCTGTGATGCAGGAGACCCCAGTTCAATTCCTGAGTCAGGAAGATCTGCTGAAGAAGGGATAGGCTACCCACTCCAGTATTCTTGGACTTACCTGTGGCTCAGCTGGTAAAACTGGTAAAGAATCCACTTGTAATGTGGGAGACCTGGGTTCGATCCCTAGGTTGGGAATATCCCCTGGAGAAGGGAAAGGCTACCCACTCCAGTATACTGGCCTGGAGAATTCCATAGACTGTATAGTTCATGGGGTCCCAAAGAGTTGGACATGACTGAGCGACTTTCACTTCACTTCAAGGTCAATCTTACTTAAAATTTTGAGAACAGCTTTAAAAACCTGTTTTACCAGTTAATAAAAGGAGCAATTTTTAAAATTGTCATTGGGATATCTTTGTACTAATGTGAATACTCACTAGCCATTCTCTTATTCAGGATTTGCAGAATAATCAACAATTGATGTTTGGATACATTCAGAATAAACACAATAAAGTGAAAGACAATTTATAATATCACCGATGTTGTCCCCTTTTCCCCCTCAGCTTTAGGGAGATGTAACTGATATTTAATAATGTGTGAAAATGAGATTTACAGTGTGATGTTTTGATGCACATACTACTACTACTACTATACTACTAAGTCGCTTCAGTCGTGTCCGACTCTGTGCGACCCCATCGACGGCAGCCCACCAGGCTCCCCCATCCCTGGGATTCTCCAGGCAAGAACACTGGAGTGGGTTGCCATTTCCTTTTCCAGTTTTCCTTTAAAATTGGAGGAAGTTACAGTTCAGTACACACAGGCAAAGTCGTATCTGACTCTTTGTGACCCCATGGACTGTAGCCCACCAGTCTCCCCTATCCATGGAATTCTCTAGGCAAGAATACTGGAGTAAGTTGCCATTCCCTTCTCCAGGGAATCTTTGATGCACAGATATATTGCAAAACCCTTGGTCTTTTTTTTAAAGAAAGCATGAAAAATTCAGTTTGATTAATACAGGTTTTCATAGACCTTTTCTTCACTTTCTCTACTTCTAGAATTTTAAACCATTACATTGGTGTATTGAAATGTCAGTTTTAATCATAAGATAGGTTGACAATTACCCATGTATTACACTGTCCCCAAGATGTCATTTTTTTTTTAGCTTAAAATGCCACTAAAATATTCCTCTATGTGTGATTTTATCCAGTCTTTTTCCTCTCATGAACCATGAATAGAAATCTTTGGCTATTGAAATGATGGAATACCAACCTCAAATAAGACTTCCAATGAGATTACAAGGATTATGGAGCAAATTGTAAAAATAGAACAAAATATTTTTAGGACNTGTGATTTTATCCAGTCTTTTTCCTCTCATGAACCATGAATAGAAATCTTTGGCTATTGAAATGATGGAATACCAACCTCAAATAAGACTTCCAATGAGATTACAAGGATTATGGAGCAAATTGTAAAAATAGAACAAAATATTTTTAGGACATAGTTTTAGCATGTTTTTATTTGAGATTTTTATTCTTGGCTCAAAAAATGTTTAAGATGTTTTAAAATATATAGACCCACACAATAAAAATAAGAGTCAAGCAAACAGTTTATAATGTGCCAAGTAATGTGCTAAGTCCTTTTTATGTGTTTTCTTATTTAATTCTGATGCTGCTGCTGCTCAGTTGCTTCAGTCGTGTCTGACTCTGTGCGACCCCACAGACGGCAGCCCACTAGGCTCCTCTGTCCCTGGGATGCTCCAGGCGAGAACACTGGAGTGGGTTGCCATTTCCTTCTCTAATGCATAAAAGTGAAAGTGAAGTCGCTCAGTCGTGCCCAACTCTTGGCGACCCCATGGACTGCAGCCTACCAGGCTCCTCCATCCATGGAATTCTCCAGGCAAGAGTACTGGAGTGGTGGCCATTGCCTTCTCCGTATTTAATCCTAGTTCAAACCTATGAAGCTTAGATACTGTTTTTAATCTTCATTATGTAGGTGACTATATTTAGGCTTAGGTTAGTTAAGTGGCAGATCTAGACTCTGAGCCTAAGTATTAATAGTAAATCTAAAGCCCCCTTTAATGATAAAACTTGTGATTTAATAGTAATGAGTAGTTGATAATAAGAAATGTTGCTCATCTGTGATCACCTGCATATTATGGTTGCTAAGTGATTGATTAAATANGCAGAATGGAATCGATGGGACTCACTGTAGACTCTGTGCTTAAGGAAAGCCTAAATCCTCTTTTAAAGACCGCACCTGATTAAGTATGACTCACCCTGGAAAGCCTCCCATTTTATTTGCTACAGGTCACTTGAACAGAGACCCTGACTACATCTGCTGGCTCTTTTCGCCTTCGTGGTGTAACACAATCTAATCACAGAAGTGATACCCCATCATGTTCACTGGTTCTGCCCACCCTCCAGAGGAGGGAAAATATAGTGCAAAATTTTAGAGGGCTTCTCCTAAGGCTCTGTGTCCTGTTTCACTGTCCCCATGGAAGCTCCTCGAAGACCCTCTGTTATTGAATCAGGTGTGCTGCTCACTGCTCACAAAATCAACAGTCACAAACGTTGATAGGAAGGAAGGTTGCCTTGAATCAGAATAACTAGCCGTCTGGGGAGATGGTGGACTCAGCAACCCCCAAAACCACCTCTGAAGATTCTGCATGGCAGTGAAAGCTTTTAAGGGAGACCAAGAAGTAATCTAGTGAATCACTGAGATAGGGAGTCAGAGTCTTGGGCATCCCCAACAGTGTGCAGGCTCATCAGCTTCTCCCGATGTTACTTTAGATACTGCCTTGTTCACACAGTTTATTTGTGAGATTCCTGGAGAAGGAAATGGCATCCCACTCCAGTATTCTTGCCTGGAAAATCCCATGGGTGGAGGAGCCTGGTAGGCTATAATCCATGGGGTTACAAAGAGTTGGACATGACTGAGCGACTTCACTTTCTTTTTCTTGTTCACACAGCTTATTTGTGAGATTTCTGAAGGGGAAGCTAGGGAAGTGATCTGGTCATCTGTTAAGTTACTTATTCATTTCTGCTTCTTTGATTTAGGGAAAGAACCAACAAGTTGCAAACTATTGTGTGATGAAAAGATTTGAAAGGTGAACTAGGGCCAAAAATGAGTGGAGCATGGGGGTACCTGGTTTAAGTTTAGTGAAGAGACAATAGAGGGGCCTTCTACAAGCTGCTTACATCTCTCAGTACAGGAAAAGTTTTAAAGCCCTTCTCTCCACAAACCTACCCACTGGAGTTTTTCCTCATGAAGCTTCTGAACATCAAGACTAGAGTGAGCTGTGTGGTTTTTTTTGGAATTGTGCCCTGGATGGGCTTGACGTGGCCTGTCCATCCCAGCAATTTCTCTTAACCTGTTAGATTCACATTTCACAGTGACCAGCTATTCTTTGCCAAAATGTGCCCCTGTATAGAAGCAAATAAATTAAAATTTGACCTTTTAACTCTTATAACTTCAGCCACTATTTGTCTTAAGGAGAGCTGGCTTGTACCAAAATACTCCATCATCTAAGGATGTAGGCCTTTGTCTTCTTTCAGCCACTTGAGAGAATAATCTGGGGACATTTAAGGAAAATTTCAGTTAATGCTAGAAGAATCTCTTTGACTACCTGGTCCATATAATTAAAACATAATTGCCGGGGGCGCTCCACAGAAAGAGAGAGGCAGTGAAACTTCCCTCAGCAAAGCCAAGGGGTCCCGAGGAGAGGTGAGCCTGCTGTCCGCCAACCCAGCCCCTCGGCGAGGGAGAGACAATCAGACGCGACAGGGGTTCTGTCTGACCAGTTCCGATTTATTACTGCAAGCTCCCGGCTTATATAGGCAAGCAGGGGGGTGGTTTGCGAGGGACTTTCCATAGTTGCACAAATCACGTTAAAGGTCAAATCGTCATGTGCCTTCATTATAACAGTAGTCATGGTGATCACGCGCTGTCTAGTGCATGGAAATCAAGAGAGCCAATCAAAAACTATGACAAACAACATAGACCACGCCCCTATCACTTCCACCAGGTGCCATCTTAGTTTCTGACTGCAAAGCTAGCCCTTTTTTCCCCAAGGTTTCCCATTTAGGGCCCTACACATAATGCTATTAGGACTAGCTTAAATCTCCTAATGAGTCTAATCTCTAATATTATGTCCAGTATATATAATTTAAGGAGAACAGTTGTTGAGACATAGTTGTGACTTGGTCATGAGCCAGATTGACATACCAAATGCCAAAACATCACTTTTAATTTTTCAGGCTGATCTTTTAAACTTCTGGAACCATATGAATATTCATTTGGCAATTAGATTTTCCAAGCATTCATGAGTAGGATTATTTGAATGCTGGGACTGGGGTTATTTTATTTTTTCTGAAGAGTGACTGGTTTTTTCAGGCAGTGAGTCTTGCTGAACTGAAGCTGCAGTTTCTTCTTTCTTTGGCAGTGGGCTGTTGCTTGTACTGTTTGTGCTCAGCTATTTTGGAGTCTAGCTGCTGCTATTTACTAGGCCTCCCCTGGGTGTGCATAGTATCGTGGTTAACAAGAATTGGCAGATTGCATAAACAGATTTTGTGGCTACTTTTCTCATCCAGGATTTAGCTCGTCTAATTTTTCTGTCTGCTTGTGAGCCCAAAATTGTGTCCTTTGATACCTTAAGTATCAAATAAGGCAGCAGCTTTTCTTCTCCTTGAGCTCCAAGCAGATTGGACAGGGCAAGCCCCTAGGCAAAGGCTACATCTTACAAATCACTTGTCTTTATAGAGAAGTCTGCTGTTCACTTTCTGCTTTTGGTCTCTCTGAAATGCCTAACAACAGATTCTAAAAAATATTTTTTTCCAATTTTCTAACTGTTGTCTATGGGATAATTAGCCTAACTACAATCATTTCCCAAAGCCAGAATAACTAAAAAGAAAACTAAATATAGATGCTTTATGTAATATATCAAGGTAACACTAAAACTAAAGCTCACTAATTTAGATACAGGTTAGCTAGTACAGGGTTTTAGGAATCTGACTTCTCACCTAACTTGGACACTTTATTTCTGGTAAGACAGACTAGTTTTCTATTAGATGCTTTTACCAGTTGTTATGTTCTTAACATGGTGATGGGTCAGATCATCTAGATTATTTTTACCTGAATGTCTCCTAAACTTGAACTACAGAAAATGATAGGAAATAAAAGAAGGAAAGAACATGATTGGCTTTTGTTCCTTTAAACAGCAAGTAATCAAGTGGTGGTGGTGGTGTTTTTTTCCCTCTAATGTCACTTTAGCAGTTCTTACTTGACTTGAGAATCAGAATAATTACAAACAACATGGTCATCATGAACTTTTGGAATTAAAAGTTCTAATCCAGAGAGTGATGTGAAGCACTTCAGTAAAAAGCAAGCACAGCATACCTTTGCACTTAGTAGCTGCACTTTTTCAAAGCCCAATCCATAAGCCTATAAACAGGCTACAAGCCCATTTCCTGGGATAAAGGAAAAACAAAAAGCATGTTAGAAGCTCCTTGTTTTATTTTGAGTAGATACTTGCATTGTTATATATTTTCCCTAGAATTTAATTTTTCTATTAGAGGGTGGGTTTAAGTAGACTTGTAGTTTATCTGGTTTGATAAAATGAAATTGGAATGGCTAATTATCTGTTTTATTGCATATTCTTAGCATAGTGTTTCAGGTTATTTGCACAATGGTTAAATCAACTTAATTTATAATTGCATTCACTTTCTTATATGACCTTGTCCCTTTTTGCATTAAGAATCAAAACTCATTTAAGTTTTAATTTTCAATTGTTGACAGAGTGTCCATAATTATTTTGGAGTTGTTAATTATTAGTGTGGTGTAATAAACCCCCTCCAGTGTTCTTGCCTGGAGAATCCCAGGGATGGGGGAGCCTGGTGGGCTGCTGTCTATGGGGTCACACAGAGTCGGACACAACTGAAGCGACTTAGTAGCAGCAGCAATAATGCCATATGAAATCAAAATTTCTGTTTTACTTGAATTGTTCCTTTTGGTGGTTTAACAGACATAAAATTGATTTCAACCTAATTCTCAGAAACATTTATATAACTAGTACTGATTTCAAACAATGCTCAAACAGCCAAAGAGATAGACAAAACTTAACAAGAAAATTAGAACAAGAACAATAAGAAACCACAAAGAAAGATATTGTAACCAAAAGAATATTAGATTTTTTTCCTGTTATTTTAAGAATCATACAAAACTTCAAGATATAATTAATTTTTGAAGACCAGAATGAAACATGGAAGGGAAAATTGAAGGAAGAAGCATTAAAGCAAATAAGGATTGAAAGGAAATATTTAGTCGGTATCAGAGGATTGATTTAGAGAAGGAAATGGCAACCCACTCCATTATTCTTGCCTGGAGAATCCCAGGGACAGAGGAGCCTAGTGGGCTGCCCTCTATGGGGTCGCACAGAGTCGGACACGACTGAAGCAACTTAGCAGAGATTTGATTGTTTCTTCCTCGCATGGGGAGCTCTGTAGTCCAAAAACTATATTGAAACTGAATTATACCCTTGTAATCAAGATTTGAAAGAAATCATCATTATTCCTAACACCCTCATTAAAACAAAATTCATCATTACCATTATAAATAACAGATTCATGGTCAAAATCATGAAAGTTTATTAAAGTGTTTATTTTATCCCAGATACTGTGCTGAAAATGTTGCATTCATTATCTCATTTTTTCTGATACTGTGGGGGAGGTTCTCTTGTTGGCTTTATTTACAGATGAGAAAATAGAGGCTTAAAAGGTTTAATTAACTTATCCTAAGGCCTCAGAGGTACTAAGTGGCAGAGATCAGGCTCAAGATTGGATTTTCTGTCCCTCCAATCTATACTGTTTGTCATCAATCATAAAAATAATAATCTGGAAAGAATATGAAACCTAAATTATTGATTTTAAGGTCTCTAGTTTGGAGTTTGCCATGAAGCAATATAAAATTTTGTGTTATGGCCAAAATAATTTTCTACCTGTATGAATAATTCAGGATTATGTTATTCATCTTTGCAATCTCCTACTCAGTTTCCAGTAGAGGCTGAACTGCTACAATAGAACATTTGACCATTATTATTTCAGAGGGCTATATTTTTCAGGGAACATGATTTACAACAAGGCAAAGTTCTTTTGATATTAAACCAGTATTTTTTAAAGTCTTTGCTTATCTTTTTTTTTTCCCTTTTTCAGGAAAAATTGGATGTAGGAGTGAGAAAAGAAGTTGATGGCATGGGAACCTCTGAAATAAAATATGGAGACTCAGTATGTTATATACAGCATATCAGTACAGGCTTGTGGCTAACTTACCAGTCTGTGGATGTGAAATCGGTGAGAATGGGATCCATACAACGTAAGGTAAGAATGTATAAAAGCACTGTCTATGGCACTCATTCCTCATGACTGAAAAACACAAATGCAAGACCAAAACAAGTAGCTAACTCTCTCAGCCACTTGCTGTGTAATTTGCACGCTAGAGGCCCGGGCCCAGCCTGATAAACTCTCTGGTTTTTGTCTGGTGAGCAGTTTCAGATGTTGCTTTGTTGTTCAGTTGCTCAGTCCTGTTTGACTTTTTTCGACCCCATGAACTGTATGGCCTGCCAGGCTCCTCTGGACAGAATACTGAAGTGTGTTGCCATTTCCTCCTCCAGTGGACCATGTTTTGTCAGAACTCTCCACTTGATCCATCACTTTTGGGTGTCCTTGCATGGGGTGTGGCTCATAGCTTCATTGAGTTACATGGCCCCTTCGCCGTAACAAGGCTGTGAACCATGAAAGGGTTGAAATTTTAGTTTTCTTGTGTTTTTCATTATCACATCCAAGTCATGTTTATCTCAGCTTGCTGTCATTTCATCTATTCTGGTTGTTCATCTCAGTATGACTTCCGATTGTCAATTTTCACTCCTCTTTCACTGAAGTTATGCCTTCTTGCATCCTGTAGACAATTAAACTAGTTTATATACTTAAATAATATTCTATTTCATTTTATCTGACTTTAATAAAATTAGATATGATTGCTAAATTTTATCAGTTGAAGGGAGGTTAAAATCATGTTTTAGTGTTTTTTACTTTGTTGATAGATGAGTTAATCAGTTCAATTCAGATAAGTTAATAGATATCACAATATTTAAGAATCCTTATATTCATAGACTAAACCCAGTTTGGCCTAGTTTATTATTCTTCTTAAATCTTATTGGTTTCTACTTATAAAACTTACCTAGAATTGCCACATATATTCACTTGATAAATTTTTGCATTAATTTTTCTTTGTTTATGGATATTGAAATTTGAGATTCATACAATTTTCAAATTTTATAAAGTATTCTTTCCTTTGTCTTTTTTCAACCATTGGAAAATGTAGACCATTCATAGGTGACAGACTATGTAAAGATAGGCAGCAGTCATTGTTCACTTACTAGTCTACTATTAAAAGAGTATGTTCTCTTTGAAGGTCCATCAGAGCTCACTTGTGAAATTGTCTAGTCCTATGATCTTTTAAATATTGGATCTTAAATTTCCTTTCCAATCTCTGTTAAATAAGTTGATATCATCAAATTTTCTACATTAAGGAGATTCCTTTTGATGATTTTTTTTAATTTGCTAGAGAGTTATCCATGTCCTCTGGGGTAGTCAGGTATGTTCTTAAAAAAAAATTGGAAGGGGGCATTAAGTCTCATATGGCATTGATTTATTATATTTTATAATTTTAATGTCTTTTGTATCTTATATCATATTTCCTGTGTTTCTTTCTTTCTTTCAATTTTATCTTTGGCCTGCTTTGTGAGAGGTTAATCTCTTTCATTTATCTTCTCAAAAAATAAGCATTTGGGGTTTATTCATCCTTATCTACTACTTCATTTTCTTTCTAGTTCATTAAATTCTCTTTTTATCTTATTTAATTCCTCTTTTTAATTTTGTTTTTGTTTTTTAGAGTCTTAAAATGAGTAATACATTGTTTCATTATGGTCATTTTTTTCTTTGTCAGTGAATGCATTTAAGGTTTGGAATTGACTTTGGGACTTCCCTGATGGTCCAGTGGTTAAGACTCCTAGTTTCCACTGTAGGAGGCAAAAGCTCAATGTTTGTTTGGTAGAAAACATCACAATACTTAAGAATACTTATATTCATAGATTAAACCCAGTTTGGTTTGGTCTAAGATCTCAGGTGTTCTGTGGAGTGGCAAAAAGAAAAAAAACTTTGAATAGAAAAAAAGGCTTTGTATCTCTGTGTCATTGATTTTGGTATCGGGAAAATCCTCTTTACATTGCTTTTTAGGAAGTTTGTGATATTAGTTCTAGTTGCTAATTTTCATTCAGTTTATCTGGTTAAATGTTCTGAAGACATTTTGCTTTTGGTGTTGAGTGAAGGGAGTTAGGCACACATTTGTGTTCCATTTATATACAGTACACAAGTGATCTTTGCTGTTGAAAGTCCTGAAGATGGGAAATACCTTGAAGAACAGGGACAGGAAGTGAGCACTAGGGGAGGTTTTAAGGTGCCATAACATTCTGTTTCTTGATTGGGTGTTACACAATTATTGCACTTTGTAAAATTCATTCAGCTGTTCAATTATCTCTTTACGTTGTATATTCAGAAATATAAAGCCTAACAAAACAAATAATACAATAAAATAAATTTTAAAAAGAACTGAGTTACCTTAGAAACATTGCTCAGTGCTTATAAATTAACCCTGCTATGTTCAGAATTACTGCATAACTTGTATCCCATGTAATGTTTTCCTTTGCTTCTTTGTTCAGAGTTTGTTTAGACTGTGGATGAATTATTGAATATAGATATGTGAAAGCACTCTAATATTTGTTTTCCAAATCAATACATTTATTGATTTGTGCTTTAAACTACAACTGATTCACCTTTAAAGCAACAGCTGAATAAATATATTGAAGGATGAATTTGTACAGGAACCTGTGCACGACTGCGTACAGCCTGTTTCCCCTGTCTTTAGACTGTTTATTGTCATGGCTCACCTTTTTGAGTGCACATCTTCCTAACACCCAGTTGAAAAAAGGATGTTGGGAGTAATGGAGTTATTTTTGTTTTCCTGCAGGCTATTATGCATCATGAAGGACACATGGATGATGGCTTAAATTTATCCAGATCTCAGCATGAAGAATCACGGACAGCACGTGTCATCCGGAGCACAGTCTTCCTTTTTAATAGATTTATTAGGTACATTTTCCTTCTTTGTTGTGATTGCTTGATGTTTTATTTCAATTTCATTTTCAGATTACAAATAAACAATTCTAAAACATATTATGCTGGTAAATCTCATACAGTTTGGCAATTCTGCCGAACATATTAGGAAATGCTAGTTAAATGATTTTGTGTTTTTCTTTTTTAAGTTGGAATATAGTTGATTTACAATGTGTTAGTTTCAGGTATATAGCCAAGTGACTTAGTTATTATTATACATATTCATATATCTGTGCTTTTTCAGATTCTGTTCTCTTATAGATTCTTATAGAGTGTTGAGTATATTTCCTTTAAATGATTTTTTAAGAAATGACTGTGGTTTTAGGAATTGTATATGTAACTTATAATTGTTAGCTGTATGTGAGAATTATTCTATAGCATACCCTTGTGCTAGCTCTTTCACACTGAGGGTGGTACTGCCTACATATGTTGTGAATTTTGAACTTTTTTTTTAAGTGATTCTTGTAATAAGTAAGTTTTCCCATGTAATAATGGAAACAATTGCGTATCTACAAAACTAAGTCTAACTTGTGTCCAGAGTGTTTTCTGGGAACCTTATACCAATAAATACTCTGGTTGGTGATAGGTATTATATCTGTTTTTACACTTGCCAATTTAAAGATGGAAAAAACTGATATATATGTGTATATGCTCTTCCCAAGTGGCACAGGTGGTAAAGAACCTACCTGCTGATGAAGGAAACATAAGAGATACAGGTTAAAGATCCCTGGAGGAGGAAACGGCAAGTCATTCCAGTTTTTCCGTGGAGAATCCCCATGAACAGATGAGCCTGGAGGGCTATAGTCTGTAGGATCGCAGAGTCAGACATGACTGAAGCAACTGAACATGCGTACATGCATGTATATATTTATAGTATATACATATTTATTTGTTACTGTTTAGTCACTCAGTCGTGTCCAACTCTTGAAGACCCCATGAACTGCAGCCCACCAGGCTCCTCTGTCTATGGGATTTCCTAGGCAAGAATACTGGAGTGGGTTGCCATTTCTTTCCACATATTTATTTATAGTGATATTTCTTTTTTAACAATTTGCACTGATGTGCAATGAATACACCTCATAATTTTTGGCCAGGTTTCTTCATTTATATTTTCTTTGTGATTTGCCCTATTATTTGATAATATTTATGTTATATTAGGCCATTATGAACTTTTTCTATGTTACAGATATTAATTTCCTATATAAATTTTAAATATCTCCCCTTTTTTTTTGGTTTTGAAAAGATCTTAAAGTGCTTTTTCCATCGTGCTTTGCTCAATAAATCATGTATTGGTTTTACAGCATATAAAAAACCTTTACCACCTAAGATTATATGAATGTTATTCTCTGCTTCTTTTATAAACAGTTGCACTGTGTGTGCATTTCTGTGCATACTTTCATGAAATCAAAGCATGTACACAGCATTCAGCTTCATTATATCCCTAGTATTTATCTCAATTCTCTGTCTCATATAAATCCTAACCCTTTTCAGATGGAGTAATGCTTACTGGAGTAGGCATCATCAGATTCTTATTTTTTATAACGACATTTTAACTGTGAAATTGTAACTTATTTAGGATCAATTCAACTTAGACTTTTTCCATCTTGTCCTTTCCATAGTTCTTCTTTAATACTGCCCAATCAGTTCTATTGAGGAAAATAACCATAAATCTTTAAAATAGCCTATTTTCTGTGTAGTCTATCCATCAGTACTGATTTCTTCAACTATAGAAGTTTTTATTACACTGTGACTTGTGTGGTGTCTTCACAGGCACTGTTGAGATTCCATTTGGCAAGAAACAGCTAGTTTAATAACAGAAAAAATTATTTGTTTTAAAGTATATTTGGTCAGAAAGATACTATATCAGTGTTTAGACTTAATGTAGTGATGCTATAAAGTGATGTTTTCTAAGTTGATCAAGATAACGATAATTCATCTAGGATGTGATTGACTTACACACATTTGCTCTTTGCTCAGGAGTACTCATATTTTTTTTTAAAGAACCTGTAATTTGGAAGATTAATTTTAGAATCTTAATTCTTGCTTAATTGATTAGAGAACCAAACATACAAATTTGGGTTCTGTGGCAGAGGTACTTACTAAGTATTTGCTGCTTCATAATAAAATCCAATTTTTGTTTGGGTTATTTGAATGAAATTAATTCTTTAGACTTCTCTTAATAAAATAGGTTAGTTATATAACCCATATTTAACTTTAGATAGTTCTCTATATCCAAGGATTTTGCATCTATAGATTCAACCAACTGTGGATCAAAAATATTAGGAAAAAATTCCAGAGTGTTTCAAAAAGCAAAATTTGAATTTGAAGCATGGTGGCAACTATTTTCATAACATTATATTATATTTATAACTATTTACATAGTATTATGTAGGTAATCTTTGGGATTGGAATGAAAACTGACCTTTTCCAGTCCTGTGGCCACTGCTGAGTTTTCCAAATTTGCTGGCATATTGAGTGCAGCACTTTCACAGCATCATCTTTCAGGATTTGAAACAGCTCCACTGGAATTCCATCACCTCTACTAGCTTTGTTCGTAGTGATGTTTTCTAAGACCCACTTGACTTCACATTCTAAGATGTCTGGCTCTAGGTTAGTGATCACATCATCATGATTATCTGGGTCGTGAAGATCTTTTTTGTACAGTTCTTCCATGTATTCTTGCCACCTCTTCTTAATATCTTCTGCTTCTGTTAGGTCCAGACCATTTCTGTCCTTTATCGAGCCCATCTTTGCATGAAATGTTCCCTTGGTATCTCTAATTTTCTTGTAGAAATTTCTAGTCCTTCCTATTCTGTTCTTTTCCTCTATTTTTTTTGCATTGATTGCTTAAGAAGGCTTTCTTATCTCTTCTTGCTATTCTTTGGAACTCTGCATTCAGATGCTTATATCTTTCCTTTTCTCCTTTGCTTTTCGCCTCTCTTCTTTTCACAGCTATTTGTAAGGCCTCCCCAGACAGCCATTTTGCTTTTTTGCATTTCTTTTCCATGGGGATGGTCTTGATCCCTGTCTCCTGTACAATGTCATGAACCTCATTCCTAATCTAGGGCCAGACATCTTGGAATGTGAAGTCAAGTGGGCCTTAGAAAGCATCACTACGAACAAAGCTAGTGGAGTTAATGGAATTCCAGTGGAGCTGTTTCAAATCCTGAAAGATGATGCTGTGAAAGTGCTGCACTCAATATGCCAGCAAATTTGGAAAACTCAGCAGTGGCCACAGGACTGGAAAAGGTCAGTTTTCGTTCCAATCCCAAAGATTACCTACATAATACTATGTAAATAGTTATAAATATAATATAATGTTATGAAAATAGTTGCCACCATGCTTCAAATTCAAATTTTGCTTTTTGAAACACTCTGGAATTTTTTCCTAATATTTTTGATCCACAGTTGGTTGAATCTATAGATGCAAAATCCTTGGATATAGAGAACTATCTAAAGTTAAATATGGGTTATATAACTAACCTATTTTATTAAGAGAAGTCTAAAGAATTAATTTCATTCAAATAACCCAAACAAAAATTGGATTTTATTATGAAGCAGCAAATACTTAGTAAGTACCTCTGCCACAGAACCCAAATTTGTATGTTTGGTTCTCTAATCAATTAAGCAAGAATTAAGATTCTAAAATTAATCTTCCAAATTACAGGTTCTTTAAAAAAAAATATGAGTACTCCTGAGCAAAGAGCAAATGTGTGTAAGTCAATCACATCCTAGATGAATTATCGTTATCTTGATCAACTTAGAAAACATCACTTTATAGCATCACTACATTAAGTCTAAACACTGATATAGTATCTTTCTGACCAAATATACTTTAAAACAAATAATTTTTTCTGTTATTAAACTAGCTGTTTCTTGCCAAATGGAATCTCAACAGTGCCTGTGAAGACACCACACAAGTCACAGTGTAATAAAAACTTCTATAGTTGAAGAAATCAGTACTGATGGATAGACTACACAGAAAATAGGCTATTTTAAAGATTTATGGTTATTTTCCTCAATAGAACTGATTGGGCAGTATTAAAGAAGAACTATGGAAAGGACAAGATGGAAAAAGTCTAAGTTGAATTGATCCTAAATAAGTTACAATTTCACAGTTAAAATGTCGTTATAAAAAATAAGAATCTGATGATGCCTACTCCAGTAAGCATTACTCCATCTGAAAAGGGTTAGGATTTATATGAGACAGAGAATTGAGATAAATACTAGGGATATAATGAAGCTGAATGCTGTGTACATGCTTTGATTTCATGAAAGTATGCACAGAAATGCACACACAGTGCAACTGTTTATAAAAGAAGCAGAGAATAACATTCATATAATCTTAGGTGGTAAAGGTTTTTTATATGCTGTAAAACCAATACATGATTTATTGAGCAAAGCACGATGGAAAAAGCACTTTAAGATCTTTTCAAAACCAAAAAAAAAAGGGGAGATATTTAAAATTTATATAGGAAATTAATATCTGTAACATAGAAAAAGTTCATAATGGCCTAATATAACATAAATATTATCAAATAATAGGGCAAATCACAAAGAAAATATAAATGAAGAAACCTGGCCAAAAATTATGAGGTATATTCATTGCACATCAGTGCAAATTGTTAAAAAAGAAATATCACTATAAATAAATATGTGGAAAGAAATGGCAACCCACTCCAGTATTCTTGCCTAGGAAATCCCATAGACAGAGGAGCCTGGTGGGCTGCACTTCATGGGGTCTTCAAGAGTTGGACACGACTGAGTGACTAAACAGTAACAAATAAATATGTATATACTATAAATATATACATGCATGTACGCATGTTCAGTTGCTTCAGTCATGTCTGACTCTGCGATCCTACAGACTATAGCCCTCCAGGCTCATCTGTTCATGGGGATTCTCCACGGAAAAACTGGAATGACTTGCCGTTTCCTCCTCCAGGGATCTTTAACCTGTATCTCTTATGTTTCCTTCATCAGCAGGTAGGTTCTTTACCACCTGTGCCACTTGGGAAGAGCATATACACATATATATCAGTTTTTTCCATCTTTAAATTGGCAAGTGTAAAAACAGATATAATACCTATCACCAACCAGAGTATTTACTGGTATAAGGTTCCCAGAAAACACTCTGGACACAAGTTAGACTTAGTTTTGTAGATACGCAATTGTTTCCATTATTACATGGGAAAACTTACTTATTACAAGAATCACTTAAAAAAAAAGTTCAAAATTCACAACATATGTAGGCAGTACCACCCTCAGTGTGAAAGAGCTAGCACAAGGGTATGCTATAGAATAATTCTCACATACAGCTAACAATTATAAGTTACATATACAATTCCTAAAACCACAGTCATTTCTTAAAAAATCATTTAAAGGAAATATACTCAATACTCCATAAGAATCTATAAGAGAACAGAATCTGAAAAAGCACAGATATATGAATATGTATAATAATAACTAAGTCACTTGGCTATATACCTGAAACTAACACATTGTAAATCAACTATATTCCAACTTAAAAAAGAAAAACACAAAATCATTTAACTAGCATTTCCTAATATGTTCGGCAGAATTGCCAAACTGTATGAGATTTACCAGCATAATATGTTTTAGAATTGTTTATTTGTAATCTGAAAATGAAATTGAAATAAAACATCAAGCAATCACAACAAAGAAGGAAAATGTACCTAATAAATCTATTAAAAAGGAAGACTGTGCTCCGGATGACACGTGCTGTCCGTGATTCTTCATGCTGAGATCTGGATAAATTTAAGCCATCATCCATGTGTCCTTCATGATGCATAATAGCCTGCAGGAAAACAAAAATAACTCCATTACTCCCAACATCCTTTTTTCAACTAGGTGTTAGGAAGATGTGCACTCAAAAAGGTGAGCCATGACAATAAACAGTTTAAAGACAGGGGAAACAGGCTGTACGCAGTTGTGCACAGGTTCCTGTACAAATTCATCCTTCAATATATTTATTCAGCTGTTGCTTTAAAGGTGAATCAGTTGTAGTTTAAAGCACAAATCAATAAATGTATTGATTTGGAAAACAAATATTAGAGTGCTTTCACATATCTATATTCAATAATTCATCCACAGTCTAAACAAACTCTGAACAAAGAAGCAAAGGAAAACATTACATGGGATACAAGTTATGCAGTAATTCTGAACATAGCAGGGTTAATTTATAAGCACTGAGCAATGTTTCTAAGGTAACTCAGTTCTTTTTAAAATTTATTTTATTGTATTATTTGTTTTGTTAGGCTTTATATTTCTGAATATACAACATAAAGAGATAATTGAACAGCTGAATGAATTTTACAAAGTGCAATAATTGTGTAACACCCAATCAAGAAACAGAATGTTATGGCACCTTAAAACCTCCCCTAGTGCTCACTTCCTGTCCCTGTTCTTCAAGGTATTTCCCATCTTCAGGACTTTCAACAGCAAAGATCACTTGTGTACTGTATATAAATGGAACACAAATGTGTGCCTAACTCCCTTCACTCAACACCAACAGCAAGATGTCTTCAGAACATTTAACCAGATAAACTGAATGAAAATTAGCAACTAGAACTAATATCACAAACTTCCTAAAAAGCAATGTAAAGAGGATTTTCCCTATACCAAAATCAATGACACAGAGATACAAAGCCTTTTTTTCTATTCAAAGTTTTTTTCTTTTTGCCACTCCACAGAACACCTGAGATCTTAGACCAAACCAAACTGGGTTTAATCTATGAATATAAGGATTCTTAAGTATTGTGATGTCTTCTACCAAACATTGAGCTTTTGCCTCCTACAGTGGAAACTAGGAGTCTTAACCACTGGACCATCAGCGAAGTTCCAAAGTCAATTCCAAACCTTAAATGCATTCACTGACAAAGAAAAAAATGACCATAATGAAACAATGTATTACTCCTTTTAAGACTCTAAAAAACAAAAACAAAATTAAAAAGAGGAATCAAATAAGATAAAAAGAGAATTTAATGAACTAGAAAGAAAATGAAGTAGTAGATAAGGATGAATAAACCCCAAATGCTTATTTTTTGAGAAGATAAATGAAAGAGATTAACCTCTCACAAAGCAGGCCAAAGATAAAATTGAAAGAAAGAAAGAAACACAGGAAATATAAGATACAAAAGACATTAAAATTATAAAATATAATAAATCAATGCCATATGAGACTTAATGCCCCCTTCCAATTTTTTTTTAAGAACATACCTGACTACCCCAGAGGACATGGATAACTCTCTAGCAAATTAAAAAAAATCATCAAAAGGAATCTCCTTAATGTAGAAAATTTGATGATATCAACTTATTTAACAGAGATTGGAAAGGAAATTTAAGATCCAATATTTAAAAGATCATAGGACTAGACAATTTCACAAGTGAGCTCTGATGGACCTTCAAAGAGAACATACTCTTTTAATAGTAGACTAGTAAGTGAACAATGACTGCTGCCTGTCTTTACATAGTCTGTCACCTATGAATGGTCTACATTTTCCAATGGTTGAAAAAAGACAAAGGAAAGAATACTTTATAAAATTTGAAAATTGTATGAATCTCAAATTTCAATATCCATAAACAAAGAAAAATTAATGCAAAAATTTATCAAGTGAATATATGTGGCAATTCTAGGTAAGTTTTATAAGTAGAAACCAATAAGATTTAAGAAGAATAATAAACTAGGCCAAACTGGGTTTAGTCTATGAATATAAGGATTCTTAAATATTGTGATATCTATTAACTTATCTGAATTGAACTGATTAACTCATCTATCAACAAAGTAAAAAACACTAAAACATGATTTTAACCTCCCTTCAACTGATAAAATTTAGCAATCATATCTAATTTTATTAAAGTCAGATAAAATGAAATAGAATATTATTTAAGTATATAAACTAGTTTAATTGTCTACAGGATGCAAGAAGGCATAACTTCAGTGAAAGAGGAGTGAAAATTGACAATCGGAAGTCATACTGAGATGAACAACCAGAATAGATGAAATGACAGCAAGCTGAGATAAACATGACTTGGATGTGATAATGAAAAACACAAGAAAACTAAAATTTCAACCCTTTCATGGTTCACAGCCTTGTTACAGCGAAGGGGCCATGTAACTCAATGAAGCTATGAGCCACACCCCATGCAAGGACACCCAAAAGTGATGGATCAAGTGGAGAGTTCTGACAAAACATGGTCCACTGGAGGAGGAAATGGCAACACACTTCAGTATTCTGTCCAGAGGAGCCTGGCAGGCCATACAGTTCATGGGGTCGAAAAAAGTCAAACAGGACTGAGCAACTGAACAACAACGCAACATCTGAAACTGCTCACCAGACAAAAACCAGAGAGTTTATCAGGCTGGGCCCGGGCCTCTAGCGTGCAAATTACACAGCAAGTGGCTGAGAGAGTTAGCTACTTGTTTTGGTCTTGCATTTGTGTTTTTCAGTCATTAGGAATGAGTGCCATAGACAGTGCTTTTATACATTCTTACCTTACGTTGTATGGATCCCATTCTCACCGATTTCACATCCACAGACTGGTAAGTTAGCCACAAGCCTGTACTGATATGCTGTATATAACATACTGAGTCTCCATATTTTATTTCAGAGGTTCCCATGCCATCAACTTCTTTTCTCACTCCTACATCCAATTTTTCCTGAAAGAGAAAAAAAAAAGATAAGCAAAGACTTTAAAAAATACTGGTTTAATATCAAAAGAACTTTGCCTTGTTGTAAATCATGTTCCCTGAAAAATATAGCCCTCTGAAATAATAATGGTCAAATGTTCTATTGTAGCAGTTCAGCCTCTACTGGAAACTGAGTAGGAGATTGCAAAGATGAATAACATAATCCTGAATTATTCATACAGGTAGAAAATTATTTTGGCCATAACACAAAATTTTATATTGCTTCATGGCAAACTCCAAACTAGAGACCTTAAAATCAATAATTTAGGTTTCATATTCTTTCCAGATTATTATTTTTATGATTGATGACAAACAGTATAGATTGGAGGGACAGAAAATCCAATCTTGAGCCTGATCTCTGCCACTTAGTACCTCTGAGGCCTTAGGATAAGTTAATTAAACCTTTTAAGCCTCTATTTTCTCATCTGTAAATAAAGCCAACAAGAGAACCTCCCCCACAGTATCAGAAAAAATGAGATAATGAATGCAACATTTTCAGCACAGTATCTGGGATAAAATAAACACTTTAATAAACTTTCATGATTTTGACCATGAATCTGTTATTTATAATGGTAATGATGAATTTTGTTTTAATGAGGGTGTTAGGAATAATGATGATTTCTTTCAAATCTTGATTACAAGGGTATAATTCAGTTTCAATATAGTTTTTGGACTACAGAGCTCCCCATGCGAGGAAGAAACAATCAAATCTCTGCTAAGTTGCTTCAGTCGTGTCCGACTCTGTGCGACCCCATAGAGGGCAGCCCACTAGGCTCCTCTGTCCCTGGGATTCTCCAGGCAAGAATAATGGAGTGGGTTGCCATTTCCTTCTCTAAATCAATCCTCTGATACCGACTAAATATTTCCTTTCAATCCTTATTTGCTTTAATGCTTCTTCCTTCAATTTTCCCTTCCATGTTTCATTCTGGTCTTCAAAAATTAATTATATCTTGAAGTTTTGTATGATTCTTAAAATAACAGGAAAAAAATCTAATATTCTTTTGGTTACAATATCTTTCTTTGTGGTTTCTTATTGTTCTTGTTCTAATTTTCTTGTTAAGTTTTGTCTATCTCTTTGGCTGTTTGAGCATTGTTTGAAATCAGTACTAGTTATATAAATGTTTCTGAGAATTAGGTTGAAATCAATTTTATGTCTGTTAAACCACCAAAAGGAACAATTCAAGTAAAACAGAAATTTTGATTTCATATGGCATTATTGCTGCTGCTACTAAGTCGCTTCAGTTGTGTCCGACTCTGTGTGACCCCATAGACAGCAGCCCACCAGGCTCCCCCATCCCTGGGATTCTCCAGGCAAGAACACTGGAGGGGGTTTATTACACCACACTAATAATTAACAACTCCAAAATAATTATGGACACTCTGTCAACAATTGAAAATTAAAACTTAAATGAGTTTTGATTCTTAATGCAAAAAGGGACAAGGTCATATAAGAAAGTGAATGCAATTATAAATTAAGTTGATTTAACCATTGTGCAAATAACCTGAAACACTATGCTAAGAATATGCAATAAAACAGATAATTAGCCATTCCAATTTCATTTTATCAAACCAGATAAACTACAAGTCTACTTAAACCCACCCTCTAATAGAAAAATTAAATTCTAGGGAAAATATATAACAATGCAAGTATCTACTCAAAATAAAACAAGGAGCTTCTAACATGCTTTTTGTTTTTCCTTTATCCCAGGAAATGGGCTTGTAGCCTGTTTATAGGCTTATGGATTGGGCTTTGAAAAAGTGCAGCTACTAAGTGCAAAGGTATGCTGTGCTTGCTTTTTACTGAAGTGCTTCACATCACTCTCTGGATTAGAACTTTTAATTCCAAAAGTTCATGATGACCATGTTGTTTGTAATTATTCTGATTCTCAAGTCAAGTAAGAACTGCTAAAGTGACATTAGAGGGAAAAAAACACCACCACCACCACTTGATTACTTGCTGTTTAAAGGAACAAAAGCCAATCATGTTCTTTCCTTCTTTTATTTCCTATCATTTTCTGTAGTTCAAGTTTAGGAGACATTCAGGTAAAAATAATCTAGATGATCTGACCCATCACCATGTTAAGAACATAACAACTGGTAAAAGCATCTAATAGAAAACTAGTCTGTCTTACCAGAAATAAAGTGTCCAAGTTAGGTGAGAAGTCAGATTCCTAAAACCCTGTACTAGCTAACCTGTATCTAAATTAGTGAGCTTTAGTTTTAGTGTTACCTTGATATATTACATAAAGCATCTATATTTAGTTTTCTTTTTAGTTATTCTGGCTTTGGGAAATGATTGTAGTTAGGCTAATTATCCCATAGACAACAGTTAGAAAATTGGAAAAAAATATTTTTTAGAATCTGTTGTTAGGCATTTCAGAGAGACCAAAAGCAGAAAGTGAACAGCAGACTTCTCTATAAAGACAAGTGATTTGTAAGATGTAGCCTTTGCCTAGGGGCTTGCCCTGTCCAATCTGCTTGGAGCTCAAGGAGAAGAAAAGCTGCTGCCTTATTTGATACTTAAGGTATCAAAGGACACAATTTTGGGCTCACAAGCAGACAGAAAAATTAGACGAGCTAAATCCTGGATGAGAAAAGTAGCCACAAAATCTGTTTATGCAATCTGCCAATTCTTGTTAACCACGATACTATGCACACCCAGGGGAGGCCTAGTAAATAGCAGCAGCTAGACTCCAAAATAGCTGAGCACAAACAGTACAAGCAACAGCCCACTGCCAAAGAAAGAAGAAACTGCAGCTTCAGTTCAGCAAGACTCACTGCCTGAAAAAACCAGTCACTCTTCAGAAAAAATAAAATAACCCCACTCCCAGCATTCAAATAATCCTACTCATGAATGCTTGGAAAATCTAATTGCCAAATGAATATTCATATGGTTCCAGAAGTTTAAAAGATCAGCCTGAAAAATTAAAAGTGATGTTTTGGCATTTGGTATGTCAATCTGGCTCATGACCAAGTCACAACTATGTCTCAACAACTGTTCTCCTTAAATTATATATACTGGACATAATATTGGAGATTAGACTCATTAGGAGATTTAAGCTAGTCCTAATAGCATTATGTGTAGCGCCCTAAATGGGAAACCTTGGGAAAAAAAGGGCTAGCTTTGCAGTCAGAAACTAAGATGGCACCTGGTGCAAGTGATAGGGGCGTGGTCTATGTTGTTTGTCAAAGTTTTTGATTGGCTCTCTTGATTTCCATGCACTAGACAGTGNGGACATAATATTAGAGATTAGACTCATTAGGAGATTTAAGCTAGTCCTAATAGCATTATGTGTAGGGCCCTAAATGGGAAACCTTGGGGAAAAAAGGGCTAGCTTTGCAGTCAGAAACTAAGATGGCACCTGGTGGAAGTGATAGGGGCGTGGTCTATGTTGTTTGTCATAGTTTTTGATTGGCTCTCTTGATTTCCATGCACTAGACAGCGCGTGATCACCATGACTACTGTTATAATGAAGGCACATGACGATTTGACCTTTAACGTGATTTGTGCAACTATGGAAAGTCCCTCGCAAACCGCCCCCCTGCTTGCCTATATAAGCCAGGAGCTTGCAGTAATAAATCGGAACTGCTCAGACAGAACCCCTGTCGCGTCTGATTGTTTCTCCCTCGCCAAGGGGGCTGGGTTGGCGGACAGCAGGCTCACCTCTCCTCGGGACCCCTTGGCTTTGCTGAGGGAAGTTCCACTGCCTCTCTCTTTCTGTGGAGCAGCCCCGGCAATTATGTTTTAATTATATGGACCAGGTAGTCAAAGAGATTCTTCTAGCATTAACTGAAATTTTCCTTAAATGTCCCCAAATTATTCTCTCAAGTGGCTGAAAGAAGACAAAGGCCTACATCCTTAGATGATGGAGTATTTTGGTACAAGCCAGCTCTCCTTAAGACAAATAGTGGCTGAAGTTATAAGAGTTTAAAGGTCAAAATTTAATTTATTTGCTTCTATACAGGGGCACATTTTGGCAAAGAATAGCTGGTCACTGTGAAATATGAATCTAACAGGTTAAGAGAAATTGCTGGGATGGACAGGCCACGTCAAGCTTAGCCCATCCATGGCACAATTGCAAAAAAAAACCACACAGCTCACTCTAGTCCTGATGTTCAGAAGCTTCATGAGGAAAAACTCCAGTGGGTAGGTTTGTGGAGAGAAGGGCTTTAAAACTTTTCCTGTATTGGGAGATGTAAGCAGCTTGTAGAAGGCCCCTCTGTTGTCTCTTCACTAACCTTAAATTAGGTACCCCCATGCTCCACTCATTTTTGGCCCTAGCTCACCTTTCAAATCTTTTCATCACACAATAGTTTGCAACTTGTTGGTTCTTTCCCTAAATCAAAGAGGCAGAAATGAATAAGTAACAGATGACCAGATCACTTCCCTAGCTTCCCCTTCAGAAATCTCACAAATAAACTGTGTGAACAAAAAAAGAAAGTGAAGTCGCTCAGTCATGTCCAACTCTTTGCAACCCCATGGATTATAGCCTACCAGGCTCCTCCATCCATGGGATTTTCCAGNAAGTTAAATATTCCAAAATTATTAGTAATATTTAGAGTAAATGATATATTAAAAATTTTTTTTGAGCATCATAAGTTCAAATTTTTAATTTAAAATTTTTTTCTTTTTTTAAGGAGCTCAGGATCTGAGTCATAGTCAGTTCCAGATCTTCTTTTTACTGACTGTATAGAGCTTCTCCATCTTTGGTTACAAAGATGCTCCTTATTATAAAATTCAGGCTTAAATTGAAGGAAAGTAGGGAAAACTACTGGTATGACTACCATTCAGGTATGACCTAAATCAAATCCCTCATGATTATACAGTGGAGGTGATGAACAGATTCAAGGGATTAGATCTGGTATACAGAGTGTCTGAAGAACTGTGAACAGGGGTTCTTAACCTTGTACAGGAGGCAGTGATCAAAATCATCTCGAGGAAAAAGAAACTCAAGAAGGCAAAGTGGTTGTCTGAGGAGGCTTCACAAATAGCTGAGCAACGAAGAGAAGCAAAANAACTGTGAACAGGGGTTCTTAACCTTGTACAGGAGGCAGTGATCAAAATCATCTCGAGGAAAAAGAAACTCAAGAAGGCAAAGTGGTTGTCTGAGGAGGCTTCACAAATTGCTGAGCAACGAAGAGAAGCAAAAGACAAGTAAGAAAAGGAAAGGTCTACCCATTTGAATGCGGAGTTCCAGAGGATAGCAAGGAGAAATAAGAAGTCCTTAAGTGAACAGGACAAAGAAACAGAGGAAAACAATACAATGGGAAAGACTAGAGACCTCGTCAAGAAAATTGGAGACATCAAGTGAGTATTTCATGCAAGGATGGGCACAATAAAGGACAGTAATGGTAAGGAGCTAACAGAAGCAAGACAAGAAGAATTGGCAAAAATATACAGAAGAACTGTACAGAAAAGATCTTAATTTAATGATCAAGAAAACCACCATGGTGTGGTCACTCAATTAGAGCCAGACATCCTGGATTGTGAAGTCAAGTGGGCCTTAGGAAACATTACTACAACCAAAGCTAGTGCAGATGATGAAATTCTAGATGAGCTATTTAAAATCCTAAAGGATGATGCTGTTAAAGTGCTACATTCAACATGTCAGCAAATTTGGAAAACAGCAGTGGCCACAGGATTGGAAAAGGTCACTTTTAATTCTATTCCCAAGGAAAGGTAATGCCAAATGTTCAAACTACCATACAGTTGCACTCGTTTCACATGCTAGCAAGATTATACTCAAAATCCTTCAAGCAAGTCTTCAGCAGTACATGAACTGAGAACTTCCAGATGTACAAACTGAGTTTCAAATAGGCAGAGGAACCAGAGATCAAATTACCAACGTTTGTGGTATCACTCAGAAAGCAAGGGAATTCCAGGAAAACATCTACTTCGGCTTCACTGACTTTGTTAAAGCCTTTGTATAAATCACAACAAACTGGAAAATTCTTAAAGATATGAGTATCAGACCCCACCTTACCTGTCTTCTTAGAAACCTATATGTGGGTCAAGATACAACAGTTAGAAGTGGACATGAACTACTGACTGGTTCAAAACTGCGAAAACAGTACAACAAAGCTGTATATTGTTACCTTGCTTATTTAATTTATATGCAGAGTACATCATGTGAAATGCTGGACTGGATGAATCACAAACAGGACTCAAGATTGATGGGAAAAATATCAGCGACCTCAGATATGCAGATGCAACCACTCTAATGGCAGAAATTGAAGAGGGACAAAGAGCCCCTTGATGAGGGTGAAAGAGGAGAGTGAAAAAGCTGGCTTGAAACTCAGCATTCAAAAAACTTAAGATCAGACATCTGGTCCCATCACTTCATGGCAAATAGAACAGAAAAAAGTTGCAGCAGTGACATATTTTTATTTTGGGGGGTTCCAAAATCACTGTGAATGGTGACTGTAGATGTGACATTAGCTTCTTGGAAGGAAAGCAATGATAAACTTGGACAGTTTATTAAAAAGCAGAGACATCACTTTGCCCACAAATGTCCATATAGTCATAGCTATGATTTTTCCAGTAGTCATGTAAAGATGTGAGAGTTGGATTGTGAAGAAGGCTGAGTGCCAAAGAATTGATGCTTTCAAACTGTGATGCTGGAGAAGACTCTTGAGAGTCCCTTTTACTCCTAGGAGATCACACCAGTCATTGCAAAAGAAAATCAACCCTGAATATTTATTGGAAGTATTGATGGTAAAGCTGAAGCTTTAATATTATTAAGCTGCCTGATGTGAAGATCTGACTCATTGGCAAAGACCCTAATGATTGAAAGATTGAAGGCAAAAAGGAAAAGAGAGAGGCAGAGGATAAGATGGTTATATACCATCACTGAGTAAGTGGACAAATTTGAGCAAACCATGGAAGATAGAGGTAATTCTGTGTGGCTCAGAGGGTAAAGAATCTGCCTGCCAATGTAGGAGACCCAGGTTTAAATCCTGGGTCTGATCCCATGGAGACGGAAATGGCTACCCACCACAGTATTCTTGCCTATAGCCTCCTATGGACAGAGGAGCCTTGTACGCTATAGTCCATGGGATTGCAAACAACTGGACATGACTTAGTGACTAACACTTTCACTTTGGGAGATAGTGGAGGACAGGGGAGCCAGGCGTGCTATAGTCCGTGAGGTCACTAGGAGTCAGACATGATTTAGTGTCTGAACCAACAATTTTTTTTTAATATAAATTGCAGTACAGTCAGATAACTCAAAAGACATATTTCCTTGGAATAAAATATTGTCTTACAGTTTTGCTAATGTAGAGGGCAGGAAAGGAAGAATAACATTTTTAGGCATCAAGTTTTGTCATGACCAATATGAATATTGCTGCATTCTCCCATTCTTTGTGCTATCTGTCAGGTATTCTTTTACTAAGCATTTTATTTTGAAATACTCTTTATTTACAAACACTATTGTTTAAAATTCTTTTAAGATGCATACATAGCTATGAGTTTTAAATTCAGCATCTCAAAACACAGCAAATTATCACATTTAAATTGCAGTCATTTTTTTTTTCAAAATCTAGAAAATAAAACTTGATGCTGTTTCTTATCCTACTTTTAAAATACATCTCTTTCAGACAATGGAAAAGCATGTTAATATTTTGTTTTCTGACTGAGTGAATTTTCTAATTTTTTATTGTGGGGATAAATTTTAAATTGGCAGAAATCGGGCAGGATGACAGTGAGTATTAGTGATGGGATAGCAGTAAACAGTTTCTATGCCAAAAACAAGTAAATTTCAGAATTAGAAACCTGGGAAATTACATCTCAATACTTAAAGTATGTTGTACTTTAAAATGAAAATCAACTGGTTTCTGATTATTTAGACTGTGGTTTTGTAGGTACTGTGGTTTTGTAGGCTACTGCACAATTGCACTCATCTCACATGCTAGTAAAGTAATGCTCAAAATTCTCCAAGCCAGGCTTCAGCAATACGTGAACTGTGAACTTTCTGATGTTGAAGCTGGTTTTAGAAAAGGCAGAGGAAACAGAGGTCAGATTGCCAACATCTGCTGGATCATGGAAAAAGCAAGAGAGTTCCAGAAAAACATCTATTTCTGCTTTATTGACTATGCCAAAGCCTTTGACTGTGTGGATCACAATAAACTGTGGAAAATTCTGAAAGAGATGGGAATACCAGA
>SJYW01043050.1:428718-444402 GCA_006410735.1 Raphicerus campestris | reverse complement strand
ATGACCAACCTAGATAGCATATTCAAAAGCAGAGACATTACTTTGCTGACTAAGGTCCGTCTAGTCAAGGCTATGGTTTTTCCTGTGGTCATGTATGGATGTGAGAGTTGGACTGTGAAGAAGGCTGCGAGCCAAAGAATTGATGCTTTTGAACTGTGGTGTTGGAGAAGACTCTTGAGAATCCCTTGGACTGCAAGGAAATCCAGCCAGTCCATTCTGAAGGAGATCAACCCTGGGATTTCTTTGGAAGGAATGATGCTAAAGCTGAAACTCCAGTACTTTGGCCACCTCATGTGAAAAGTTGACTCATTAGAAAAGACTGTGTTGCTGGGAGGGATTGGGGGCAGGAGGAGAAGGGAACGACAGAGGATGAGATGGCTGGATGGCATCACTGACTCATGGACGTGAGTCTGAGTGAACTCTGGGAGTTGGTGATGGACAGGGAGGCCTGGCATGCTACGATTCATGGGGTTGCAAAGAGTCGGACACGACTGAACGACCAAACTGAACTGAACTTTGTAGTTATCAGTTCTCCAGATCCTTTAGATTTTCTTCTAGAAGAGTTTTTCTTAATACTGGTGCCTTTAACATAGCATTATACATATACTTGATAGAATATAGCATTTCTAATTTTAAAATATTCATTATTTTTGTTTGAGAAAAACTAGGGCCTTTCTAGGGCTTTCCTGGAAGCTCAGATGGTAAAGAATCCACCTGCAATGTGGGAGACCTTGGTTTGATTCCTGGGTTGGAAAGATCCCATGGAGGTGGGCATGGCAACCCATTCCAGTATTCTTGCCTGGAGAATTCCATGGACAGAGGAGCCTGGCGGGCTACAGTCCATGAGGTCTGAAAAGAATCAGACATGACAGTAACTAAGCAGAGAACAGGGCCTTTCTTACTGTTCCTTTTACAGGCTTATAGGGAGAGAAAGTAAAGCTTTCAATCATCTATAGAATAAACAGTAATAAAATTGTGGTTCACTGATATGGAGAAATATTTGTTATTTATTTTAGGGGCCTTGATGCTCTCAGCAAAAAGGTGAAGGCTTCCACAGTAGACTTACCTATAGAGTCTGTAAGTCTGAGTCTGCAGGACCTGATTGGCTACTTCCATCCACCAGATGAGCATTTAGAGCATGAAGATAAGCAGAACAGATTACGAGCTCTGAAGAATAGGCAGAATCTCTTCCAGGAAGAGGTGAGTTTCTACCAACACTCATTTCTGTCATCGTCTTGGGGAAACACGTCTTGGTGGGCACATTCTCTATCTGTTTGACTATCTGCACATTGAGATACATATGAGCAGATGTGCTACTGTACAAGGGAAGAAGAGAATCAGGCCTTGCCTCCAAGTGGCTTTTATTTCTATCTCAATAAGTATTGATTTTAAAAGATGCCACTCTTCACTCCTCTGGCAAAAGGCGTTTTAATTTCACTGTCTGCTCAGCCTTCACTCTGATGATTGTTGTGCTATAGTTTGCTTTATGGTCATCATATGAAAAGAGACTCTCAACGTATCTAAATGAACAGAGACTTTGGAAAGCATGGGGGTTTTCACACTGTTCAGCTTGTTCACTGGGGCTCCTTGGAAATGCCTCAGGACTCACTGGAGCTTTGTACTGGGGATGGAAGCTGTCTGGGAGAGGACCACCTGGGGAGGCTGGCTCTAGACTCCCTGCTGAGACAGAGCAATCCCTCTTTTTCCTTTTTGTATGTGTTAAGATTCTATATATGATTATATTTTACAGATGTTCCACTGCTAAGCCGTAATTTATAGGCAAGGAACAAAGGACTGTGTGATGTATCTAATAGTCCTAATGCTAATGTTAGAACTAGTATTCAAGAATTTCAGTGGGAGGATGTCAGAGTTGAGCTGGCAGATCAGGCCAGATCAGCCTCTGTTCCCTTTCTTCTCAGTTTTTCCTGTACTAATGGACTATGTGGATTAGTGCATTTTTCTGAGTAAAAGTAAGAAAAAAAAAAAAAGATTAGTGGACATTATTGAGTTCTCATAGTCCCCAGGTCTGTATTCTTCTAGTTTTAAAGCTATTTCCTAATTTTCCATTGAAACTGATAACTAATTTTTGAGAAACTTTTTCCCTGTGTACAGAAGAAATAACCCACTTAGAGATCATGATGTCAAGAAAGCACAGGAAATGTCAACATAAACGTATAATAGCAATGTGGAATAGTTGCCTGGGATTATTTATTTTTATACATGCCAAACTGCTGGGCATACCACACTTATTTTATATCTAGAAGAACTAGAATGAAATACTGAGCTGCGAAAATTTAAAATATTGATTTGGATTAGTGTGTTTTTTTTTTTNGAACTTTCCTGTATAGTACATCTTCAGTTTACTATTAAATAGTGATGAGGGTGGTGGTGGTGGTGGTGGTGGTTGTGATTATATCTTCCCTAAGAGTAAGGATCTCCTCTTATGCTTATGTAGAGGAGGAGAAAAATCATTTTCTTCTCTTCAACTTCATTGTTTGCAGGTTGCACCAACAAAAGATAGATGTACAAGTGAAGAACAAATAGAAAATTTCTAATGTGTACACTATGTGTGTACATGGAAGCACTTAGGATGAGTAACTCCAAATATTACCAACCAGAGTTCTTGGCGTTCCCGTCAGTAGAAATTGGTCAGAGGCCAAATGTGGAATTCAGGCAAGGCTTTATTGGGGTCCCTACTGTAGCACAGGGGAAGGGAGAACAAGCAACAGATTCTTTAGCTTGCTCACTCCATCAAGGAGGGGGACAGCCTGATTCCTTACATGGGGCGAGGTAACGTTGTGTCCAGGAGTCAGGTGGGAAGGTTGGCTTAGATGGTTTGCCCACCTCTTCAGTGATATTGCATGTAGAGGACATGTGCAGCACCTTCATTTTGCTTCAGGCTCTTCAAAAGTGGCAGTTGAGTTTTTCAGTCTCTTTGTATCTTTTGTCCAGAATTTGTCCTGTCTGTGCATGTACACAGTTATTTTTAGTCCCATACAGTTTCCTTGTATTTTGTTATCTAGAAGAGGTGTGTCTAGGTGCAAGCAAGCATTGTGGCAAAGGGTCCCAGGTCCCAGCCTGTCTCACAAGAAATGGTTAGAACTCAGGTTTATGTAGCATGCTACTTAAAAACAAACAATTAATTTGTAGAAAAGTGATAAGACAAAGGAAGGGAATTTTGAGCTTCTCGGAGCAGCAAATTGTCAGAAGGTAAATATAAGGTAAACTAGTAGATGATAATGAGTAGTTTGATGCATAGATTATTCTGTGCAGGCTTTGGACTGATAATAGACTGGCATTGTCTCAGACATCCTCCTGTCTTTCCTGGTGGAGTGGAGAAGGGTAGGAATTATTCATGTCTGATTTTTCTCAATGGCTTCTAGCCCCAATATTCCTTATGCTGAAGTGGCTTATTTTGGGGTGGCACTCTCTGAACCTCTTCACTCAGAGTAGAATGCTTTTTTGATGTGGTTAATCAGCCTACTGTTATAAGAAATACATATTTATATATTGTTCTGTTTCTATTTGAGAATAGCACTCAGGATTTAAAAACCACTTGAATTATTTCAAGAACATTTTATTTCACATGCAAGTGTGTTTCTTCCTGTTCTTTGAATAAATGATCTCAATGTTCTTTATGATTAACAGACTTACTTTAAGCCGTACTTAAAAAAAAATCAACTTAGCGATTTCTTTCTTTTCTTTTTTNTGTTTCCATGAACTTTCCTGTATTTAGTACATCTTCAGTTTACTATTAAATAGTGATGAGGGTGGTGGTGGTGGTGGTGGTGGTTGTGATTATATCTTCCCTAAGAGTAAGGATCTCCTCTTATGCTTATGTAGAGGAGGAGAAAAATCATTTTCTTCTCTTCAACTTCATTGTTTGCAGGTTGCACCAACAAAAGATAGATGTACAAGTGAAGAACAAATAGAAAATTTCTAATGTGTACACTATGTGTGTACATGGAAGCACTTAGGATGAGTAACTCCAAATATTACCAACCAGAGTTCTTGGCGTTCCCGTCAGTAGAAATTGGTCAGAGGCCAAATGTGGAATTCAGGCAAGGCTTTATTGGGGTCCCTACTGTAGCACAGGGGAAGGGAGAACAAGCAACAGATTCTTTTGCTTGCTCACTCCATCAAGGAGGGGGACAACCTGATTCCTTACATGGGGCGAGGTAACGTTGTGTCCAGGAGTCAGGTGGGAAGGTTGACTTAGATGGTTTGCCCACCTCTTAAGTGATATTGCATGTAGAGGACATGTGCAGCACCTTCATTTTGCTTCAGGCTCTTCAAAAGTGGCAGTTGAGTTTTTCAGTCTCTTTGTATCTTTTGTCCAGAATTTGTCCTGTCTGTGCATGTACACAGTTATTTTTAGTCCCATACAGTTTCCTTGTATTTTGTTATCTAGAAGAGGTGTGTCTAGGTGCAAGCAAGCATTGTGGCAAAGGGTCCCAGGTCCCAGCCTGTCTCACAAGAAATGGTTAGAACTCAGGTTTATGTAGCATGCTAATTAAAAACAAACAATTAATTTGTAGAAAAGTGATAAGACAAAAGAAAGGAATTTCGAGCTTCTGGGAGCAGCAAATTGTCAGAAGGTAAATATAAGGTAAACTAATAGATAATAATGAGTAGTTTGATGCATAGATTATTCTGTGCAGGCTTTGGACTGATAATAGACTGGCATTGTCTCAGACATCCTCCTGTCTTTCCTGGTGGAGTGGAGAAGGGTAGGAATTATTCATGTCTGATTTTTCTCAATGGCTTCTAGCCCCAATATTCCTTATGCTGAAGTGGCTTATTTTGGGGTGGCACTCTCTGAACCTCTTCACTCAGAGTAGAATGCTTTTTTGATGTGGTTAATCAGCCTACTGTTAAACCGTTCAGTTTATTACAATAAGAAATACATATTTTTATATTGTTCTGTTTCTATTTGAGAATAGCACTCAGGATTTAAAAACCACTTGAATTATTTCAAGAACATTTTATTTCACATGCAAGTGTGTTTCTTCCTGTTCTTTGAATAAATGATCTCAATGTTCTTTATGATTAACAGACTTACTTTAAGCCGTACTTAAAAAAAAATCAACTTAGCGATTTCTTTCTTTTCTTTTTTTGGCCTGTGAGCAGAATCATCATTTCTGATGGTCGTCTTTCTACCTTTCCAGGGAATGATCAACCTTGTGCTCGAGTGTATAGACAGGCTGCATGTGTATAGCAGCGCTGCACACTTCGCTGATGTTGCTGGGAGAGAAGCAGGAGAATCTTGGAAATCAATTCTGAATTCTCTGTATGAGTTGTTGGGTAAGAAGTATGATTGGTTTTTCAAGGCACCTGAGTTTGTCTATTCAACATGATCATGTAACAGTTACAGCAGCTTTATAACTTGCTTCTTCATGTTTTTTTTTATTGCACTAAAATAAATGATGTTTAGTATTAATATTTAAATATATTTCTGAGCATGAAAGATGGCCAAAGCTGTAGATTTACCTTTGATTAAAAGAGGAGAGTCATCTAGGGTATAGTTTTTGAGTGAAGGGACTCTATAGGGATGCATATTAAATACTTCCTTTTTGATTCTGAAGTTAGTCCCACATGAGCCCATCTTCTCATCATTCCATCTTGTCAGGGATCTCCTTTAAGCTTGTGGAGATCTGTATTTGCACCTTCTAGGTGCGGCATACAGTCAGCAGAAATTGCAGTAGTTTATGCTGTGTTCCTCTTTGCTCTTTACAGACATTCATAATGTGGTTGGATGGCTTTAACATGGTGATTTATGTCACAGGCTTAGCATAACATATTATTCTTATCATATACTCACTTATTTTGGATACTTTTGTTGTCATCTTCTCTCTCATAGTAATGCTCTCTTCTTCCACTTCATTTTTTATGTTGTTTTTGCCTTTTAAATGTGTCTTAGAAAATAAACTTTACTTGTAACTGTAGGGTATAGCAAGAAATTTCAAGATCAGCTAATAGAAGGTCATAGCATCATGATTATTGCAGATACACCTTCCTTTTGGTTTCTTTATCAGAGATGGAGGAAACAAAGTTTTCTTTGTAGTTCCCTCCAGGTTGCAATACTATATTCTATTATTTTACTCATTCTCTGAACACAGCATCACACATCTCATACACTGGTAGCCTACACGTCTGGTGCATATAGCTGGTGTTCAGTAGATATTTGAGATGTAAACCTCAAGATCATGTTGAGAACCTGGTATTACAGGTTTCTGGTTAATTTCTGAGTTCTTCCTCTTCTCTCCACCGATATTTATTTCAGACTCCAGGATGCCCTCACACACCCAGTCAGCATTTTCACTGACTCTTCAGTACTTGAAATACAACTTCTTATTCTAGAATAAGAAGAATACTTGAGCATTCTTGAAATCCTCAAGCCCCATGGCTGGTCTGTCCCTTCCTGTTCCCCTGTGGCTTCAGTCATTTTATCTCTAGTCTCTCAGTCCTACCTAGGTCTTTGTTTCTAATATAGCACTGTCCTTTCAGACTGTCTAGAATTATTTTATATCAGAGATTTGATATGCAGTAAATGTATACTTATTTGTAATATATGTTATACATTACATATGCATATATATAGTATGTATTTCTTATATATACATTTATTTCCTTAATTCTTTGCATCCTTTTTGATTAAGGGAGGACTTAAGGGTCTTAACACTGATATAACTAGAACCCCCTAAAACTCACATCAGAATGGAAACTCATAGCATAATAACAACATATGTAACTAAGATAGCATACAGTGATTTCAGGCAATGCATGTTTTGTGGCTTTCAAATTAATTTTTTCATGCAACAAGAGACATAAATTCTCAATATACTTTCTACTCATACATACACATACACACACACTCACTCTTAACTATAACATATTTTCACACTGCTATTACTGAGAAGGTTTTTGTTAATCTGCTACTCCTGTGTGGGTATATGTGTGCATGTATATATATGTNCACAGGCTTAGCATAACATATTATTCTTATCATATACTCACTTATTTTGGATACTTTTGTTGTCATCTTCTCTCTCATAGTAATGCTCTCTTCTTCCACTTCATTTTTTATGTTGTTTTTGCCTTTTAAATGTGTCTTAGAAAATAAACTTTACTTGTAACTGTAGGGTATAGCAAGAAATTTCAAGATCAGCTAATAGAAGGTCATAGCATCATGATTATTGCAGATACACCTTCCTTTTGGTTTCTTTATCAGAGATGGAGGAAACAAAGTTTTCTTTGTAGTTCCCTCCAGGCTGCAATGCTATATTCTATTATTTTACTCATTCTCTGAACACAGCATCACACATCTCATACACTGGTAGCCTACACGTCTGGTGCATATAGCTGGTGTTCAGTAGATATTTGAGATGTAAACCTCAAGATCATGTTGAGAACCTGGTATTACAGGTTTCTGGTTAATTTCTGAGTTCTTCCTCTTCTCTCCACCGATATTTATTTCAGACTCCAGGATGCCCTCACACACCCAGTCAGCATTTTCACTGACTCTTCAGTACTTGAAATACAACTTCTTATTCTAGAATAAGAAGAATACTTGAGCATTCTTGAAATCCTCAAGCCCCATGGCTGGTCTGTCCCTTCCTGTTCCCCTGTGGCTTCAGTCATTTTATCTCTAGTCTCTCAGTCCTACCTAGGTCTTTGTTTCTAATATAGCACTGTCCTTTCAGACTGTCTAGAATTATTTTATATCAGAGATTTGATATGCAGTAAATGTATACTTATTTGTAATATATGTTATACATTACATATGCATATATATAGTATGTATTTCTTATATATACATTTATTTCCTTAATTCTTTGCATCCTTTTTGATTAAGGGAGGACTTAAGGGTCTTAACACTGATATAACTAGAACCCCCTAAAACTCACATCAGAATGGAAACTCATAGCATAATAACAACATATGTAACTAAGATAGCATACAGTGATTTCAGGCAATGCATGTTTTGTGGCTTTCAAATTAATTTTTTCATGCAACAAGAGACATAAATTCTCAATATACTTTCTACTCATACATACACATACACACACACTCACTCTTAACTATAACATATTTTCACACTGCTATTACTGAGAAGGTTTTTGTTAATCTGCTACTCCTGTGTGGGTATATGTGTGCATGTATATATATGTGTATATATATATATGTGTATATATATATATAATTAAGAAAGATCTTCTGAATATATACATACACACACACACACACACACACATATATAGATATTCCTTTTCCCTTTTGCGTATTTTCCCAAGTGTCTTGCCTCTTAATTCCTTATACAGTATCCTGAACCCAGGGCATCCTTGGTAACAGAGACTGTGTCATGTTGGAGGAATGTGGAATCCAGTGGATGTGGGTTTCAATAGAAGCTTCATTCACTCATCAGAGATTAATTGGATGCCTGCTATGGGAAATATTCTAATCTGGAAAGTGAGATACAGTTGTGAGCAGCATATATTCTCTGCTGTCATGAATCTTATGGTTGAGTGAGAGAGAGACAGGTGGTGTAAATAGCAAAGCTAGCCACAGTGCTGTGCAGTTAATGCATTTAATGCCTTGACCATCTCTATACGTGTTACTGTTAATCTTTGTTAGTGATTAGTAAGAGACTGATAAATTTGACTACATAAGAATGAAAACTTATAGGATAAATCATATCATTAAAAATAAACAGGTGGGAATTTTATGAACTATGCAGGCTATATGAAAGACAAAGGCTTAGTTTCTGTAATATAATTTTCATAAATCTATAAGAAAATATCGTGTAACAGAAAAACAGACAACTAATATTAATGGATAGTTTACAGAACAATGAATAAAATAATAACAGATTTTCAACATGATGAATGAGGAAATGGAAATTAAAGTAAGCAGAGACCATATTTCATTTATTAGACTGGCATAGAATGGTAATACCCATCACTGGGGAAAATGTTGAGTAGGATCTGCTTGGTGGGAGTATAAATTGATGAAAATTTTAAAAACCAAGCAAGCCTCAGTCAGCATTATATACAAAACTTTAAATGCGTATATCCTTTTACTCTCAGAATTTCCACTTTAAGAAATACAGTGTAGAGACATATTTCTACAAGTGTGGAAAGGCTATCTACTGAAAAATTATTTATAAATAGCATAAAATTGAAAACAATTTTTCTGTCAACAGGGAATTGGTTATATAAGTAATAATATACTTATAGAGTATAAAACTGTGTTATTGAAAATTGAGAAAAGTATACCATTTGAAAAATTATATGAAACAGGCTAGACTGCTGATCTTTTTAGTATGGCAATGTAGGATATGATATTAAGTGAAAAAAAAGCAAGATGCTTACTGTATGTATAGTTGATTCCAATTACATACAATTAAAAATATGTAGAGTAAGATACTTCATGTGTATACAGTGGATATTTCTGAAAGCATGCCCAGGAAATTGTTCGGTAGCTGCTCCTTGGGAGAGAGATCTTTTACTTGTCTCTGTGTAATAATAAACATGTTCTTAGTCTCTCTGCATGTGTTATTCGTTTGCTTTTGGCTGTGCTGGTTCTCCATTGCTGCGTAAACTTTAAATGATGGCAGCAAATGGGAGCTACTCTCTAGCTGGCTGTGAGAGGCCTTCTCACTGCAGCGACCTCTCCTACTGGGGGACACAGGCTTTGGGGCACAGGCTCAATAGTTGTGATGCCTGGGCTCAGTTGCTCCATGGCATGTGGGATCCTTCTGGATCAGAAATTGAGCCCATGTCTCCTGCATTGGCAGGCAGACTCTTTATCACTCAGGGAAGTGCTATATGTATTACTTTTATTGTTGAAAAAAATAGATTAACAGAAATGTGTAATGCTAGATAATTGATAATGAAAGGAAAGCTAATTTATTCTTTCTAGTTGAGTTAAAGGATAGAATATTTATGTCAGTGCATATAAATAGAATATTTCTCAGTATACACATGGTTTAATAATGGTTGTTTCCAGTGAATAGAATTATGAGATTTGTCACTTTGTTCGACTACTTTTTGTTCCTTTGACTACTCTTCATTTTCTGTTTTTATTATAGTGAACACTGATTTCATGATCAGGAAAAAAATAGTGAATAAAATCTTATTTGACATAAGAACCATTTGATACCAAAAGTTTTTACTGAAGTTGATGTAATCATATAATAGGTAGACATGTGTATGTAAGTGTTTATTTTACATTGGCTGGAGAATTCTCAGATTGTCAGCAATACTTTGAGTTCAACAATATATTTATGTCATTGTCCCTCTTTACCCTACTGTCAGAAAGTTTGGTTCAACCATCAGTAATTTAAGCTTAATTAAGCCTCCTCCTCATTCTTGCAGAAAGGTAGACAGTAGAGTCTCTCATGTAGTTATGTGTAAAATACACCTTTTCCTTCTTTTACTTCAGCAGTTTAAGTTTTACCGTACTTAACCACTGATCTTATTCCATAAGAGATAAATACTATTTATTTATCTAAATAAATACTAAATACTATTTATTCCTTAAGAGATAACATACATTGTAAGTTTCAGAGAATGCTCAAGGTTATAATAAGACACAGTGTCTGATCCAGAGGAGCTTAAAATGTGCTCAAAGAAGACCTGCAGACAATTGTATTATATTCACACTTTATTTAAACTTATATTTGCATGCCAACCATAGCGCCTGATGCACTTATGTTAATATTTCTTAAATAAATGAGGAAAAGTAGGCTGGTGGGTGAAAGGTTTTAACTTTCCTTCAGGCCAGTTAGCCAAAAATGGCAGATTATTTTAAGGTATAGCATGCATGTCTTGCTTTGAAGAAACAACATTTGTCTTGAGTTTGTTTGTTTCTGTACTTAGAAGCACCTTGTAAAGTTGCCATTGTTCTTTGCCCATGAGAGTGGCTCTCTGGGCTTCCTTTTTGGCTCAACTGGTAAAGAATCCTCCTGTAGTGCGGGAGACCTGGGTTTGATCTCTGGGTTGGGTAGATCCCCTGGGGAAGGGAAAGGCTACCTACTCCACTCCAGTATTCTGGCCTAGAGAATTCCATGGACTGTATAGTCCATGGGGTGGCAAAGAGTCAAACATGACTGAGCGACTTTCACTTTCACTATAGCGTTTAACACATGTAAACCACTTTACGCATCCACATGCACACACACACAATAGCAAATCCCTGCTATTGGACTTCAGCTGTGGCCTGATCGCTGAAGTTTAGTTGGCTTGGTCCAGGTTCCAGCCTCATGAGCTGAGATGGGCTTAAGAGTTGCTTTTGATATCTGTACACTTTGTGGGGGTTATTCGGTTACACTGTCTCCCAATTTCATGCTTCTTCCTTATTATCTAATGTTTCTCTGAGGTTACATAGTATCTTAGTTGCAGACTATCATCCCCTCACTCATAAACTTCCATTCTATTGAACAATTGTGAATCATTTATGTATATATTTGTTTACAGAATTTATTGCGCCTTCAGAAAGTCCTTGTGCAGGATCATATCACAGGGCATGCCTTTTTCCTCCTGACTTCATTCATCTCCCCTCCCCCATTTTATTTTTTATTTTTTGGCCACACATGTGGCACGTGGGATCTTGGTTCTTCAACCAGGGATTGAAACCCTGCTCCCTGCATTGGAAGTGCAGAGTCTTAACCACTGGACCACCAGATCTACCCTTTCCCCCCTGTTTTAGAATAAGAAAATTTCCCCCTTTGACCCAGGGAGTCCCACACTTTATTTTGGGACTTATCAGTCAAGGTCTCTTTCTATCCCAGGCACCTACCAGAATCTTTTTCTCAAAAAATCCGCTCTTACCGTCTAAGGAATATTCTAGAAAATAATATTCCTTCATTCTGTGTACATACTTAACACCAAAATGGGCTCATATTCTCCATATCCTTATATAGCATTTGTTTCCATTGACTTCTGTATTGTGGGCATCTTTCCTTGGCAGTAACTATAGCTGTCATCAGGCTTTAGTGGATGTATTCTACCCTACTGATGGGATGTGTCATCATGTATTTAGCCCACATTCAAGCTGTTTTCAAAGCTTTGCTATTATAAACAGTGTTAGAATGAGTGTTCTTACATTTCTCTGTATACTTTTTCATTACTTTAGAAACTTCCTTAACTGATTTCTTCAAGGCTAACTTGCTGAATTATAGTAGATCACACTTTATCTATAAAACATACTCTGCACGTACACACACATGTACACTTGCTTGGATAATGTTCCAGAGGCATTCTATTAGAGTTTTTTTTTTTTTATTAAAAGTACATACATTTTCAGAGTCTATGGTGATCATCATATGTTTCACCTTTGACTTATTCTAGTATATTTCTCTCTCATCAAAGTAATGAACCCACAACAAACTGTGGAAAATTCTNACATTTTCAGAGTCTATGGTGATCATCATATGTTTCACCTTTGACTTATTCTAGTATATTTCTCTCTCATCAAAGTAATGAACCCACAACAAACTGTGGAAAATTCTTAGGAATACCAGACCACCTGACCTGCCTCCTGAGAAATCTGTATGCAGGTCAGGAAGCAACAGTTAGAACTGGACATGGAACAACAGACTGGTTCCAAATAGGAAAAGAAGTACGTCAAAGCTGTATATTGTCACCCTGCTTATTTAACTTATATGCAGAGTACATCATGAGACACACTGGGCTGGATGAAGCATAAGCTGGAATCAAGATTGCTGGGAGAAATATCAATAACCTCAGATATGCAGATGATACCACCCTTAGGGCAGAAAGTGAAGAAGAACAAAAGAGCCTCTTGATGAAATTGAAAAGGAGAGTGAAAAAGTTGGCTTAAAACTCAACATTCAGAATAATAAGATCATGGCATCTGGTCCCTTCACTTCATGGCAAATAGATGGGGAAACAGTGGAGACAGTGACAGACTTTATTTTGGGGGGCTCCAAAATCAGTGCACATGGTGACTGCAACTGTGAAATTCAAAGATGCTTGCTCCTTGGAAGAAAACTTATGACCAACCTAAACAGCATATTCAAAAGCAGACATTACTTTGCCAACAAAGGTCCATCTAGTCAAGGCTATTGTTTTTCCAATAGTCATGTGTGGATGTGAGCGTTGGACTATAAAGAAAGCTGAGCACTGAAGAATTGATGAACTTTTGAACTGTGATGTTGGAGAAGACTCTTGAAAGTCCCTTGGACTGCAAGGAGATCAAACCTATTGTTGGTAAAGGAAATCGGTCCTGAATATTCATTGAAAGGACTGATACTGAATCTGAAGTTCCAATACTTTTTCCACCTCATGCGAAGAGCTGACTCATTTGAAAAGACCCTGCTGCTGGGAAAGATTGAGTGTAGGAGGAGAAGGGGATGACAGAGGATGAGATGATTAAATGGCATCACTGTCTTGATGGACATGACGTTGAGTAAACTCCGGGAATTGGTGATGGACAGGGAGGCCTGGTGTGCTTCAGTCCATGGAGTCGCAAAGAGTGACTGAAGTGAACTGAAAGTACTGCTGATAGTGATTTATAAATTGCCTCCTTGTATAAGATGTGGGGATCTGAATTCATAGCCAAGAGTTTCCTTTAGTTTTCTGATATACATGCCCTCTTTATTAGGTGTAGATAGCAAAGTTATACTGTCTTGATAAAAGAGATTAGCAGAGTTTTCTTAGTTTCTTTACTTTGGAACAGTTTAACATAGCAATGACTTATTTCCTGAATTTAGAATAAATGTTTTTGACTTTGACATATTTTTCAATATTACTCATTTTTTCTTGATTCTATTTAGATTTTCTTTTTTGGTTCAATTTTCATGAAAAAAATATTTGGAATTCATCCTTTTTCCTAAATGTTTAAAAATTTCAGTACAGCAATAAGTGGTTGTGTATGATTCCTGTTCTTCTTAATTATGTCCTTTTTTTTTCTTGATTAAAATAGTTGGCATTTAGCTTATATTTAAGGGAGGGATCCTTGACAGTGTTTATCAGTCCTGTTTTTTCAATTTATTGCCTAGATCACTTCTACTATTTCTAACTTATTAATGTCTATTTTTATTGCTCTATTTCTTTTCTTTTTTCTGTTCTACTTATTTTTTATATTCTCTTTGAATATTTTGGAAGGGATGTTTAGTTAACATTTTTCACTGTTAATAGCAATTCAGTTGAGTCACTCAGTCATGTCAGAATCTTTGTGACTCCACGGACTGCAGCATGCCAGACTTCCCCATCCACCATCAGCTCCTGGAGCTTACTCAAACTCATATCCATTGAGTTGGTGATGGCACCCAACTGTCTAATCATCTGTCATCCCCTTCTCCTGCATTCAATCTTTTCTAGCATCAGAGTCTTTTCAAATGAGTCAGCCCTTCTCATCAGGTGGCCTAAAGTATTGGAACTTCAGCTTCAGCATCAGTCCTTCCAATGCATATTCAGGACAGATTTCCTTTACCAACAATAGGTTTGATCTCCTTGCAGTCCAAGGGACTTTCAAGAGTCTTCTCCAACACCACAGTTCAAAAACATCAATTCTTCAGCACTCAGCTTTCTTTATAGTCCAACACTCACATCCATACATGACTACTGGAAAAACCATAGCTTTGACTAGATTGACCTTTGTTAGCAAAGTAGTGTCTCTGCTTTTTAATATACTGTCCAGGTTGGTCATAAGTTTTCTTCCAAGGAGCAAGCATCTTTGAATTTCATGGCTACAGTTCCCATCTGCAGTGATTGTAGAGCCCCAAAATATAAAGTTTGCCACTGTTTCCATTGTTTCCCCATCTATTTGCCATGAAGCTATGGGACCAGATGCCATGATCTTTGTTTTTGAATGTTGAATTTTAAGCCAACTTTTTCACTCTCCTATTTCAATTTCATCAAGAGGCTCTTTAGTTCTTTGCTTTCTGCCATAAAGGTGGTGTCATCTGCATATCTGAGGTTATTGAGATTTCTCCCAGCAATCTTAATTCCAGCTTGTGCTTCATCCAGCCTGGCATTTCTCATGATGTACTCTGCATATAAGTTAAATTAGCAGGGTGACAATATACAAGCTTGACATACTCCTTTCCCGATTTGGAACCAGTCTGTTGTTCCTATTCAGTTCTAAGTGTTGCTTCTTGACCTGCATACAGATTTCTCAAGAGGCAGGTTAAGTGGTCTGGTATTCCCATCTCTTGAAGAATTTTCCACAGTTTGTTGTGATCCACACAGTCAAAGGCTTTGGCATAGTCAGTGATGCAGAAGCAGATGTTTTTCTGGTACTCTCTTGCTTTTTTGATGATCCAGCTTATGTTGGCAATTTGCTGTCTGGTTCTGGTTCCTCTGCCTTTTCTAAATCCAGCTTGAACATCTGGAAGTTCACAGTTCGTGTACTGTTGAAGCTTGCCATGGAGAATTTTGAGCATTTATTTGCTAGTGTTTGAGATGAGTGCAATTGTGCAGTAGTTTGAATATTCTTTTGCATTGCCTTTCTTTGGGACTGGAATGAAAACTGACCTTTTCCAGTCCTGTGGCTGCTGCTGAGTTTTCAAAATTTTCTGGCATATTGAATGCATCACTTTCACAACATCATCTTTTAGGATCTGAAATAGCTCCACTGGAATTCCATCACCTTCACTAGCTTTGTTCATAGTGATGTTTTCTAAGGCCCACTTGACTTCACATGCCAGGATGTCTGGCT
>SJYW01043050.1:378193-426497 GCA_006410735.1 Raphicerus campestris | reverse complement strand
GTCATCTGCATATCTGAGGTTATTGATATTTCTCCCAGCAATCTTAATTACAGCTTGTGCTCCATCCAGCCTGGCATTTCTCATGATGTACTCTGCATATAAGTTAAATTAGCAGGGTGACAATATACAAGCTTGACATACTCCTTTCCCGATTTGGAACCAGTCTGTTGTTCCTATTCAGTTCTAAGTGTTGCTTCTTGACCTGCATACAGATTTCTCAAGAGGCAGGTTAAGTGGTCTGGTATTCCCATCTCTTTCAGAATTTTCCACAGTTTGTTGTGATCCACACAGTCAAAAGCTTTGACATAGTCAGTGATGCAGAAGCAGATGTTTTTCTGGCACTCTCTTACTTTTTTGATGATCCAGCTTATGTTGGCAATTTGCTGTCTGGTTCTGGTTCCTCTGCCTTTTCTAAATCCAGCTTGAACATCTGGATGTTCACAGTTCGTGTACTGTTGAAGCCTGCCATGAAGAATTTTGAGCATTTATTTGCTAGTGTTTGAGATGAGTGCAATTGTGCGGTAGTTTGAATATTCTTTTGCATTGCCTTTCTTTGTGATTGGAATGAAAACTGACCTTTTCCAGTCCTGTGGCTGCTGCTGAATTTTCCAAATTTTCTGGCATATTGAATGCATCACTTTCACAACATCATCTTTTAGGATCTGAAATAGCTCCACTGGAATTCCATCACTTTCACTAGCTTTGTTCGTAGTGATGTTTCCTAAGGCCTGCTTGACTTCACATGCTAGGATGTCTGGCTTTAGGTGAGTGATCACACCAGCATGGTTATCTGGGTCATGATGATCTTTTTGGTACAGTTCTTCTGTGTATTCTTCCCACCTCTTCTTAGTGTCTTCTGCTTCTATGTGTCCGTACCATTTCTGTGCTTTATTGTGTCCATCTTTGCATAAAAAGTTTCCCTTGGTATCGCTAATTTTTTTGAAGAGATCTCTAGTGTTTCCCATTCAGTTGTTTCCCTCTATTTCTTTGCATTGATCACTGAGGAAGACTTTCTTATCTCTCCTTGCTATTCTTTGGAATTCTGCATTCAGATAGGTAGATCTTTCCTTTTCTCCTTTGTCTTTAGCTTCTCTTCTTTTCTCAGCTATTTGTAAGGCCTCCTCAGACAATCTTTCTGCTTTTTTGCATTTCTTTTTCTTACAATTAGAATGTTTATTTTTCCTTGAGTACAGTTTTGACCATCTACTGTTAGTTATGTAAGGCAGTGCCTATTTTTGATATTTGCTAGATTCTAAAATTGTGGTGTTGATTCCCTCATTGATTAAAAGTATTATTTTGGAAAAAATGTAAGCTTTTATGTAGGTTTTATTTTTGTTCCTGCTTTTCTTACTAATTTCAAATTTTATGTTTTTTTTATTTCTGATTTTGGGCGGATCATTTTTGTTTCTGCTTTTCTACTAATTTCATTAACATTGTTGTCTGAGAACATAGTTTATATACCATCTTCATTTGCAATAACTTTCATGACATCTTTCTCAGTGGCTTACTGTAGGGTTTTCTTAAATATTCCATGGGTTATTAAAAGGGCTTATTTGTGCATTGTTAGTTTTTTTTTTTTTGCTGCAGCATGTGGGATCTTCCTTGTCCAGGGATTGAACCCATGCCCCTTGTGTTGGGAGCACGGAGTTTCACCACTGGACCACTAGAGAAATCCTAGTTTCTTCAAGAATTACCTTATCTCTCACTTTTGACCTCTGGAAAATTGTTGATACCTTTAATTTTAATAGCCTGAGGCAGAATTAAAGGGGAGGGGATTAATATTAAGCAAATGACACTTTATAAAGATTCAAACTCTTCACCATATACTTTCTGTCAGTTGCTATTGTTCTTGGTCAGGAAAAGATATTCTTACAGGTTAAAAGTAGAAGTCCCGCTGAGCATGTCAGGCTCCTTTCCCACACCTCATCCTCAATGCTCTTGTCCCTGGCACTTATCATTTTATCTGTATGTGTGTGTGTATACCTGGTTACTGGCTCTTACTGGTTCCAGAGCTGGAGGAAAGCCTAAGTAATTGAATGCATTACCTTGTAATATTTGTACAAATGTTATGTGGGCTTCATTCACAAAAGAGCTTTTCTTATGTGGTTGAACAAACCTGAGCCTTCTTGTCTTTTGTGTCATTATTGCTTTTCTTCCTCTCAGTCCAGGTAACAGCTTTTGGGAGGAAGAAAGAGGAAATATGAAGGAAGTGTTTTAATTTCATTGAACCCTGTTGCTCTTAACAAGGAGAGGAACAGGTGGCATTCTCAAACTTCAGTTCTTGAAACTACCTCCTGGCACTACCAGATTTTAAAATTGTGATTTTTTTTTCTTAAAGGAACATATTTTTTACATCAAATATATAAAAATGTCATTTGCCATTTTTAAGCAGTTTACAGTTTCTGAACAATCTTAGGGGATAAGAGTAGAATTTACATAAAATAATTACCATATTTACTTTGAAATAACTGAATGATTTAGAAACATGAGTTTTAAATTGAGTATATCAATTAGGTTGAAAGATATCATAAAGGTAACATAGGAATTTCAGATAAAATGGGTTCTTTGGGTCAAGAGGTGTTGAAAACACTACTAGGTTAAAAAAAAGTTGAAATAGGTAACTTTACTGTGGAGATTAGTTTCTAGAGTCTTTCATATTCATTGTGAATCTCTAGATGGAAAGAAGAGATGCCGGGGATGCCGGGGCGGTGGGGAAGGTTTTCAAACTCATTAGCCATCTGCCCTCACACCCTGTTTTTTCCTATAACAATTTGATGATATATCTTTGTATGTTTGTTACACTTACCTGTTGTATCTCCTAGTATCTTGTGCTACATTTTCAGAAAAACTGATGTTCTCTTAATGTTTTCATTATACAGGTGAGAAGGGAAATTAAATAATTTAGTCTCACAGCTAATTAAAAGCAATAAGTATTAGAACCCAAGTGAGGAAAATTCATGGGGTCGCAGAGTCGGACACGACTGAGCAACTGAACTGAACTGAGGAAAATCCCAGGACACTAGCTTTTTTGTTACCCTTCATTATTACTTGAAATATGAAATGTTACTTTCTCAAAAATGTATTTCTTCTAATAAGCAGTGTTTTTACAGTCCCCATTAATAAATATCAGTTCAATTTTATGTGTATATGTATATGTATATATGTGTGTGTGTATTTGTATGTGTTTTTGGTATAAAATTAATGTATTGTGTTTTTGATCCAGTATTCTGTGCCTACTATGGGCTTACTTTGGTTTCGAATTAGAAAATCACATAACTGTAAAATCTGCTTTTTCTTTTGCAGCGGCATTAATTAGAGGGAATCGTAAAAACTGTGCTCAATTTTCTGGCTCCCTTGACTGGTTAATCAGCCGACTGGAAAGACTGGAAGCTTCTTCTGGTATGTTTTCCAGTATCTCCTTTTTATGGTATAATATTCCTTTGTTTCTATTTTATGTCCTTTAAGACATAAAAACAGATTCAGTGCAATTTAAATGTTTTCCTGTTACTAGGTTAAAATTTTTACTGATGGCTGAAATCATTGGTATTCTCATTAATTATTTCTGAAAAGCAATGTGAGAGTATCTTCTTCATTTACATTTATAAAAGAATGAAGCTCAGAAAGCCACTGAAGTGCCAGAATTCCTATTATTTTTCAAATCAATTCTTCCTAATGTACTAATACACTGGTGGTTTAGTCATTAAGTGGNCTGAAAAGCAATGTGAGAGTATCTTCTTCATTTACATTTATGAAAGAATGAAGCTCAGAAAGCCACTGAAGTGCCAGAATTCCCATTATTTTTCAAATCAGTTCTTCCTAATGTACTAATACATTGGTGGTTTAGTCCTTAAGTGGTGTCCAACTCTTGTGACCCCATGGACTCTATCCTGCCAGGCTCCTCTCTCCATGGAATTCTCCAGGCAAGAATATTGGAGTGGGTTCCCATTTCCTTTTCCAACTTAGCACCTTACAATGCTCTACAGATACAAAGATTTGTTTGGGTGAATTGTTTTTGTTTTTTAGTTTAAGTCAATTTAATTTGAAAAAAATACATTGGTTTGGAATTCTCATTTTTAATTTTTCGTTAAATAATTATGTAGACAGATTTGAGGGAAAATGGTTTTCCAAATCACATAGAAAAATAGTTTATTTTTTAATTTTTTAAACAATAGTATTTTTATTGAGTCAAATCATAAGATGTGATTATTGTTACTAAGTTGGAAGATACAAAAGCATAGAAATGTTGTTTCAAAAGTTAGTCATGTTCTCATCAACCAGAAATATTTACTTTTAGCATTTTAACCTGTGCTATTCCAAGTCTTCATTCCCTTTACTTTTTATTGAAATATTATATTTCTATAGAAAAGTTTATAAATATATGTATACAGATCAGTTCATTTTCACAAATAGGATGTATTTGTGTAACAACCTGTTAACAAACAGAATATTATCACCTATCAGAAACGTACCCTGGAGCCTTCTTCCACTCATCCACTCTGCTCCAGCACCTAAGTATTACCATCATAGATTTATTCTGCCAGTTTTTGAACTCTATGTAACTGAAATCATGCAGAGTAAATTTTTGTGTGTCTTGTTTCTTTCATTCAGTATATTTGTGAGATTCAGTCACAGTAATTTATTTTAAAGGAATTTAGTAAATACAAATAAAAGTCTGCATCATTGTAAAATAGTTAAAGACCATAAAATCAGATATGTCTGTGTCTTAACAAGAATGTTATTTTTGTATTGATGTTGTGGAGATGTACCCATGCATTCTGTGCCACAGCAGTTTGCCTCAAGGACATCCCAAGCTGAGTCTATTGCTCCTACATCAGTTCACATAATATTCCATTAGTTGCTCTTCTATAGTACTAAGGCCTATTTCTGTTGCTTATTTTTCCTCTCCATTGCTTATACTAGTGGTGAAGTCAGGGGCCCTGTTTTATTCATCTTTGTGTTCTTTGCATCCACCATACTGTCTGGCACCTAGTAGGTACTTTATAGCATTTGTTGAATGAGTGATGCATGTTTAAATTCACTTAAGAAAATACTTGTCAATACAGAAATAATTCCATGACTGTGCATGATAGAGACCTATTCAGGGACATGTTTGTTGGAACTGAATGACTAGAGAGAGAGTGGTACAGATGGTTGTGATCAAAGGAGTTTGGTTTTAAGTCAGAGAACAGAATTTCAGAGTTTAAGATTGAATAACTTAGAAATCTAATGTAAGAGAAATTTGAGTAACACTTGAGTTCTAAGGCATTGCTGGATCATTGGGTGACAAAAATAAAAAAGCAGATTGTTGAGATTTTAAAAAGGTGTAATAATTATGAGACCAAGATTTTCAGGGTACCACAGTGTGAGTGAGATGACTATGAATCAATATAGACTATATTCATTATGGAAAAACTGAATAGCTACTATGAGGAAGTGATCAGATAGTAGTAAGATGATGGCTGCTGCTGCTAAGTCACTTCAGTTGTGTCCGACTCTGTGTGACCCCATAGATGGAAGCCCACCAGGCTCCCCCATCCCTGGGATTCTCCAGGCAAGAACACTGGAGTGGGTTACCATTTCCTTCTCCAGTGCATGAAAGTGAAGAGTGAAAGTGAACTCACTTAGTCGTGTCCGACTCTTAGTGACACCATGGATTGCATCCCACCAGGCTCCTGCATCCATGGGATTTTCCAGGCAAGAGTACTGGAGCAGGGTGCTATTGCAGGGATTGCAAAAATGGATAAATTCTTGATTCAAAGCATCTAGAGTTGTTGGCAAGTTCCAGTGTATACAAAAAAGAGTATGCTGGTCTCTTTCACTGGCCCAGGGATTATCTAGAAAGAGAAAGGAACAGAGCAACCTTCAGGATGAAGTATGAGTTCTATACATTGCTTCACTTTTTAAAATATGCACAGCAAAAAGAAGAAAACAAACAAACAAAAAAACTCAAAGGGAAAGAGCAGAAAGAGAAGGAAAAAACAGAGCAGAGCATCCTTTGACCTTGTTAACAAACAAAACTTGGGTCCACTTGTCCTCCCACAGTAAAGCCAGTCTACTGACACTGGGTTGTGTTGAAGGAAAGTGCAGCATTTGTTGCAGGATGCCAGGCTGGTGGAATGGGCAACTCACACTCCAAAGCGTGAGTATGAGGGTTTTCAGGGAAGCCATCAAAAAAAGTGGAGGTCGGAGCTGCAGAGTGCATGATCAGCTCATGCACAGTTGTTAGATTGGTTGGCGTCAAGGCGAAGTTTCCAGCATCATCAACCTTCTAGTTTAAAACAGTGTAGAGTCTATGTGCTTGTGGTCTGCAGTCTTCATCTGGTTGGTGTCTGCTTCCTGTAAAAACAACTTAAGAATGCGTGTCAGGTCTTTATATCTTTCTGGACGTGGGAGTTTGGTGATTCAGCCATGTGAAGGATTTGTAGTCTAAAGTGTTACCAGTTTCCCAATTCAGTGCTTTTTTTTTTTTTTAACATCTTCACATTTCAGAATCATTAACTATTTTTTAATGTTATTTTCATTATGATAAAAGTCACATAATATGCAATTTTAACTATATTTTACTGTACAATTCAGTGGCATTAAGTTCATACAAATGGTGAAACTCTCACCATCATCCATCTCCCAAATTTTTCACCTTCCTAAGCTGAAATTCTGCCCCATTAAACACTTAGCTCCCCATCTCCCCTCTCCACCCTACCCCTAGCCCCTGGCTCCTGACATTTACTAATGTGCTTTTATGAATTTGACTCTTGCTGGTGAATCTACTACTGCAAAGAAGAAATAGAGACAGATGTAGAGAACAAATGGATGGACACCNAGCCCACCAGGCTCCCCCATCCCTGGGATTCTCCAGGCAAGAACACTGGAGTGGGTTGCCATTTCCTTCTCCAATGCATGAAAGTGAAGAGTGAAAGTGAACTCACTTAGTCGTGTCCGACTCTTAGTGACACCATGGACTGCATCCCACCAGGCTCCTGCATCCATGGGATTTTCCAGGCAAGAGTACTGGAGCGGGGTGCCATTGCAGGGATTGCAAAAATGGATAAATTCTTGATTCAAAGCATCTAGAGTTGTTGGCAAGTTCCAGTGTATACAAAAAAGAGTATGCTGGTCTCTTTCACTGGCCCAGGGATTATCTAGAAAGAGAAGGAAACAGAGCAACCTTCAGGATGAAGTATGAGTTCTATACATTGCTTCACTTTTAAAAATATGCACAGCAAAAAGAAGAAAACAAACAAACAAAAAAACTCAAAGGGAAAGAGCAGAAAGAGAAGGAAAAAACAGAGCAGAGCATCCTTTGACCTTGTTAACAAACAAAACTTGGGTCCACTTGTCCTCCCACAGTAAAGCCAGTCTACTGACACTGGGTTGTGTTGAAGGAAAATGCAGCATTTGTTGCAGGATGCCAGGCTGGTGGGTGGAATGGGCAACTCACACTCCAAAGCATGAGTATGAGGGTTTTCAGGGAAGCCATCAAAAAAAGTGGGGGTCGGAGCTGCAGGGTGCATGATCAGCTCATGCACAGTTGTTAGATTGGTTGGCGTCAAGGCGAAGTTTCCAGCATCATCAACCTTCTAGTTTCAAACAGTATAGAGTCTATGTGCTTGCGGTCTGCAGTTTTCATCTGGTTGGTGTCTGCTTCCTGTAAAAACAACTTAAGAATGCGTGTCAGGTCTTTATATCTTTTTGGACCTGGGAGTTTGGTGATTCAGCCATGTGAAGGATTTGTAGTCTAAAGTGTTACCAGTTTCCCAATTCAGTGCTTTTTTTTTTTTTTAACATCTTCACATTTCAGAATCATTAACTATTTTTTAATGTTATTTTCATTATGATAAAAGTCACATAATATGCAATTTTAACTATATTTTACTGTACAATTCAGTGGCATTAAGTTCATACAAATGGTGAAACTCTCACCATCATCCATCTCCCAAATTTTTCACCTTCCTAAGCTGAAATTCTGCCCCATTAAACACTTAGCTCCCCATCTCCCCTCTCCACCCTACCCCTAGCCCCTGGCTCCTGACATTTACTAATGTGCTTTTATGAATTTGACTCTTGCTGGTGAATCTACTACTGCAAAGAAGAAATAGAGACAGATGTAGAGAACAAATGGATGGACACCAAGCAGCTGTGAGGGGGATGGATTGGAGATTGGGATTGACCTGTGTACACTACTATGTATGAAGTGGAAGGCTGGTGNCCCAAATTTTTCACCTTCCTAAGCTGAAATTCTGCCCCATTAAACACTTAGCTCCCCATCACCCCTCTCCACCCTACCCCTAGCCTCTGGCTCCTGACATTTACTAATGTGCTTTTATGAATTTGACTCTTGCTGGTGAATCTATTACTGCAAAGCAGAAATAGAGACACAGATGTAGAGAACAAATGGATAGACACCAAGCAGCTGTGAGAGGGATGGATTGGAGATTGGGATTGACCTTTGTACACTACTATGTATGAAGTGGATGGCTGGTGAGGGGCTACTGAATAGCAGAGGTGGAAAAAATACAATCTCTTTTTAGGACATATATTAAGTTAACGTTAAAAATGCATTCAAGCGTACATTAGTTACAGACAAATACTACTTGATTCCTAATCATTTACTCTTTTAAGACTTAATGGAGGCCCGAGAGACTAAAGCAAAAGCCTTTTTAGTTCAGAGAACAGGGACACCGAGGCTGGTATATGGATTCAAGCTCAGCCACAGACTCCACTGTTTAGTATTCAGTTCAATCAGTTAAAGGCACAAACCTATTGGCTTCACATCCCTACTAGATATGATCATTCCCCAATCCAGCTGCTAGTAGCAGATATTTCTATTTAAAATAGAAGCCTTGTGCTCAGAGAAGGCAGATTGAAAGTCAGGAGTAGGAAGGGTCCTTAGAGAATGCTTCCCTTCCCATTCTCACTTTGGAGGAAGAAAATTGAGGCACAAAACCTTGAAATGACTGCTTTGAAATGATAGAATTAACTTTTATAGACAAGATGAAAACCAGCTCCCTCATATCAGGCTTGAAATATTAATATGTTCACTATGCCTGATAGCCTCCTATTTTTAAGTATCTAAAATATTTTTCACAAAACAAGTTTCCCTACTGTAGAGAGTACAGTACAAGCTTCAGTGAATGCTTCCCCCCTCCCCCCTCCCCACGCCCAGAAGAAGTAGAACGTTGCTCAGTTTTTTAAATAGACAGTAACAATAAGTCTCTGCATATATGTGTGTGTGCTCACACAGAAATAATATAAATATATTTCAGTCATGCTCTGTTGTTTACTGAGTGCTTCCACAAGCGTCAAATTTTCTCTCTATCTGGGATTGCTGAACACACATGCCCCACTGCTTGCCAGTCTCCCAACTGTGTTAGTAGCTTCTGTATCAGAATATGAGCAGCAGAGCAGAGCTGGCGGTCTGACAGCTCTCAGTTGCCTTCAGAAAAGGGCAGTGGACAAAACTCAAAATAAACTTGTGTGCAATTAAGTAGAAAGCTGTGAAGTCTTGAGAAGAGTCAGAAAGAGGATGTGTTCATGAAAAAAGCTTACCTTAGGTTAGGTTCCATCAGAAGTAAACCTTGAGACAAGGATCGAAAGGCAAGTTTATTTGCGATTTGAGTGGACGTGAGACAGGTAGAGAGGGTATGTTGATAAAGCACGTTACACCCCTGGGTACTTGAGGCTTTTATTTTTCAGGTGTGAGGAGGAATTCTGCAAACACCTNCCCTAGCCTCTGGCTCCTGACATTTACTAATGTGCTTTTATGAATTTGACTCTTGCTGGTGAATCTATTACTGCAAAGCAGAAATAGAGACACAGATGTAGAGAACAAATGGATAGACACCAAGCAGCTGTGAGAGGGATGGATTGGAGATTGGGATTGACCTTTGTACACTACTATGTATGAAGTGGATGGCTGGTGAGGGGCTACTGAATAGCAGAGGTGGAAAAAATACAATCTCTTTTTAGGACATATATTAAGTTAACGTTAAAAATGCATTCAAGCGTACATTAGTTACAGACAAATACTACTTGATTCCTAATCATTTACTCTTTTAAGACTTAATGGAGGCCCGAGAGACTAAAGCAAAAGCCTTTTTAGTTCAGAGAACAGGGACACCGAGGCTGGTATATGGATTCAAGCTCAGCCACAGACTCCACTGTTTAGTATTCAGTTCAATCAGTTAAAGGCACAAACCTATTGGCTTCACATCCCTACTAGATATGATCATTCCCCAATCCAGCTGCTAGTAGCAGATATTTCTATTTAAAATAGAAGCCTTGTGCTCAGAGAAGGCAGATTGAAAGTCAGGAGTAGGAAGGGTCCTTAGAGAATGCTTCCCTTCCCATTCTCACTTTGGAGGAAGAAAATTGAGGCACAAAACCTTGAAATGACTGCTTTGAAATGATAGAATTAACTTTTATAGACAAGATGAAAACCAGCTCCCTCATATCAGGCTTGAAATATTAATATGTTCACTATGCCTGATAGCCTCCTATTTTTAAGTATCTAAAATATTTTTCACAAAACAAGTTTCCCTACTGTAGAGAGTACAGTACAAGCTTCAGTGAATGCTTCCCCCCTCCCCCCTCCCCACGCCCAGAAGAAGTAGAACGTTGCTCAGTTTTTTAAATAGACAGTAACAATAAGTCTCTGCATATATGTGTGTGTGCTCACACAGAAATAATATAAATATATTTCAGTCATGCTCTGTTGTTTACTGAGTGCTTCCACAAGCGTCAAATTTTCTCTCTATCTGGGATTGCTGAACACACATGCCCCACTGCTTGCCAGTCTCCCAACTGTGTTAGTAGCTTCTGTATCAGAATATGAGCAGCAGAGCAGAGCTGGGGGTCTGACAGCTCTCAGTTGCCTTCAGAAAAGGGCAGTGGACAAAACTCAAAATAAACTTGTGTGCAATTAAGTAGAAAGCTGTGAAGTCTTGAGAAGAGTCAGAAAGAGGATGTGTTCATGAAAAAAGCTTACCTTAGGTTAGGTTCCATCAGAAGTAAACCTTGAGACAAGGATCGAAAGGCAAGTTTATTTGCGATTTGAGTGGACGTGAGACAGGTAGAGAGGGTATGTTGATAAAGCACGTTACACCCCTGGGTACTTGAGGCTTTTATTTTTCAGGTGTGAGGAGGAATTCTGCAAACACCTGCATTAGCATTATCCCACCTGAGAGGCAAGGGAGTTGGAGTATCCCTAACCAGTTTGTCTTCTGTAGTTGAGTGGTGCTATCTCCTGAGGACATTAACTGTAGGGCTCCGCTAGCTGCTGCTGGAGTCAGAGCAAATCTTAAGACAAAGAAATGCAGACTCTGGCAGTTGGAAGTCAGGCAGCGTTCACCAAATGGAGAAGGTGAGAGTCTGATCAGGGCAGCATCCACTACCCAGGTGACTGCTATTTCACTGTATGATAGAAATAAGCAGTTTTCTTCTTCTTTTTTTAAAAAATATTCTGTATTATCTAAAGTTGACCAATATCACCACTGCAGAAAGCCTTATTAGCTTGTCTAATCAGTTTATAAAAATATCCACTATGAATTTTTTTTAGGTGGGGTGTGGGGCATAAATTAGACAATGTCACAAACTTCATGTGTGATTCTGTGCCTGGGCCAAATTTAATTGAAAAGACAAAAGATTTGTATAAAAAATACTGTTGATTGAGTTGATGTAATCCACTTAGCCTGGGTGTTTCTTTACAATTTTTTTCAGTCCTTAAGATACTTTTTCAGAAGGTGGTTAAGAACAATCAGCTGGTCAGGAGGCTGACTATTTTTTCTTATTTTTTATATAGTCTCTTCCCCCAGATGTTTTGCAGGGATCAAAATGGGCTTCTTCTGGATTCCTGCTAATTCCTCCTATACTTAGCAAGTGCCGTGAATGGTGTTCCTTCTGGATTTAAGCAGAATAGGGCTGAGAGTGGTCCTGAATTTCCAGAGCTTTGCACTAACATACAGTGCAGCTTTTGTTACCTGGAAACATGACAATTTAAAGTGTCCAAAGATGTCACAGCCATTTCTTACAGAGCATAAATGAGTCATCTGGAATAATTTGTCACAGAAGATTGTGTTTAGGAAACTCCTCCACCTTAATATCTACTTAGGTATAATCAGTTGAGTTAGAAAGAATATGGGCTCACAGGTATTGTATGAAATCCAGTATTAGGGAGGTAGATATAGCTAACCTTCTAAAGTGATACTAGCAATCCAAGCAACACCAATGATACCAGAGAAAGAGACCATTTTCTAGGAGATAGCCATAGAAAATGTGACTTTAGCTCTTGATTGAAAGCTTTTGATTTTGCAGAAAGTCAGCTATGTTAAACCCAGGAGATCATGTACCTGAATTGTGTAAGAAACACTGAATCAGAATCATGGTGATATTGGAGACTTTTTAAAGAAAATCTTCTGTGATAGTTATTGGGATCAATATATGTTTGACTCTGTAACACCACATGGTAATCATCTATTTGCATTCAGAGATTTCACCTAGAGCACATTATAGTGATTGGTGTTTTTAATAATGATCTTGGGTCATCAAGATATGTAAATGATGTTTAATGCTGATGGGTCACTAAATATAGGGGAACAGGAACTATGTTTTTCAAAGATAATCACTGTAAATGTTTGAAATCATGTATTAGAAGTTAAAGATTACTAATTTGATAGTTAGCTAAAACTCTTATGAAAAATTAGTAATTTTTGAATGACACTAAAATAGTCAGTATACAGCCTACAGTATGTAGTAAAGCATTAAGTTGTAACTGGAAAGGAAAAAGAGGGAAGAGAATGGGGAATCTGGATTTGGAGGGCTTCCTGTATTTTGAATGTGGAAAATGAAAAACGAATTCTCCCAAAGTAAAGTCCAAATGAACAAGAGCATTCTTTCCTGAATGCAAACATGATTCAAGTTGCTGGGTTATCTACAGTCTTTATCCTATTTCAGAATGCCTTTCTACAAGCCCGTGTATGGGATTGATGGCAAACTACTTTTCTAGAAAATAGTTCTTGAAACAGAAATCTTCAACTATCTCATATTAGAGAAAAATTACCACTTTGCCACATATAATTTATTTTATAATCATTTTTCATACTTAACTGTTTAACTGCATAACTTATTTCTAAAAATAGGCATTAAAGTCTGAAGGNCTAGAAAATAGTTCTTGAAACATAAATCTTCAGCTGTCTCATATTAGAGAAAAATTACCACTTTGCCACATATAATTTATTTTATAATCATTTTTCATACTTAACTGTTTAACTGCATAACTTATTTCTAACAATAGGCATTAAAGTCTGAAGGAAAACTGAAAGTGACTAGGCTGAGAACATACCTGGCTTTTTAAAAAATTAATTATTTTAATTGGGGTTTAATTAATTTATAATATTGTAGTAGTTTTTGCCATACATTGACATGAATCAGCCATGGGTGTACATGTTTCCCCATCCTGAACCCCTTTCCAACCTCCCTCCTCATCCCATCCGTCAGGGTTGTCCCAGTGCACTGGGTTTGAGTGCCCTGTTTCATGCATCAATCTTGGACTGGTCATCTATTTCACATATGGTAATATACATGTTTCAGTGCTATTTTCTCAAATCATCCTACCCTTGCCTTCTGCCACAGAGTCAAAAGTCTGTTCTTTATATCTGTGTCTCTTTTGCTGTCTCACATATAGGGTCATTGTTATCATCTTTCTAAATTCCATATACATATATATTAATATACTGTATCGGTGTTTTTCTTTCTGACTTACTTCACTCTGTGTGATAGGCTCCAGTTTCATCCACTTCATTAGAACTGATCCAAATGCATTCTTTTTAATAGCTGAGTGATATTCCATTGTGTATGTGTACCACGGCTTTCTTATCCATTTGTCTACCAATGGACATCTAGGTTGCTTCCATATCCTAGCTATTGTAAACGGTGCTGCGATGAACATTGGGATACACATGTCTCTTTTCAATTCTGGTTTCCTCGGTATGTATGCCCAGCAGTAGGATTACTGGGTCGTCATTGGAAGGATTGATTTTGAAGCAGAAACTCCAGTACTTTGGCCACCTCATGTGAAGAGTTGACTCATTGGAAAAGACCCTGATGCTGGGAGGGATTGGGGGTAGGAGGAGAAGGGGACAACAGGGGATGAGATGGCTGGATGGCATCACCGACTCAATGGACGTGAGTTTGAGTGAACTCCGGGAGTTGGTGATGGACAGGGAGGCCTGGTGTGCTGCGATTCATGGGGTCGCAAAGAGTCGGAAATGATTTAGTAACTGAACTGAAGGCAGTTTTATTTCCAGTTTTTTAAGGAATCTCCACACTGTACTCCATAGTAGTTGTACTAGTTTGCATCCCCACCAACAGTGTTAGAGGGTTCCCATTTCTCCACACCCTCTCCAGCATTTATTGTTTGTAGACTTTTTGATAGCAGCCATCCTGACCAGCTTGAGATGTTACCTCATTGTGGTTTTGATTTGCATTTCTCTGACAATGTTGAGCATCTTTTCATGTGTTTTTTAGCCATCTGTATGTCTTCTTTGGAGAAATGTCTGTCTAGTTCTTTGGCCTATTTTTTGATTGGTTTGTTTATTTTTCTGAAATTGAGCTGCATGAGCCGCTTGTATATTTTTGAGATTAATTCTTTGTCAGTTGCTTCGTTTTCTATTATTTTCTCCCATTCTGAAGGCTGTCTTTTCACCTTGCTTATACTTTATTTCATTGTGCAAAAGCTTTTATGTTTAATTAGGTCCCATTTGTTTATTTTTGCTTTTATTTCCATTACTCTGGGAGGTGGTTCCTAGGGGATCCTGTTGTGATTTATGTCAGAGAGTGTTTTGCCTATGATTTTGTCTAGGAGTTTTATAGTTTCTGATCTTTAATCCATTTTGAGTTTATTTTTGTGTAAGATGTTAGAAAGTGTTCTAGTTTCACTCTTTTACAGGTGGTTGACCAGTTTTCCCAGCACCACTTGTTAAAGAGATTGTCCTTTCTCCATTGTATATTCTTGCCTCCTTTGTCAAAGATAATGTGTCCATAGGTGTGTAGATTTATCTCTGGGCTTTCTATTTTGTTCCATTGATCTATATGTCTGTCTTTGTGCCAGTACCATACTGTCTTGATGACTAGCTTTGTAGTATATTCTGAAGTCAGGCAGGTTGATTCCTCTAGTTCCATTCTTCTTTCTCAGGATTGCTTTGGCTATTCGAGGCTTTTTGTATTTCCATACAAATTGTGGAATTATTTGCTCTAGTTCTGTGAAAAATACCATTGGTGGCTTGATAGGGATTGTACTGAATCTATAGATTGCTTTGGGTACTTTACTGATGTTCACTATATTGATTCTTTTGATCCATGAACATGGTATATTTGTGTCATCTTTGATTTCTTTCATCAGTGTTTTATAGTTTTCTATATATAGGTCTTTTATTTCTTTAGGTAGATTTATTCCTAATTATTTTATTCTTTTTGTTGCAGTGGTGAATGGAATTGTTTCTTTAATTTCTCTTTCTATTCTCTCATTGTTAATTTATAGGAATGCAAGTGATTTCTGTGTGTTAATTTTATATCCTGGAACTTGACTATATTCATTAATTAACTCTAGTAGTTTTTTGATGGTGTCTTTAGGATTTTCTATGTAGAGGATCATGCCATCTGCAAACAGTGAGAGTTTTACTTCTTTTCAATCTAGATTCCTTTTAATTCTTTTTCTTCTCTGATTGCTGTGGCTAAAACTTCTGAAACTATGTTGAATAGTATTGTTGAGAATAGGCACCCTTGTCTTGTTCCTGACTTTAGGGGCTTTTATAGAAAGATGGCTTTTGTATGCCAGGTCTTTACACCTCAGAAAGGAGCATAGATACAGAAGTGGTCTCCCTAGGCTCTAAGTAACCAGCCACCTAAAAATTTAGATGAGGAGCATGTGAAAGGGTGAATTCACAAGAGCAGGTGGTCAGTTGGCATCTGTTATCGTCACTTCCCTGTCCTTGGAGGATTCTAGTACTCACCTAAAATTATACTGGCTCCAGCCACCTGGGCTGTGGCTACCCATTTTTGCAGCCAAGGGCAAGCAGTTGTCTTACAGCAGCCTTATAGTAATACTTGTCCCACCTGTCCTGGGTACCTGGTCTCCATCCAGGCTGCAGCCACTCTCTCCACCAATTCAAGAGAGCCTTTGTCTCCCAGGGGTTTTCTTGGGCAGTTCCTAGAATTCAGGTTTCCATCCTGCCTCCTTAGAGTCTCCATAGTTGGTATGAAGATGGGAGTGTTCACTCCTTTTGCTATTTTTGTTTCTCCCTGCATGTAGTCTTTTAGGGTGGCATTCCACAAAATCCAGGCTTCCCAGGTGGCACAATGGTAAAGAATCTGCCTGCCAGTGCAGGAGACATAGGAGACATGAGTTCAGTCTCTGGATCTGGAAGTCCCCTTGGAGGAGAAAATGGCAGTGTTCTTGCCTGGAGTATACCATGGCTGGAGGAGCCTGTGGTCCATGGGACCACAAAGAGTTGGACATAGCTGAACGACTGAGCATTCGTCTACTCTACAGAATCCTGGTTAACTAGAGAAATTAAAAAAAAGAAATTTTTTATTAGAATAGCTGGATAATCCAGGAAGGACTCACTTAATAAAAATTGCTTATTAAAAATAAAATCACAGTGATCTCTACATTTTACAGGATTGGTTTCTAGTTCTCTTGGATACTGAACTTCTGTCCCATTGCCATGGACAGAAATGAAGTTTCACCTTTTTAAATTTTATTGAAGTATAGTTGATTTACACATGAACTTTTCTGTGTTGCTGCTGATCAATGGGTTTTTATTTTTTCCTGAAATTTTCTTCGAATCAAGAGTTGTACATCAGCATTTTCCTACCTTCTCCTATTTTTAAATTTTTATCCTCTGTTTAAAGTGAAACATAGTTTATAATGTTTCCTTACTGGTCCTTTTATTTCACTTTATTTTTCTTTTATGTTATTTTGTTACAACCATAAAATAATAACAGGTGTTTATATAACAATACTTGGATCCAAGCCCTATTCTAAAAACTTTGCATGTATTATTTCTCACAACTGACCCCAAGGGTCTTCTGTGTTGGTGTGGCTACCAGTCTGATTCTTTTCACTCCTTCTCTGAAATGGACTGGTGAAAGTTCACCAGTAACCTTGTGCCTACTTGGCACAAGGTAAAATCTCCTGATTAGATTCCTCCTGGTAGGTAAAGTTAGACCAAATACAAGACTTCTACTCTGTGGCTTATTTCCAGTTTTTCCATACAGACCCTCAACAAGTTTGGTTCAATCCTGGAAAGCCCTGGGCATGAGCCGTGATCAGAAAGTAGGACAGTTAAGTTTGATCCCAGATGGAGCTCTCATAGTTTTAGTAGCCAAGCAACCAGCATGTAAGCCTCATGTTAAAAAGCAAACTGAGCTATTATACTTCACCTGGAGGAAACACTGTGAGGAGCATGCTCCCCCACCCCAGCACTTGGACGCTTCCAATATCATTAAGTTCTTTCCAGACACTCTGTTACATCCTCAAAGATTTTTGTTGGTCATGAGAATATAAACAATTCACGAAGTTACAGCCATAAACATTTTAAGGCAAATGGCTCTGGGAATAGGGTTTATAGCAAGATCGTGTAAAAGCCTTTCACACCTGATTCAAGGCGAGTTTTTGTGTATGTGTGTATTTGCCTGATATGTAGGATTCACTCAGTTTTTTAGTTTCTTTAAAATGAAACTGTTCCATATATACATGTAGATGTAGTGTGTTCTTGGGAGGAGGTGAGTTCAGGATCTTCCAATGTCACTTTTAGTCTTTCAGTTCAATTGCTCAGTCGTGTCCGACTCTTTGCGACCCCATGGACTGCAGCACGCCAGGCACGCCAGTGTCACTATGTTGAACCAGAANAGATCTTTAATCCATTTTGAGTTTATTTTTGTGTAAGATATTAGAAAGTGTTCTAGTTTCACTCTTTTACAGGTGGTTGACCAGTTTTCCCAGCACCACTTGTTAAAGAGATTGTCCTTTCTCCATTGTATATTCTTGCCTCCTTTGTCAAAGATAATGTGTCCATAGGTGTGTAGATTTATCTCTGGGCTTTCTATTTTGTTCCATTGATCTATATGTCTGTCTTTGTGCCAGTACCATACTGTCTTGATGACTAGCTTTGTAGTATATTCTGAAGTCAGGCAGGTTGATTCCTCTAGTTCCATTCTTCTTTCTCAGGATTGCTTTGGCTATTCGAGGCTTTTTGTATTTCCATACAAATTGTGGAATTATTTGCTCTAGTTCTGTGAAAAATACCATTGGTGGCTTGATAGGGATTGTACTGAATCTATAGATTGCTTTGGGTACTTTACTGATGTTCACTATATTGATTCTTTTGATCCATGTACATGGTATATTTGTGTCATCTTTGATTTCTTTCATCAGTGTTTTATAGTTTTCTATATATAGGTCTTTTATTTCTTTAGGTAGATTTATTCCTAATTATTTTATTCTTTTTGTTGCAGTGGTGAATGGAATTGTTTCTTTAATTTCTCTTTCTATTCTCTCATTGTTAATTTATAGGAATGCAAGTGATTTCTGTGTGTTAATTTTATATCCTGGAACTTGACTATATTCATTAATTAACTCTAGTAGTTTTTTGATGGTGTCTTTAGGATTTTCTATGTAGAGGATCATGCCATCTGCAAACAGTGAGAGTTTTACTTCTTTTCAATCTAGATTCCTTTTAATTCTTTTTCTTCTCTGATTGCTGTGGCTAAAACTTCTGAAACTATGTTGAATAGTATTGTTGAGAATAGGCACCCTTGTCTTGTTCCTGACTTTAGGGGCTTTTATAGAAAGATGGCTTTTGTATGCCAGGTCTTTACACCTCAGAAAGGAGCATAGATACAGAAGTGGTCTCCCTAGGCTCTAAGTAACCAGCCACCTAAAAATTTAGATGAGGAGCATGTGAAAGGGTGAATTCACAAGAGCAGGTGGTCAGTTGGCATCTGTTATCGTCACTTCCCTGTCCTTGGAGGATTCTAGTACTCACCTAAAATTATACTGGCTCCAGCCACCTGGGCTGTGGCTACCCATTTTTGCAGCCAAGGGCAAGCAGTTGTCTTACAGCAGCCTTATAGTAATACTTGTCCCACCTGTCCTGGGTACCTGGTCTCCATCCAGGCTGCAGCCACTCTCTCCACTAATTCAAGAGAGCCTTTGTCTCCCAGGGGTTTTCTTGGGCAGTTCCTAGAATTCAGGTTTCCATCCTGCCTCCTTAGAGTCTCCATAGTTGGTATGAAGATGGGAGTGTTCACTCCTTTTGCTATTTTTGTTTCTCCCTGCATGTAGTCTTTTAGGGTGGCATTCCACAAAATCCAGGCTTCCCAGGTGGCACAATGGTAAAGAATCTGCCTGCCAGTGCAGGAGACATAGGAGACATGAGTTCAGTCTCTGGATCTGGAAGTCCCCTTGGAGGAGAAAATGGCAGTATTCTTGCCTGGAGTATCCCATGGCTGGAGGAGCCTGTGGTCCATGGGACCACAAAGAGTTGGACATAGCTGAACGACTGAGCATTCGTCTACTCTACAGAATCCTGGCTAACTAGAGAAATAAAAAAAAGAAATTTTTTATTAGAATAGCTGGATAATCCAGGAAGGACTCACTTAATAAAAATTACTTATTAAAAATAAAATCACAGTGATCTCTACATTTTACAGGATTGGTTTCTAGTTCTCTTGGATACTGAACTTCTGTCCCATTGCCATGGACAGAAATGAAGTTTCACCTTTTTAAATTTTATTGAAGTATAGTTGATTTACACATGAACTTTTCTGTGTTGCTGCTGATCAATGGATTTTTATTTTTTCCTGAAATTTTCTTCGAATCAAGAGTTGTACATCAGCATTTTTCTACCTTCTCCTATTTTTAAATTTTTATCCTCTGTTTAAAGTGAAACATAGTTTATAATGTTTCCTTACTGGTCCTTTTATTTCACTTTATTTTTCTTTTATGTTATTTTGTTACAACCATAAAATAATAACAGGTGTTTATATAACAATACTTGGATCCAAGCCCTATTCTAAAAACTTTGCATGTATTATTTCTCACAACTGACCCCAAGGGTCTTCTGTGTTGGTGTGGCTACCAGTCTGATTCTTTTCACTCCTTCTCTGAAATGGACTGGTGAAAGTTCACCAGTAACCTTGTGCCTACTTGGCACAAGGTAAAATCTCCTGATTAGATTCCTCCTGGTAGGTAAAGTTAGACCAAATACAAGACTTCTATTCTGTGGCTTATTTCCAGTTTTTCCATACAGACCCTCAACAAGTTTGGTTCAATCCTGGAAAGCCCTGGGCATGAGCCATGATCAGAAAGTAGGACAGTTAAGTTTGATCCCAGATGGAGCTCTCATAGTTTTAGTAGCCAAGTAACCAACATGTAAGCCTCATGTTAAAAAGCAAACTGAGCTATTATACTTCTCCTGGAGGAAACACTGTGAGGAGCATGCTCCCCCACCCCAGCACTTGGACGCTTCCAATATCATTAAGTTCTTTCCAGACACTCTGTTACATCCTCAAAGATTTTTGTTGCTCGTGAGAATATAAACAATTCACGAAGTTACAGCCATAAACATTTTAAGGCAAATGGCTCTGGGAATAGGGTTTATAGCAAGATTGTGTAAAAGCCTTTCACACCTGATTCAAGGCGGGTTTTTTTGTGTGTGTGTTTGCCTGATATGTAGGATTCACTCAGTTTTTTAGTTTCTTTAAAATGAAACTGTTCCATATATACATGTAGATGTAGTGTGTTCTTGGGAGGAGGTGAGTTCAGGATCTTCCAATGTCACTTTTAGTCTTTCAGTTCAATTGCTCAGTCGTGTCCGACTCTTTGCGACCCCATGGACTGCAGCACGCCAGGCACGCCAATGTCACTACGTTGAACCAGAACCTTGAAATATTTTCTACTTTAAAAGTTTTGTGTGTTCCTTTCATTGAGTGGACAAAATTTTGGAAGAGAAGAACAGTTGACCCTTGAACATCATGGGGCTCCCAGTTGCCGACTGTCTGTGCTATTGAAAATCCATGTTTAACTTTATAGTTGGCTCTGCAGTTCCACATCCACAGATTAAATCAGCCTTGGATCATGTACCACCACAGTACATATTTAGTGAAAAAAAGATCCACATAGAAGTGGACTTGCCAGTTCAAACTGAGTTGTACGTACTCCAGCAATAACTCTCACTAACATCCTGATGTGATAACTTCTGATGTTTTTTGAAATATATGTATTATTATACCAATAAATATACTTTACATAGTTGCAATCCTAATATATATCCAGTTTTGTATCTAGTCTTGAAAGTTTATATTATATATTTCTGTGTCATTATTAAAAACTTCAAAAATCCTTTCTATAAAAGTTTTTATGTTGCAGAAACCAGTACTCAAGAAACCAAGCACCACACGCAGAGAGTTGGAGAACTCAGGTTTATTACACTGGCAGACGNTAAAAACTTCAAAAATCATTTCTATAAAAGTTTTTATGTTGCAGAAACCAGTACTCAAGAAACCAAGCACCACACGCAGAGAGTTGGAGAACTCACGTTTATTACACTGGCAGGCCTGGAGGAGTTAACACTCCAAGCTCTGAGCCCTGAACAAAGGGGTTACAGAGTTTTTATAGACAGACTGTAGTGGGCAACACTAGCTGTTAATAGGCTGATTTAAGCTAAGGGGTCTCATGCATGCAGGAACAGTGGTCAAGATGGGCAGGGGGATGCCTGACCTGGACAGGCATGATTAAGCAGGTTTGCAGGGGCTGAGCGATTGCAAAGAACAGGGCAGGGATGAGTGAGATAAACTCTAGTTCCTCGTATTGCAAGTCCCCACTTTTTGAAACTATGTGACCTGTGTGATCCAGACTTTGTGAGGAGCAAGGTGAGTTACAGAGGCAAAAGGAGGTAAAATTTTAACTTTTCCTCTTCATTCCCCCCTCTTGATGCTTCTATCACTTGTTGTAGAAAGCATCATCTCATGTTTTGGTAGGATATTCAGAGTTCCCCATCGTTTAGGGGGCTATATCGAGTTATTACCATTTGTAACTTTATGGATTCAGTCTGAGAGGTTGTGAACTGGGTAACTGCATTGAGAATACAGGGCCAAACAAGACTGCCACAAAGAACATGAAGAGAGGATTGGCTAAAGGGAGAAGTCACAGTGTTCAGTTCCAGATATTGTTCCAGTTACCCCAGGAGTTTGCTAGTTCCTCTCTCCTTTTTATGATCTGTTGATATTTTGATAGCTGGATCCTCAAGCTTCCACCATGTGTTGACCAGNCATGTGAGTCTTAGTAAGCACAGACCTTAATTAACAAAACTAGAACTTAATATTTAGTGAAACATAATTTTTTTCTTTTTTTGAAGAACTCACTGTGAGCGTATTAACAGTGTAGCCAGGTAAGGCTTTAACCCATCAACTAAAAATGAGGTCTGTCAGGGAACTGGGAAAAGCCAAGTGGCTGTCTTGGGTTTCCCATAGCCCTGGCTCTTTGATTTTCAGCTGTTGTTTATCCATTTTAAATTTCCTGATTTAAGAGCAAACTATCACCATGTTTTAAGGACATCAAGATAGCAAAAGTCTAACCATGTGGAGTTATTTTTTGTAGAAGCAGAATGAGCTTTGTCTACATGTACCATAATCTTAAATAATGTTTATTTACTTTACCAAAGAAACACAAAGACTTTAAAAACATATATATCACTTAAAGGCAAAGAAATTTATAATCTGTTATCGAAAGCTATATTTTAAGAAAACTCTGTTCTCTAAACCAAAAGAAGACCAAATTCCAGTCTGGTACCAACTTACAGTTAATAACAAAATTTGTTTATCTGTTTAATCTTAAAAAGTCTTTTCCACAAATCTTGAAGAANTGTTATCGAAAGCTATATTTTAAGAAAACTCTGTTCTCTAAACAAAAAGAAGACCAAATTCCAGTCTGGTACCAACTTACAGTTAATAACAAAATTTGTTTATCTGTTTAATCTTAAAAAGTCTTTTCCACAAATCTTGAAGAACTAGCAGTATTCTTCTAAAGGCATGAGAGTAAAACCATAGAAGGCATGTTTAAAATCTGATTCTATTGCAATTGACAAAGAAACCTGGTTATAACACTTTAATAAGATAACTAGAATTATAAGTGACCATATTGTATCAGGGCATATCAGATCTATATGAATTTCACATGATTTTAGAATATCTATATTAGTAACATCAACCATACAGCATAACCTGAAAAGATTCTTCACCCCTTTAACAGTACTTCCCATGTAATTTAACATGTTCAATGAGCCCAGGTAGCTTAATAGCTCTTTGGGATGTCTGAGGGGCCCTCTGAAGCACCCCAGAGTTAGNCACATGATTTTAGAATATCTATATTAGTAACATCAACCATACAGCATAACCTGATAAGATTCTTCACCCCTTTAACAGTACTTCCCATGTAATTTAACATGTTCAATGAGCCCATGTAGCTTAATAGCTCTTTGGGATGTCTGAGGGGCCCTCTGAAGCATCCCAGAGTTAGCTAGAAGTCAAGTTATTTAGGAAGTCTTGTCAGTAAATACCAAAAGGGTTTATTACAGTCATGTAGGATCATATAAGTTACTGTGAAATAATAGTTATTTACTTAGCCAAAGTTAACAAAAGATTTCAAAGGTAAATATAGAACAGAGCAATTAAGAGTTAAAAAAACTTAAATCTTTTATTAGAAGCATTATCTGAAGAAAGTATGTCCTCTTAACAGAGAGAAAGGCTGAATTTAAGTTTTTGTACCAGCTTACTTTAAACTCATTTAGGTAAGCTTAATTAAATTTATTTTAAACTTAGCCCTAACCATATACAAAACTTTTTCAGGGTTCACCTTCCACAAACCTTTTAATCACTTTCTGTAACAACCACCTGTAAGTCAGACCTACTTTCTTTTCCCTTTATAAAATGTAATTTTATTTTTTATATCTTCTTTATTAAAAACATACATCCTACTTTCTTATTCAGCAAACAAACATTAATACTAATATTTAATATTGATATTTAATATTGACCATTTCCCAATTCACTTGAATTTGAAATTTATTTAGATTAAATCATCTTTAGTCAACTATTGCCATGGTTTCTCTCGTTGTTTACACAGGCTTTTGAGGCATATATCAGCATGATTTATATAGACGCATAATGCTGTCAGTCTTGCTAGTCTTTTTGAAAATTATTCTTTTGGTGTTTCTAATTTGTTTTCCTTTAGGAATTTCTTATTATTAAAAAAAAGTTTACCTGCATTTTATTCCAATAGTTGAAATTAAAAACTGTTTTCTTCCACTTTTTATTTTCAAAATCAGAGGTTTGACTTAAAAAATAATGACAACCTAGAAGTTGAGTTATGTTTTGTTTTGTTGGAATTTGTAGGACTTCAGGCCTCGGAGACAGCATCTCAAGTAACTCTGAGAGAAGTGCTCCTAGGAGGCAAGGGGAGGAGCCAGGTTATATAAAAGTTTTACAACAAAGGGCAGGCAGTCTGAACATTAGAAGATTATTATTAATTAAAGAAAACCAGATATACCAACCTAAGGAATTTACTACTTTTCTATATATGGGAAGGTGCAAGATTCTGGGCTAATGAAATCATTCCTTTGATATGTAACCTCACCTATCTGGGGTTTTTTCACATCCTGAGGTCCCTTGGGGCTCACCTTAGGGAGTGGCTGCAGCTTGATGGCTGTTGTATCGCAGATATTCTTCTCCTTCCTGAGTGCCCTTAGGGCTCACCAGCTCATCTTGGAGGGGTGGAATTGCTGATGACTGTGACATCCTTATTTATTGGTACGGCAGGAAAAATGTCATTTCTGTGGCGGTTAGTTCTTTTCAACTATTTGCTTATTTGTTGGATCTGATATGGCTCCATTGGAGAAAAAAAATTTGATAAAAACTCAAATCTCTGCAAACCCATTAAAATATGTTGAACATGAGGAAAATCAGAGATTTCTTTTCACATTGCTATTCTTGCATTTTTGATATGTGTGGTTCTTTCCAAAAATTTAGTCTTTAATCTTTTCTAATATACTTAGGTATGTAAATACTGCTGGCTTTCATGAATGTTTATTTACAGAAATGATTTTTTAAAATCTTCTACCTGTTTTTTCTTAATAATTACATTTTTTATTAGAGATTGGTAAACTTTTTATGTAAAAGGCCAGATAGTAAATATTTTAGGCTCTGGGATCACTAGGCTTTGTTGCTATAGCCACTCAACTCTGCCTTTTTAGTGCAAAGGCACCCTTTGTATTATTTGATGTTTCTCATGCTTTGGAGACTAAGAAACATTTTCTACTATAAACATCCAGGAGAATGATTGAGCTCTATTGGTTAGGATGCACTGCTGCAGAGTCATACTTTTAGTGCTGGGAAGATGTGTCAATGAATGGATGTGTATACACAGTATAACTGTATTTATAAATATAGGCAGCTACTGGGAGCCAGAACGGGAGATCCCACCCATGACAAGGTCATGCGGAGAGGCCTGACGGGCAAGGCGAGTCAGGCCTCAAGGGGTCCTCTGTCTGAGCATCTACCCCGAAACCAAAATCTGTCTGTTTACTGTCCGCTATACTATACTCTTCTGACATTACCACCTTTTCTCTGGAAAGAGTTAATTCAGAGCTCCAGTTAACAGTCTCCTGCATATAAAAAGAACGTCTCAGTTTAAACCCCTTTGATGGCTTTCTAACTTATCTGATCGGTCTGCCTGGACTTTACAACTTGTGGATTGTTTACAGCCCCCCAACCGAAAGAGGCAGGAAGCTTAAAACATCTTAAAGATACAGAGCCTTTTAGAGTTAAGAATTAGCTTGGTGAAGAGTTTGTAGAGTTTATGTTTGCCACAAGGCCTCCATATCCTTTATCTTTTAGGCACCTGGGAGGATATTAATCAATGTAAACAGGATGCAGAAATAGGAATATAGTAGTTTTGATGTTAGCAATACTAGACTTTTGAGTTAATGAACTTTCTCTTTGTTATAAATCACTGTACTCCACTTTCTTATTATAAATTGTTGTGTCCTTGCTATGTAAGAATGTAACTTTATTTAGTGCTTTCTGAGAGTGGCACCAGACTTTGGGAAGAACAACACTATTACCCTTATCAGAAAAGGGCTGTAAAATGCTAATTGGCCTTCTGGCCAGAAGATGATGTAAATCACCTAAGGCTTATGTATACAACTAGGTATGCAGAGAGAAAGCCTGGTCTCAGTAAGAGTCAGGGCTGTTGACACTGCATAATTTTATATTATCCATTGATTTCTGTACAACCAAAAAATATAAAAAGCTTTTCAAACAATAAAGGATGGACCAACTTCTCAGACCAGCTTCTCGAACTGGTTTCTTGGAAATCCGGCTCCCCCTATGTCAAATTTCTCTCTTTCTCCCTCTCCCTCCCTCTCCTTTTCAGGCTGAATTCCCATCTGTAACAGGGAGGCTCACCATGTCTACTTACCTGAGAGAGGGAGCCTAAGACGGGGCACCCTGTGCTATTCAAACAGGCACCAGTGGCCTAATGTATATGGTGCAAACCTCTTGTCCTGAGGTTTCATTAGTTCTCCCCGTAAGCCAAGTTATTCAGCCTCTTTTCTCCACTAAAATTTCCACTACACTATTCTTTCCTAATCTCTCTTTTATTTTGCTAAATAAGTAAGTTTTTCTTTGCCACACCATCCCCTCTTTGAATTACCCTGGATCCACCGGGGCTGGACCCCAGCAGGCAGCCATGTGCTCTCTAGTAATATGAAAAAGGAAGAAAACAAAAAAACATCAGAATGACATGATGTCAGGATGACTAATCTGTTAAAAATGCTTTTCCCTTTCTGTTATTTTAGTTTCTTTGTGCTTGGAATAAAGGAGTTTATTTTATTGCTTAATTTTTTAATAGCAGAAATAACTTCCATAACTTTATGTAAAAATCTTCTTTAATTTATCCATTAGTCTATTGTATGATTATTTCCTAGTCTCTTTGATTTTCAACTGGCATGGGTTTTTGGGATACAACAACAGATATTGAACCACTCCAAAAATTAGTTTATCTTTTTGGGTATTTTTTTTTTCACTAAGTCATTGGTGAAGAAATTAGCATTAACAGCCCTTGTAATGGATTGGGGTTCAGATCAAGTGTCATTTGTGACAGTTATAATGAATTACTTCTATACAATTTGTACACCTGAGTACTTTACATTTCTGTTCTGAGAAATCGACCTCCATTTGAAACAAACAAACCTTTCTACAAGATTCCTTTGAGATCCTTCTTAGTACTAGGTAGTTCTAAATGTTCTAAATGTNTCATTGGTGAAGAAATTAGCATTAACAGCCCTTGTAATGGATTGGGGTTCAGATCAAGTGTCATTTGTGACAGTTATAATGAATTACTTCTATACAATTTGTACACCTGAGTACTTTACATTTCTGTTCTGAGAAATCGACCTCCATTTGAAACAAACAAACCTTTCTACAAGATTCCTTTGAGATCCTTCTTAGTACTAGGTAGCTCTAAATGTTCTAAATGTTATGTTTAGTTGCTGCAAATGAACTACATTCTCACTGTTGACAAGACTGCCTTGCTTTGAAAGTATAAATACACATGGACACATTTAGCTTTGCAATTTCACACCAAAATTTCTGATAATGAGATTTATTTCTTATTTCTGTTTTAATCTGTAAGAAAATATATATTTTATTTTATCCTCTCTGATGACTAGTGCCCCAAAATATCACCATTCTTATTCAGGTTTTATATACTGTATTTTTCTTTTTGTGTAATCTTATATATTTCTCTTGTTCTGTAAACCAAGAAACAGTCTCCAGAAGAATTTAATGATCTCCATGGGTTAGATGCCTTGGTGCAGAATTATGCTTTTAGCATCTGAAATCTTCCTAAACTGGCCATAATCTACCTCTTCTATCTCCTACTGGCTTTGTACTTCAGGCACATCAGCTCTGCCCAGCATTCAAGACTTCAGTCAGCCCATGTTTCCTGTCTGGAAAATGTTCATGTATGAGTTCTCTGTGCCCCCGCTTAAATGTTACGTTCTTTCATTTCTCTATAGGCAGAGTTACCTGCTTAACTTAGCTGAGCACTGTATATTTGCCTTGTTCTCATTTGTTATCATATTTGGTTATCAGCCCTGCCTCCCAGACACCAGCTGTCCTTTATCACAGATATTCGGAGACAAACACATTGAGCGCATAATTGTACCACATTCAGTCAACACCTCAATAAACACATAGAGAAGAGGAAAGTCACTGATCATTGTAGACTAGTTAATCATATTTTCCCCCTTTCTTTATTTTCTGTTTAGGTATTCTTGAAGTTTTACACTGTGTGTTAGTAGAAAGTCCAGAAGCTCTAAATATTATTAAAGAAGGCCATATAAAATCCATTATCTCACTTTTAGACAAGCATGGAAGAAATCACAAGGTAAGTGAACCATTTTATTGCCTGAAATGAATTCTGGAATAATTTTAAACATACTCTTTAAAAAGATAATTTTTAAAAGGTGTGTCATTTTCCATGTTTTTCACTTTTTAATTTCAATCAGCTAATATTGTGTAGAGATTATTCATAGCACCAGTGGGAGAATGGAGCAGTTCTCAGTTTGCGGAAAATAAGTGGACACATTGCTATCATGTTTCAAATGACTGGGTCAGAGGTACCTGGAGGGAATGTGTTTCTCTTTGTGGAAACTACTGCTGATGCTTGAATCTGAAAAGGGAATGAGAGCCAGCTGAAAGAGATTTCACTTTTCAGGTTCTGGATGTCCTGTGCTCTCTCTGTGTTTGCCATGGAGTAGCAGTCCGTTCTAACCAGCATCTCATCTGTGACAATCTTCTGCCAGGAAGAGACCTGTTATTGCAGACACGCCTTGTGAACCATGTGAGCAGGTAGGTTCAGATAGACTGTGTCACCAAATTGGTTGTAGAACAAGAATTCAGATAACCAAAATACAATAAATTCCACAAATCAGTGAAACTACATTTCCAGTTAGATCTACTTTCCAAGGTGTCAGACATTCATTGGGTACTCTGTTCCAGCCACATGCCAGTTTCTTTATAAGCATTGTACACTGTTTGTGTGTGCATGAAGTATTACTATTATCCATGTTTTATAAATTAAAACTTTTGATCTGAAAATGAGACTTGAGTCTAATTCCAGAGATTGAGCTCTTAACCACCATGTTATAATGCCTTCCGTATGTAATAATGATAATATTGAATATAATTAAGACATTGTGTGTGATAACAATGACTTTGATACACTTAGCATAGTGTTTAGCAGCTATCCAGGAAACACTTGATACTTCACCATGTTTGAAACAAAAATGTGGGGTTTAGTAGGGGTTTTTTTTTAGTGTATGGTTTTTTTAACACAAATATATTGTGTGTATGTGTGTGTTTTTAAGATTGATTTGAGACTTCTTTCTATACTAGACCTGTTGTTAATGAGTGATATTCCTGAGACTTTCACTAATCCCTAATGTTAATTTAAGGTTAAGATCCCTTCATAAAATGCAATTAAAATACAACTAACTAGAAACTCTTCACAGCGAGACATAGAGAATAACAAAGATGATTAGTCACTTTGGTTCCTTCACTTAAGGCTATGACTTGCATCAGCCTCAAACCCTGTATGACAAAAAAGCTTAGCTTAGGAAAATGTCTCTATGTCCTGGATTAATAATAACTCCATTAATTCTGGGGCCTGATGCTACCCTGAGTGTCTCCCCTTAAGTATGGTTTATGATGTAAAAATAGGTTGAAGAACAATTAAGAAAAAATTGAGTGATGTAACCAAATTTTCCCAAAAGCAAACTTAAGTTGCTGAATATTAACTGTAAGATTGGGTTGTTAGAGTAGACTTCATTTATTGTTTCAATAATTAGTTGCATTTAAGGAAACATTGGGTTGCCCAAAAAAGTCAATAAGGTTTTTCTGTACAATGTTTTGGAAACCCAAACAAACTTCTTGGTCAATGGAATGTATCTTTGAGAAGCAGGACTAATTCAGGATAGCATGATGTAATAAATTGAGACAGTGAAAGGTTTATTTGGGTTTCCTCACATGCTGTTCCCATCTCTTCAAAGCATGAGACCCAATATTTTTCTGGGTGTCAGCGAAGGATCTNACAGGAACCCCCCCCAAAAAAAAATTCTGGAAAATAATCATAATAAAAAGACTAAGTTTCATCTCTTGGTTGATAGTTTAATGTCAGGAATGGGTAATTTATTAACTGTATTATGAGGAAACAGTCCAAAATCAAATGATGTGTTGTTTCAGAAGTGTGGAGCTGTCAAAAAATAAATGGATGGCTAATTTCACTAGCTAACAACCCTAAGCTTTAATGATTGGACATATATTAAAAATTAGTAATATATAAAAATATACTCTTTTCTGATATATTAAAAATATTTGATTGGCTCTGTTTAAAAGTTTAGCTTTTAATTATGCAGATATTAGATTTCATCTGGATTCTGCAGACTTATGCTTCTGTTCATAAAGCTGCATTTAGAATGAATCCAAACTGGTTTTATAACATATTTAGCCTATAGAAGGGGGCTCCTGGGTGGTGCTAGTGGTAAAGGCTGTTGCCAGCACAGGAAACTCGAGAGACGCACTTTGGATCCCTTGTTGAGAAGGTCACCTGAGTAGGAAATGGCAACCTGCTCTAGTATTCTTGCCTGGAAAACTCTGTGGACAGAGGAGCTGGTGGACTACAGTCCATGGGATCACAGAGTTGGACATGACTGAGAACACACAACCCTCAGAAAATATGCAGAGGTTTCTCATATTACAAAAAGTTAAACTTTACCTCTTATGGGCAAATCAAGTTATATTCATTTATTAATGCTGTATAAATCATAAATTATGAAAAGATATTTTAAATTTAATTAAAGCCTATGAGTCTGTGGTAAGGGGGTTTATAAATGAAAGCACTCTATATTTGTGTTGAACAGTAGTGTTTACTAAATTTTCCTTTTATTCAGTGCCAACAGCTCAGTAGCCTGGAAGAGATGAAGCTGTGTTTTGGGTATTTTGGCTAACCTGTGGGGCACTGGTTGGGGCCCAGGCTACATCTTATACACTGTGTACTGTGCTGGTCAGAAAGAGTCACAGTGCTCTTTCCAAAATTTTTTTACTGACCAAAAAGGCAAAGAGCTCTAACTTCAGAAGACCTGACAAACATAAAATAGAATTAATGTCTGTTTTATAATACATTTCAACTATTATCCTTTAGAGGTCATCCTCTCTCTGTACCTTCACACATCACTGCACACAAAATGGGTCTTCAGGTGGATGAATGAAACAGGTTCACTTGTTTTCTCATTACATAGAATTTAGGGGAAAACAAAACATGACTCTTTTTTTTTTTCTTTCAATGCTGCATTGCATCTAATTTCAGCCATATAACGTCACTTCACTTAATGGTGAAATTTGCATTTAGTTTGAAGCTTTTTCTATCAATACAGGGAAGAACTCAGAGCTTCTGGAATTGGACTGTGTCCAGTATGCCTTTTATGACTAAGTGTCTGGTAAATAGAATGATAAAAGCAACAAAAATATTCTGTGAATCTGTCACAGAAAGGAGGATAGGTTGTGGAATTTCAGGAGAAAATCATCTTGAAACTTTAATTTATATCAAGAGAACATACTTGACTGTTTTTCCAAATGGCAAGAGAATACGTGCTCTACCATGCCTGTAGTTGATAGCTGTGTTCTCTTAAGCCACTGGGATTGCTTCTTAATTTTAGATTCATGATCAGTAAAGGCAGATCTAAAATAATTGGCTTCTGACTGAGTTACCACGGTTAAATTCATTTTAAGTTGCATAATCTTCTCAGGTTCACTCTCCTATTCCTTTTCTTTCTAATAGGTGAGGTAGAATTTAAAGTATTAAGCATCTGTGAATTCTGGGGGGAAAGAAAGCACTTAGCTTTTTGTGATTGGAGAGTAGAGTTGTTCCTTGGTTCCAGAGTTCGGTTCATCAGCAGAAGTTTTGATCTCTGTTTTCATTTCTTCTTCCCACCTTAAACTTTGCACGGCATTGGTCTGTTCCTCTTCGAGGAATAATGATTCTGTTTCTAGCATCCGCATCTTCTATATATTAGGGTCAATAGTGTGAAAAAATCTCGCTGCTTTGAAGAATTTAGGTATAACAGAATGAAGGAATGTTAGAGAATAGTACAGGACAGAAAGGTAAGGATTCTCTTATAGGACCTATGAAAAGCCCACTGCTATCTTCCTTTCTGGCTAATGTAGAAAATAAGAATGTAGTTCTCATGTTGATTTGATACACCCATTAAGTCATAAATGCAACTGGGAATGCTTCCTAGCAGATTCAGCAGTGTCAGTGCTTCTGAAACCATGGACTTAGGTTGGTTGCTAGTGATCTTTCCTCTCTAACCTAATTGTTTCAGGCATTACAAAACAGTTTACCATGGGGGCTTTTAGTTAGTCATGAGTTTTAGCATATCCATTCCTCAGACTGAACAATATACTTGAATTATAATAAACGTCTGTCGACTGCTTCCCAGGTGGCTCAGTGGTAAAGAATCTACCAGGTACTCTTGGGAAGATTACCTGGAGAGGAAATGTCTACCCACTCTAATATTCTTGCCTGGGAAATCCCACGGACAGAGGAGCTTGGTGACTATAGTCCATGGGCTTGCTAATGAGTCAGACATGACTTAATGACTGCTGCTAAGTCGCTTCAGTTGTTTCTGACTCTGTGCGACCCCATAGATGGCAGCCCACCAGGCTCCTCCGTCCCTGGGATTCTCCTGGCAAGAACACTGGAGTGGGTTGCTATTTCCTTCTTAATGACTAAACAGCAACAAATATCTGTATAACTGCATTATCAGCTACAGATCTTGATACAGACAGGAATACAGACCTTTGTCTGTGAGTTCTGTTGCTTTTTGCATGATTTTCTTAAGCAATTCCCTTTATTATATCTAGGAAATTCTAGAGGGACCACATCATAATGAATTTGCTACTTGAAAATTTGAATATTGGTAAGATTAAAAATCTACATATTTTATAATGTAGATCTGCCCTGCTATTGGCATTTCAACGTATTGTTGGTAAAAATCTGGACATGCTAGAAATTTTATATAGGTGTTACAAAAAATTCAAAGCTGGCATCATCAAATCTATTTTTGTCTCTGCTCAAATTGAAAAATACTGTATGTTTACATTTGTGAGCGTGTGTGTTTGGGAGACTCTTATCTTCTTGTTTTCTAGTTTGCCCATAGGATTCATAGGCCAAGAAGTTCTGACACAGAATGAATGTAGATCATAGGTTGGCCAGGGCAAGAAATGACATTTATCCAGTATCATTTTCATGGCTCAACCTGTATCCTGCTGTTTCCTACTTAAGCCAACCAGGGTCTTGTAGAAAATAAATTATAGAACAGAAACAAACCAATTGTATTGTGTATTGTCTATCAACCGTCAGTGCACACATGATCATATTTTCTGTTTCTTCATTATCCTTTTATGTTTTTATTTTAAAAAATAAAGGGAATTTAATCTTTGAGATGGGGAACTGAAGTGAATACCTTCCATGTCTGAGACTCTGTTCTTATATAACATTAATTTAATCATCATAACAACTGTGCAAGGCAATGGCATTTGGTTTACAAGAAATCAAGGCTTATAGAGGTTAAGTAATTTGCTGATGGTAAAGTAGATATTTAACTTCAAGTCTTTCCCTAGAGGTTTTCCCCTGACATCATTATGTTATCAACTCTAAGATGATATCTGTATCAAATACCATCCATCTGCATGCAAAATTTTCTGCATATCAGAAAATCCATTTTACAATAAAAGTAGCATTGCTCCTAAAAAAAGCAACAGTTTTTTTTTTGATTATAACGTGAATATGTATTCAAGATTTATTCTAGGCCAGCACTGTTCATTGTCACTGCCTATTCAAATCTTTGACTTGATCTTTGATGATGATTATCTCTGCGATAAAAAGACATCATCCTCCTTAAATGTGTTTCCCCACAGGTTGTATTGCCCGGACTGTCAGCTCACCAAACCAGCACCTCTTGAGAACTGATGATGTCATCAGCTGCTGTTTAGATCTAAGTGCCCCAAGCATCTCCTTCCGAATTAATGGACAACCTGTTCAAGGCATGTTTGAGAATTTCAACATTGATGGCCTCTTCTTTCCAGTTGTCAGTTTCTCTGCAGGAATCAAGTTAGTATCACTGTTGTTTGGTCTGTTTGCTTTCTCATTTCCCATTCTTTCACAGAAGACTCTGCACTGCTGTCACGCTTGCTTCTCTAACCTGCTCTCCTGGGCATCCGTCTACAGCACAATTTTGCCCTGTAGCAAACTGTCCCTTGAAGCAACAAGCAACCTGTTCCTTGAAGGTTGGAGATAAGATTAATTCAAGAGGGGAATCTCAGGAGGCTGAGTGCTTTGTCCATATATCCAGCCATTTAAATAACTCAGTCTAATATCTCTTACTCTATCCAGCATCCAGAAATATTTCCAGTCCACTTAAGTTCACTTTTTTCTTTACTAAGGGTAAATACACAATGTTGGATTAAAAATGTCACTAATTTTTTCATATTTATTTTCATTCATTTTTCTTTTCATTATATTCTGGACTCTACTCCAAATCTCCTCATTTCTACATTTTTGGGTGATCAGGTCAAGATGACTCCTTTACTTGTCACCCTCTACTTGTTATACTTGTAAATAATCTGCTTATGATTAGCTGGGTCAAGGTGGTTTTCTCTAACCCTTTGCTTTTTTGCTACTACCAGAAGGAAAGAGTAATTGAAATGATAATTCAGTATCAAGAAGTGTCATGTGAGTTCCCCTAAGGAATTTCACAGGGAAATTGAATGCTACAAAGTGACTGTGTTTTCTTTTTACCAGATCTCATCCAGCCCTGTAATTTTAAGTATTGATATATAGGTATTTAGATCAAGTCTGTCTTTCTCTGTTGGTTATTTGGGCACCTTGAGGTATTAAATGACCCAATACTACAGACAGGTATTTCATTCACATAGGAATACGGTGTATGCGCTTTTATTTTTTCTCCAAAGAGTGATAAGTTTTTGCTGAGCNATATAGGTATTTCAAGTCTGTCTTTCTCTGTTGGTTAGTTGGGCACCTTGAGGTATTAAATGACCCAATACTACAGACAGGTATTTCATTCACATAGGAATACAGTGTATGCGCTTTTATTATTTCTCCAAAGAGTGATAAGTTTTTGCTGAGCAATTAACATAATTTAATCAGGTGTTACTTTTATGATTAGAGGCTCTTAAACTCTCAGTTACTGACTTTATGATGATTCTTAGGGGAAAAGATGTGACTTCTGACAAAGTTAATTTTATACTAAGAATTTATTTCTTGAATTTTGTTGATTATGAAACTTTTCTGTATGCCAGAGATATAACTTACCCTGACATGCATCCTTTTTAGAGTACGCTTTCTGCTTGGGGGGAGACATGGAGAATTTAAATTCCTTCCTCCGCCTGGGTATGCTCCTTGTTATGAAGCTGTTCTGCCAAAAGAGAAGTTGAAAGTGGAGCACAGTCGAGAGTACAAGCAAGAAAGGACTTACACGCGAGACCTCCTGGGCCCCACGGTTTCCCTAACACAAGCTGCCTTCACACCAATCCCAGTGGACACCAGCCAGGTACCGGTCATCATTTGTGATGGCAGCGTTTGAATCGCAGCCATTCCTACATCAGTGGGTTTCAGACTCCTTGGACTGCAACCTATAGGAATGCATTTCACAGTAATACAATTTATATGTATAACTGAAGCAAGTTTCATAAAATAATGCTTACTTTTACCGTCTTCACTTACTTTGAGTCTGTTCTTTTTTTTAAAAGTGTTTTTAAATCACTAAATTGGTTTGAAAATGTACAATTGGACCACAACCTAAGTCAATGCTTACTAATTTTAGAGTGTTTTTTATATAAGGTAGTAGTTGAATTTTAAATTTCTTCTCCTTGCCTATATACAGTTGGCACTTTAAAGTGATTTAACTGACTTTTATCTCAGGTAGAGATTGAGGTCATAAACTCTACAGTCAAAATGTCTTGGATCCAGTGCATGCTCTGAGACTTGAAAAAATTACTCATCTCATTGACTGGAATGCTAAGAATATGTTCAATGTATAATAAATAACATATTGGCACCATACTTTGCAAATAGGCACCCAAGCAACGTTAGCCATTATTCATACTCTTCTTTTTCATAGATGTGAAATTATCCTGACACTGAATTAAATGTTGTTTTATTTTGATGGTGAAGTAACTTCAGTCCAGTTGGTTAGATATTCATATTTTGTTCATTAGCTTTCAAAGACCAGAGGCATTGCTTCTGAAGCCTGATACAGAACTAAGAGCAGGCCTCAGACACCTCTGTGGTTTAGTGCCTTGAAACGTATTTCCTGTCTCTCCTGCCAGCTTTTTATATGATGCATAACATAAGCATGTTTTGGCTCACATTCAATTTGTGTTGCCATTGCTGAAACAAGGCAGGGTGTATATGATGCTTGCAGAGTTGAGCAGTAAACATGATTGGAGGATGGAAATGGACTGGAACAGACAGTGGGATTCCATGGTGTCACTAGCATTTCGGATTTCCTGAGACCTCGATAATCTCTTGTTTCGAAGGGAAGGAGGCAATGCTGGCCTGCTCCCCATGGAAACTCCACCCCATCCATGGACATTGTAGGCAGTTGCCTGCTCTCTGTGATGAGGGACTGATTGGGGGGCAATGTCTGTGCATCATCAGACATGCACAGCCAACCCCTCACCTTGAAAGTCATTTTGTGTTCTATATGACAAGGCCATTAAACTTCCCCTTCTGGTGGCTCAGAGCTTAAAGCATCTGCCTGGAATGCAGGGGACCCAGGTTCGATCCCTGGGTTGGGAAGATCCCCTGGAGAAGGAAATGGCAATCTACTCCAATACTCTTGCCTGGAGAATCCCATGGAGGGAGGAGCCTGGCAGGCTACAGTCCATGGGGTCGCAAAGAGTCGGACACGACTGAGCGACTTCACTTTCACTTTTAATGGAAACATGTTCAGCTTTTTCCCCCTGCGGCTTATATTTAGAAACCACTGAAAGTAACAGAGTTAAGGAATGATATAAATCATTGCCATCAGATATTTCTAAACTCAGTGGATTATATTTTGGACACTGAATTGCCTTCCTCCTGGCCTGTGAATGCTGGCCAGGTTGGTTTAAGAACTCTGGAGTGATTTCTCTTTTTGAATAATGCGTATTCCAGTGATTATCCCACATCCATTATGACTTTTTTTTTTTAATGATGGCTGTCCTCAGTAGTCCTCTGTTTTCTTTCTTTCTAAATTTTGTTCCTAAATTCCCCAAATTTACCTAATAATTATTTAGATACTTAGCTTTATAAATTTAGAATGGATTATCTGGAACCTAGTTGTATGATTACCTTTTAATGGTGGAGGAAATGATTTTATTTAGTTCAATTCACAGAACAGTTAACATTGCATTCTCTTACATTTGTTTCTGATGTGTGTTTTCTTTTTCTCTTATTTAAATTTTAGATTGTGTTGCCTCCCCACCTGGAGAGGATACGAGAGAAACTGGCAGAGAATATCCATGAGCTCTGGGTGATGAATAAAATTGAACTTGGCTGGCAGTATGGTCCGGTACATAATTTTGAAATTTATTCTCAGATTCTGTTAATATATCTTTCTGAAAATATTACTTCTTCTCACTCATCCTGCTGTATGGTGACATGAATTGATCTGGTTGAGTTTTTTCACCCTAAGCTTTACTTTGTATGCATTTTTTCTTTATGAGAGGAAATAATGTTAGTGGTGGGGTCATTGAAAGATGCCTTAGTTGCCCAGACAATTGAAAATTTACTAATACTCAGGTTGAAAATTACATTTTTTAAATCGAAGTTAACATATACAGACAATAGGCACTGATTTCTAGGGACCTTAGGAAGAAATTTCATTGAAACTGAAACTGAAAAGAAAGAAGTTAATTTACCCTCCTCGTCTGAGGTTTCTTTTAGTCCCAGTTGCATTTAGTAGTATAAGTTCTCAGGGCAGAGGTTCATAGTTGGTTTCATAAGTGGAAGACAGGCTGAGAAAGAATCATTGTATATGTTTCCAAATGATTATCGTTTAGAGAACTTAGTTTATAATTTATCAATAAAATTTAGGTAAAACCAAAACAACTTCTCATGTAATACCAGTGTATTATATACCTTTTTTTAGCAGGACTGTGGCAGCGCTTTCACTTTTATGATATTAATAGTCCAACTATCCCAAAGTTTATAACACTTACATTTGACTGAATATAGAAATGAATGTATTCAGCTCATAGTTTATTGCATTAAGCTTTGAATACTATTTAGTATTAGTGTTAGTAGGAGTACCATGCTCGTTCTTGATTAGTTGCTGAGTCACATCTGACTCTTTACAGCCCCATGGAATTGTAGCCAGCCAGACTCCTTTGTCCATAGGATTTCCCCGGCAAGAATACTGGAGTGGGATGCCATTTCCGTCTCTAGGGGATCTTCCTGATCGAGGGATCGAACTCATGTTTCCTACATTGAAGGCAAATGTTTTTACCACCGAGCCACCAGGGAATACCATGCTACTTTATACTAATTCGTATGTTTATTTATTTAGAGCTTTGTCTTTTCACTTACAGTTATTGGGGTAATCTTCCTGATAACACCCTGGGCTGTGTGTTATTATTTCAAATTTACCAGTGATGCCACTGCCGATGATTCAAATGCCTTGACAGCTAGTTACTGTGCTGGAACTAGGATCCAACTTCTCTAGCTTCTAGTCTAGAACTGTTTTTCACTTTAAGACTTGCTGATGCATGATCAGAAAATAGGATCCTTTCATTAATTCAATGATAGACAGTTGTCAAATCAGCAAGCACTTAAAGCACCTTATTAAGTATGTGGTTTTATGCAATATTCTTTGACTTTTAAAAATTGAGGAAGTGAATGAGTGTTAAATAAGATATTTATCATTAATTAAAGTCAGTAAGAGGTGAGATATTGTAAAAGTATTCCTAGTCAATTGGCAGAGGAATTACAGACAAAATTTAGGACAAGATTCAAGATAGGGAAAGATTTGAATTACATTCAAAATTCAGAGAAAGATAATTACAGGCTAGGATTTAAAAAGATCTCATACAAACAAATAACTCCCCCACCACCACCAAAGAAAAGCACAGTAACAGGAATTGTTTAATAGTTTTACATTCAAAAAAGGTGAGTTCTATTGCAAGCTTCTATAGGTTGCCTAAGTGAGTGCATTCTACAATGAACTTCATTATGTTTCTTCTTTTAAAAAAAGAGGAAATATAAGGTCTCATTATTATCTATTCTTGCAGTTAAATTCAGTTCATTTCTATACCGTACCTTTATTGCTACTAGTTTGCAGATGCTGAAAGGGAGCACAGTGCTTCTGAGCCAAACTGTGGCCAGGTACGCTTTACCTGGTCTGAGACTGATGCCAGCAACATCGGCTTTTACGTGCCTCCAGTGGGGAGATTAAGCATTTACTCTGTTGCTGTGGTGCTGGCACCTGGCATCTTTCCTGGGACAGGGAGACCAAATACTTGCTGAAAGAACGAAATGGTTTTTTCCTTAGGTCTTACTCTGGGCAAGCACAACCACAAGTATCCTATCAGATCAATAATTTGGGAGAGTCTCAGACTGACTCGTGAAGAGGCTTCACATTGTCCTTCCATCTCACAGTTGACGTTGTGTCTTCTTTGATTCTGGCTCTCCTGAAACTCTTTTCCGATCAGTGTCTTTGATCCCTGACTTTATCATCTCTGTTATTCTAGACTTAGGTACACCTCTTACTGAGACCAATTCCATGAATTCTTTAACATTTTAAATGATGTGTTCCAGTTTTTCTCTGAGTTAATATTTTAGAAGCTTTCAGTTCAATTCAGTCGCTCAGTCGTGTCCGACTCTTTGTGACCCCATGAATTGCAGCACGCCAGGCCTCCCTGTTTATCACTATCTCTCGGAGTTCACTCAGAATCAAGCGTCCATTGAGTCTGTGATGCCATCCAGCCATCTCATCCTCTGTCGTCCCCTTCTCCTCCTGCCCCCAATCCATCCCAGCATCAGAGTCTTTTCCAGTGAGTCAACTCTTCGCATGAGGTGGCCAAAGTACTGAAGTTTCAGCTTTAGCATCATTCCTTCCAAAGAACACCCAGGGTTGATCTCCTTCAATTATCCTTCAATTTAAAATTAGTAAATTAAAAAATAAAATGTAAATGACAGGGAGAAACAATAACAACAGACATGGACCTGCACTCCTTAAACGGATGAATTGTTCAAGGAGTTTAAGGAGTGCAGGTCCATGTCTGTTGTTACTGTTTTTCCCTGTCATTTACCTTTTATTTTTTAATTTACTAATTTTAAATTGAAGGATAATTGATTTACAATATTATATTGCTTCCTGCCATAGGTATACATATGTCCCCTTCCTCTTGACCCTCCTTCCTACCCCATCCCACCCCTCTAGGTTGTCAAAAAGCGCCAATTTGAGCTCCCTGAATCATACAGTGAATTCTCGTCGCTGTTTTGCATGTGGGAGTGTGTATGTTTCCACGCTGCCCTCTCCATTCATCCCGTGCTCTCATTGGCCCCTGCCTCGTGTCCACAAGACTGTTCTCTATGTCTGCATCTCCATTGCTGCCCTGCACATCGGTTTATCAGTACCGTCTTTCTAGATGCCATATATATGCATTAATATACAATATTTGTCTTTCTGACTTCACTCTGTATAATAGGCTATAGATTCATCTTCCTCATTATAACTGACTCAAATGGGTTCCTTTTTATGGCTGAGTAATATTCCATTGTGTAGCAACTGTGTTTTTCTTTGGAGTAATTTGAACTCTTGAATAAATTGTGTTTTTTTTTGTTTTTATTTTTTGCAAAGAAATTAGCTTCTTTAAATGTCTTTGGGGTGTATTTCACTGGAGCATCATGCAAGAGCTCTATTTTTAAAATTAATTTATTTTTTAATTGACGGATAATTGCTTTACAGAATTTTGTTGTTTTCTGTCAAACCTCAAAATGAATCAGCCATAGGTATAAGTATATTCCCTCCCTTTTGAACCTCCCTCCCCATCCCACACCTCTAGGTTGATATTGGGCCCCTGTTTGAGTTTCCTGAGCCATACAGCAAATTCCCGTTGGCTATCTATTTTACATATGGTAATGTAGGTTTCCATGTTACTCTTTCCATACATCTCACCCTCTTCTCCCCTCCCCCTGTCCATAATTCTGTTCTCTGTCTGTTTCTCCATTGCTTCCCTGTAAATAAATTCTTCAGAACCATTTTTCTAGATTCCATATATGTGCGTTAGAATACAATATTTATTTTTCTCTTTCTCACTTACCTCACTCTGTATAATAGGTTCTAGGTTCATCCACTTCATCAGAACTGACTCAAATATGTTCCTTCTTATGGCTGAGTAATATTCCATTGTGTATATGTACTACAACTTCTTTATCCATTCTTCTGTCAGTGGACGTCTAGGTTGCTTCCATGTTCTAGCTATTGTAAACAGTGCTACAGTGAACAGTGGGATGAATGCGTCTTTTTCAATTTTGGTTTCCTCAGGGTATATGCCTAGGAGTGGGATTGCTGGGTCATATTGGTTTTATTCCTAGTTTTTAAAAGGAATCTCCATACTGTCTTCCATAGTGGCTATATCAATTTACATTCCCACCAACAGTGCAAGAGCATTCCCTTTTTTCTACACCCTCTCCAGCACTTATTGTTTGTAAACTCTTTGATGATGGCCATTCTGACCAGTATGAGATAATATCTCATGGTAGTTTTGATTTGTATTTCTTCTAATAATGAGCAATGTTGAGCTTCTTTTCCTGTGTTTGTTAGCCATCTGTATATCTTCCTTGGAGAAGTGTCTGTTTAGGTCTTTTTCCCATTTTTTGATTGGGCACTCTATTTTATGGAAAAACATCAGGCAGGTCCATTCAAGCCTTCATCTGTCCCCTTTGCATACTGTTTGCCTAACCTTGTATTTGGTACTGTGGTCCTCAAATTGAACAGACCTTGTTTTAGTGAGTCTGCCTTTTTAAAGAGCTTCTGGTTTAGCTGAGTAATAGATATACAAACAATTACAAACTAAGAACTATGATGGATATGCTAATAAGCAAGGGATATTTCCAGCTCTCCTGGTGAAATCAGGGCAGGCTTCCAGAGGGTGGTGAATGCTTGATCTGAGCTCTGCTATTCCTGTGGAAGAGCAGTGAACCTGAAGGCAGGAAGAAGGTCAGGGAGAGGACTCGGGTGAGAGGTGGTGAGGTTCCCAGTTGTGTACTGGCAGGAGGGATGGAGAGAGATGACCGCAGATGCTTTGAAGAAGTTCAACTTTGGGAAGTGTTTAAGAGAAGGAAGGAAATCTGGATAGATTTCTTGTTTTGGCTTGGCCACCCAAGAGGATGATGGGGACAGTTACTCTGTGGTATAGAGAGTAAGTGGAAATTATATACATAGAGAGTAAATTGTCTTTGAACTTGGGCACATTCATTTTTACCTTTATATTTAGCATTTCATGTTTGGTTTTGTAACTAACAGCTTCATTTCCTCACTTATACCCATAAGTAAATAAGCTATGTGCTCTTCTGTATATCCTGTTCCTTCACAATGATCAAGAAAGCAAAGAATAACTATCTTGTTTTTAACTTGTCAGCTNACAGAGAGTAAATTGTCTTTGAACTTGGGCACATTCATTTTTACCTTTATATTTAGCATTTCGTGTTTGGTTTTGTAACTAACAGCTTCATTTCCTCACTTATACCCATAAGTAAATAAGCTATGTGCTCTTCTGTATGTCCTGTTCCTTCACAATGATCAAGAAAGCAAAGAATAACTATCTTGTTTTTAACTTGTCAGCTCCTGAATACTTGAAAAAAATTCTTGCTCATGTTTTCCTACTTTTTTATGTGACATTTAATAAAACCTGGTAATTATTCCCAGGGAGTAATTTGTTCCCTGAGAGCATATGGCTGTGATTGAGATGTCAGCGTGGCAGTAATGCTTATGTAATTTAGGCCTTTAAGAAGACAAAAATCTAATTACTAATGCAAGGATATAGAACATCTTTCTCATTAATTCAGTCCTAAAATCTTGAATTTAGTTCATTCTGATTGCTAGCACTTCCAAGGATTAATATGAAAAGTATCTGTGGGATATTACCTGGCTTTGGTAAGGCACTGGAGTGACTTGTGAGAGCAGAAGTAACTTACATGGGATGAAATGAACAGCTGGAAGGGACCACCACCAAGAGTTTGTATCAATCAGTCATGACGTTAATTGATGTCTCTAATCTGTGTCTAAGCATGTAACAATAACAACTGAGTTATTAGTACATCTTCTTACCTAGAGTTCATTTCAGTTTACAAAACATTTATTGCATGCCTACCATGTACCAGGCATATTCTTGGTGCTGAGAATACATTAAAAAAGAACAAAAGAGGCCAGTCCATATTCCTTTGGCCTTACATTCTTGCAGTTGCAGGAAGACAGACAACCCCATAAATAAGACCCTAGTCTGTTAGCCAGTGGTAACTGTTATGGAAAAAAAAATAGGTGAGTAGCAGACTGGCAGATTAGGAAGGTGGGCAAAACAAGCCACTTTGAGAAAGTAAGCTTGAAGCGAAGGCTGTAAGTTGCTGTGAGAGTGGGCATGGAGGTTTCAGGGCAGAGGAAATGTGAGAGCCGGGACTGACTGGGAATGGTGGCAAGATGATGATGTAAGGTATCCCAGACAATGCTAGGTTTACCACTGACTCAGCATTAGCCATGCCTGAGGGATGACAGAGGCAGCCTTGCTGGGATGAAGGTCTCAGTTTCCCTTCTTGCTTCCCACTTCACTTTCCTGCATGCAGCTGGATAACCATCCCTCGTATATGATCTTAGAAACTGTTATATGCTGATGTCCTGTTCTGTTTCAGGTTAGAGACGACAATAAGAGACAGCACCCGTGTCTGGTGGAGTTCTCCAAGCTGCCTGAACAGGAGCGCAATTACAATTTACAGATGTCACTCGAAACCCTGAAGTGAGTTTGTTAAATTTCTCATTTTCCTCCCTGTGTTCCCTGAAGGAAATAAGGTGTTGATATTACAGTTTAATTTATTTTAGCTCCAGTTAGATTTTTTTCATAATGCATTGGTGGAATGAATCAGTATTTGTTTGGACTAGGCAGTGAGCGTGTTACTTTATGACTTCGTGCTCTATGTGTTTACTAAAGGGTACTCTATGGATGTTTATGGGTATTTGGGAATATAAGGATTTTGCCATTGTATTCAGTACTTCTGAGATTGTCAGTCATCATAAATTGTTACTGGTGTGTGACAAGATAAGTGAAGATATGAAAACGACTGTTTCAGAATTTTTATACCAGTTACGGTGTTGCACTGAGCTTTGAATAATGACATGCATTATTAGTGTTAGTAGTAATACTCTGTGCTACTGTATACTAATTATTATATTTATTTATTTAGAGCTTTTTCTTTTCACTTACAGATATTGGGTTAATCTTCCTAATAGCACCCTGGGCTGTGTGTGATTATTTCCGATTTAGCAGTGATGTCACAGCTGAGGATTCTCATGGAGGTGTCAAATGCCTTGACAGTTAGTTAGTAGCTGTATTAGAACAGGAATCCAGTTTCTTTAGCTTCTCATCTAGAACTGTTTTTCACTATAAGACTTGCTGATACATGATCAGAAAACGGGATCCTTTTACTAACTCAGTAATGGTTAAACAGTTGTCAAATAGTAAGTACTTATGCAATACTTACTAAGTATATAGTTTTGTGCTTTTCCATCCTTGTTGGACTTGAAGAACTGGATTTGTTCCAGTAGATCACTTATGCTAATACCTGCTTATGTTAGGAATGAAACAAAACTTTTTTTCCTATATTTGTTTTGTTTCAGTTTTGTTAAGTGTAAAGAGCTAGTTCTATTGAAATTATTTTAACAAAGATCTAGAACATAAACACTGTTTCAAGTTCTATGACTTCAGCCCAGGTATATATCTGCAAAGATGATGTAGTGATTTTCATTATGAAAATGAATAAGTAAATAGGGCTTTGAGTTTAGGCTCTGCTGCTGCGGCTAAGTCGCTTCAGTTGTGTCCGACGCTGTGCGACCTCATAGACGGCAGCCCACCAGGCTCCCCCGTCCCTGGGATTCTCCAGGCAAGAACACTGGAGTGGGTTGCCATTTCTTTCTCCAAGGCATGAAAGTGAAAAGCGAAAGTGAAGTCGCTCAGTCGTGTCCGACTCTTCGTGACCCCAGGGACTGCAGCCCACCGAGCTCCTCTGTCCATGGGATTTTCCAGGCAAGAGTACTGAAGTAGGGTGCCATTTCCTTCTCTGGAGTTCAGGCTTTACTAGTAACTTAAAAGGGAAAAGAATATATGAATACAAATCGAGTAAATGGAGAAACCACTACAGGTAACTAGTGACAAAGCTTTTCTGGAATAAGGACCACAGAACACATCACTGTGACCCTTGTACCTCCTTTTCACATCTCCTGTCTTCCTCTGTGATCTTGATGTGAAGTTTGTACATTTAGCTTGGTAATTCATGACAGCCCGTTTTTTATCCATCTCTTGAAACAAAATGCTTTTATTGAAAGTTCATGGCCTAAGATAATTTCATTAAATTTGTGGTACATTCCCTGTAATTTTAACAGTTGACAGCTAAGCCAGCTAGGCAAATCCTGGGTAACTTGTACTGTAGAAGTCTGCATATTCACATTTGGCATGTTGGACCTTTGACTGCTACACATAATCTAATGTCATTGCTTTCAGTTCCTGGTGGCTGGTTTGGTTAATCATGAGACTGCACATACCATGTTGCTGTTGCCAATGGTGAACGCTAATAAACTTTTTTAAGAACTCGTTCTTAATATTTACATGGTGTTATGATGAACTCATTTCACTTCATTCTTTAAAATTTAAAATAGAGCTCCTATTCTCCAAAGTTCAAACTATGCCCAATTTCTGTAATTTAAAGAAAGTTTAGTATTTTCTATGTTTCTTTTATTCACTTGGTTAGTTACAGGCACTAGAACAGACCGGGTAAGGACAAGGAATCTAGATGATTGGATGGTTAGGATTTAAGGACTTGCTTCTCCAGAGGGAATCTTAGTATCTCTGAACCTTAGACTTTCTATTAAAAGCATCAATTTAAAATGAGGATCATAGTATATCTCACTTCGTGAAATTGTAGTAAAGATTTAATGACATACGATTGATAAAGCCTCTAGCACTATCATGTCTAACAGAAGAAGCACTCTATAAAGTTTAGATGTTTTTTCTTTTTTATATATACTGTGGGGGAGATTAGCAACTTTACTCATTAAATCCTGAAGAGTGCCAAGTAACAAATAAGCAAACGATTATTTTAGAATATTCCTTATTTTGAATTTGTGGTGATTTCATGTGAATATGATTTTTTGTTGTTGCACTTTATGTGATTTTGTCTTGTAAATTGTTGACAAAAACAGCTAGCTTCCAGATTTGAGTGGTCATCTGTACGTTGTACAGCACTACAGAAATTCTGACATCCTCTTTCAAAGCAGCACTGTACCACCCTAGCCTAAGCTGCCTTTTTTTAAAAATTGAGGTATAATTGATGTACAATGTTGTATTAATTTCAGGAGTACAGCACAGTGATTCAGTTGTCTATACACACACACACACACAGTCTTTTTCAGATTTTTTTCCTTTATAGGTTACTGTAAAATATTAAGTATAGTTCCCTGTGCTATAAGTAGGTCCTTATTGGTTATCTATTTTGAATGTATTAGTGTGATACATGAATCCCAACCTCTAATTTATCCCTCCCCTCCTTTCCCCTTTGCTAACCATAAGTTTGTTTTCCATGTCTGTGGGTCTGTTTATATGTGTCATATTTTAGACTCCACAGATAAGTGATACCATAAGGTAGTTGTCTTCTCTTTCTGACGTATTTCACTTAGTATGATAATCTCTAGGTCCATCCGTGATGCTGCAAATAGCTTATTCCATCCTTCTTTTATTGCTGAGTAATTGTTCCATTGTGTGTGTGTGTGTATTTATCACATCTTCTCTATCCATTCATCAGTTGATGGACATTTAGGTTGCTTCCATGTCTTTAGCCTAAGCTACCGCTATGCCCCACCTGAAACTATAAAACTATCCTGACAGATACAGTTAAAATATTAACCTAGCTCTTTTCTTACCCATTCTGCCCTCTGTAGCCTGCTGAACTTTTTCCAAATATTTAGTTTATACCATTTTCCCTATTTGAATTCCTTTTTTTTTTAAGGTGCACATTGCTTTATTTAAAATGCATAACCAACAAAAACCTATTCTATAGCACATAACTGTCCAGTTATTTTTTTGTTTGTTTTGATAGCTTTTTAAAAAAAATTTTTTACTTTATGAATTCCTTCTTATTGCTCCTGAGATAAAGACAATACCCTAATTTGCTTAATGGTCCTTCAAGGCCCTTCCCTTCCAGCCAGCATCATCTTGTAGGAGGCTGCTTTTATTTTCCCTTGCTTGATATCACACTAGCCTTTGTTTTGCCTCTCTGCACGTTCCTTTCCCCTTTGTGTCCACTTTCTGTAATACTCTCCTCCAGGCCCTATCCTTATCCTTTAGATCTCATGTCACTTCAGGCAGCATTTGCTGAGCTGCTTGACTCAATAAAGCCCCCTTTGATAGGCACTCAGCCGTTTTGTGTCTCTCAGCAGAGAATCTTTCTTTGCATAATCCAGGATGGCTGTTGTACTCCACCAGACCTATTCTGTAAGTTTCTTTGTTTCTTAATTTTTTTTATTCACTCATTTATTTATTTGGCTGAGTTGGGTCTTAGTAGTTGCAGCATGTGCAATCCTTGTTGCATCCTGCAGATTTTTCATTGTGGTGTGAGGGCTCTGTAGTTACAGCATAAGGGCTTAAAGCTCTGAGGCATGTGGAATCTTAGTTCCCTGATCAGGACTCAAACCCCTGTTCCCTTGCATTGCAAGGCAGATTTTTAACCACTGGATCATCAGGGAAGTCCCAGACCTAAGTTTCTTGAGGGCAGGCATCTCCCTTGCTTTTAGTCACCGTCATTTGGACTTTACACAGAGCTCAGTAATATTTGTCAAATGAATGAAGCAAAAAATAAGCAATAAAG
>SJYW01043050.1:361772-372545 GCA_006410735.1 Raphicerus campestris | reverse complement strand
CATCTGAAAGTTCATGGTTCACATATTGCTGAAGCCTGGCTTGGAGAATTTTGAGCATTACTTTACTAGCATGTGAGATGAGTGCAATTGTGCGGTAGTTTGAGCATTTTTTGCCATTCCCTTTCTTTGGGATTGGATTGAAAACTGACCTTTTCCAGTCCCGTGGCCACTGCTGAGTTTTCCAAATTTGCTGGCATATTGAGTCAGCACTTTCACAGCATCATCTTCCAGGATTTGAAATGGCTCAACTGGGATTCCATCACCTCCACTAGCTTTGTTCATAGTGATGCTTTCTAAGGCCCACTTGACTTCACATTCCAAGATGTCTGGCTCTAGGTGAGTGATCACACCATCAATTCATTATCTTGGTCATGAAGATCTTTTTTGTACAGTTATTCTGTGTATTCTTGCCACCTCTTCTTAATATCTTCTACTTCTGTTAGGTCCATACCATTTCTGTCCTTTATCAAGCCCATCTTTGCATGAAATGTTCCCTTGGTATCTCTAATTTTCTTGAAGAGAGCTCTAGTTTCCTATTCTGTTGTTTTCCTCTATTTCTTTGCATTGATTGCTTATCTCTCCTTGCTATTCTTTGGAACTCTGCATTCAGATGTTTATATCTTCCCTTTTTCCCTTTGCTTTTCACTTCTTCATTTCACAGCTATTTGTAAGGCGTCCTCAGACAGCCATTTTGCTTTTTTGCATTTCTTTTTTGGGGGGATGGTCTTGATCCCTGTCTGCTGTACGATGTCATGAAGCTCAGTCCATAGTTCATCAGGCACTCTGTCTATCAGATCTAGTCCCTTAAATCTATTTCTTACTTCCACTGTATAACCATAAGGGATTTGACTTCGGTCATACCTAAATGGTGTAGTGGTTTTCCCTACTTTCTTTAAGTCTGAATTTGGCAATAAGGAGTTCATGATCTGAGCCACAGTCAGCTGTCATTCTTATTTTTGCTGACTGTATAGAGCTTCTCCATCTTTGGCTGCAGAGAATATAATCAATCTGATTTCGATTTTGACCATCTGGTGATGTCCATGTGTAGAGTCTTCTCTTGTGTTGTTGGAAGAGAGTGTTTGCTATGACCAATGTGTTCTCTTGACAAAACTCTGATAGGGTTTGCCCTGCTTTATTCCGTACTCCAGGGCCAAATTTTCCTATTACTCCAGGTGTTTCTTGACTTCCTACTTTTGCATTCCAGTCCCCTATAATGAAAAGGACATCTTTTTGGGGTTCTACAAGGTCTACAAGGTCTTTTAGTTCTACAAGGTCTTGTAGGTCTTCATAGAACCGTTCAGCTTCTTCAGCATTACTGGTTGGGGCATAGGCTTGGATTACCATGATAGTGAATGGTTTACCTTGGAAACAAACAGAGATCATTATTGGTGTAATTATTAATGACATGCCTTTCCCCTAGTATTTGGGCTACAAAATTCCATTTCCCAAGAATTGTAGCAATCTTTTCTTTATTTCTTTTAAGTTTCTGGAAATCAATCTGAAACTTTACTTGAAATCATTTAGCTTCCAAGATTGACTTTGATTGCATTTTATTCAAAAGCTTCATTCTTTGCCCTTTTCCAATCACAAAAGGAAAATAGTTTCTATTAGTAGTTGGGTGATCTCTGTGTACCTAATTAGATTGTATTAATAAGATGAAATGGGCATGATTTGCTAAAGTACACGTGTACTTTTAAAAATCTCATTTTGGTATAGTGATTTTGATTCTAACTTTGTCATGTCCTGTGAATGATTTTGTAAATCATTATTGATGCTACTAATAAAAGCATTCATGATGTTACCATTTTTAACATACTGAGGTTGAAGTCTTAATTTCAGAGATATTTGTATTTATTTTTTACTGTAAAAGATGATGTTCAACAGTGTGGAAATAAGGTTCAGGTGAAATGGGAATAAATAACTTTAATTTTGAATAGGATTATTTGACATTTTAAAAAACAACTTGAAACTTAATAAATTCTTACACAAGACTATGAAGGAAAGCTGGTAGAATGAATTGTAGTCTGCATCTGAAAATGAATGTGAACTAATTATTGGGTCATTTCAAATCAGTAGATACAAATTAGTCTCCATAGGCTTTTATTGTGATTGCAAACTAAAGCAACTCTAATAGATATCCTATATAGTGAGAGAAAAATTTAGAAAGTAAAGAGAAATGCTTATGCCAGAATTATGGCATGTGTGTATAGTATATGTCATACTACCTACTCTACACACATACAGTAGAATGTGTAGTTCTAGTGACTAGTAGAATGCATCTTTGAGTTTTTATAGAAAATACCCTTCAAAACTTTCTCTCCCTTTGACATTGCTGACAAGTCTACTATTAGAAATGATCACAAGAGAAGTATCTTTCCTCTTTTTAGAAAACACCGTATCACTCCCTCAGGTGGCATAGGCTGTAATCAGTTCTTCACAGAGTACCTTCAAAACTTGACCATGTCTGTTACAGCTAGGAGGGATCAGGACAACGGGAAATTTAGAGGAGAATTATGTGCTGGGTGATATTGGGGGAAATTCAGGAGAAAGGGGTGAGCAACAGAAATGGGAAGGAGTTGAGTACAAAATACCAAGTTCTTTATCATTGCCCTCAACTCTTCTTCCAGCAAATAATGTTAAACTTGGAAATTAGATGATGCTGGGCTTGATCACCTCTTGGTACATTTGAAATGTATTGAGTGCTTTCTTGAAGAAAATATTTTCCAAGTAAGAACTTGAATATAGACTGTGCTTACAGTTTACAGATTTGTCCTTTTAAACGTACATATTGTATAAAAGGCAGTGATTTGTATGAGTGATTAAAAAGTCCCATGTGGCTTCTTTATCAAAAAATAAAATGTATCGTTAATTACCCAAACACGCAGAGTTCTGATTTAAAACAGAACAAAATTTCATGTCAATAAATTTAACTGTGGATGTAAATGAAGTGACATAAGGTAGTAATTAGCCACAACTTTTGCAATTGCCAGACCAACCTGATCTACTTAAACAAAACAAAATGTTCTTTAAGAGTTCTGCCTATAGATAAATCTTTTATACAAGACATCTTTTATAAGATGTCTTATAATGAAGTAGAAGTTATTTAAGGTAAAGTCAACTTTATTCAACCTTAAACTATTTATTTTTGTCATACAGCGATTCAATCAGCAGATTTTTATTGAGTATCTACCACATATCAGGCACTGTCTTAGGTTTTCCCCTTGATATTAAGGAGCTTACCTTTTAATCTGGCTAGCCATAAGCCAGAATAATTAGAATGAAAATTATTTATTGTTTTATGTTAGACCATTTTCTCATGTTTTTCTGGACTTTTTTTTTAGTGTAATCATCTGGCAAATTTTCTTTACTTTGTTTGCACCAAAGGAGAAGTTTTGAGATGAAGATGTATATCTCTTTATATTCATTTTGTACATAAAGTGAGTCCTTTTGAAAACTATAGATTGAAAGGCTGTTCTCTGCCAGGCACTCTTCTAAGTATAATGATAATTAGAAAAATGGATCAGAAGCAGATCCTGACCCCAAGGCATAGTTGATGGTAGGGGACAGAACAGTGACAGAGAATGAAACAGAACCAGCTGTACAATAGGCTTTGTGCCAGTCTCTCTAATAGACGAGACAGACATCTGTCTGTGTGTTTGTGTGTGTGTGTGTATAGTGTAGCAGTCATATTGCCCTACTATATGTGTGTGCAAAATTTTATATTTTCTTTCTTTTTAAATTTTATTTATTTTTAGCTGCATGCCCTCAAGGGCACATGGGCTTCAGTAGTTGGGGCTCGCAGGCTCTAAAGATAGACTCAGTAGCTGTGGCAAATGGGCTTAGTTGCCCTGCATTGTGTACGGTCCTCCCAGAACAGGGATGGAACCTGTATCTTGCATTGGCAGGCGGGTTATTAACCACTGGATCATGAGGGAAATCTGAAAATTTTTATATTTTCAATTTTCTCTTTCTCCCCCCAAATTGTCTTAATACCTTTCTTCTCTAGCTCAAAGTGTGGAAATAGCCTCTGGTAAGCATTCCCTAAAATCCAGGCCTTAATCATATTTTAGATGATTACATGCCTGCTATTTTCTAGTCTCTGTCTTATCTAGAGGCTTCCTAAAATTATATAACTTGGAATGGCAATAGAAAAATAATGTATGAATGTGTTAGAATTCCCCTGTAGAATAATGGACAGCTTGTGTCTGAAAGGATACACAGATTTCTGAAATAAATATTACATGAATATAAGATATAAATGTTGAAACCTGAGGACTTAACAGAAAGAGAAATTCATTAAATATTTTAATTACTGATACTTTGATTTATGCTATACGAAAGCATCAACTGTTTGGGACACAAACAATGATAAATACTTCCCAAATTTGAGAGAGAGGTGTTGCTTCATTCCTGTTTTAGTGATGTAAAAATGAAAACGTAAAGATCACGTGGCTTTTCCACCTGATGAGCTTTTAGTTTAAGTGAAAGGGGTCCATGCTTGCTGACCAGGCACATCACCACGGGTCACCACTGTGGGCTGTGCTGTGCTTAGTCAATCAGTCATATCCGACTCTTTGCAACCCCATGGACTGTAGCCTGCCAGGCTCCACTGTTCATGGGAATTCTCCAGGCAAGAATACTGGAGTGGGTTGCCATGCCCTCCTCCAGGGGATCATGCCAACACAGGGATCGAACCCAGGTCTCCCACATTGTAGGTAGATTCTTTACCATCTGAGCCACCAGGGAAGCCCAAGAATACTGGAGTGGGTAGGCTATCCCTTCTCCAGGGGATCTTCCCAACCCAGGAATTGAACTGGGGTCTCCTGCATTGCAGGTGGATTCACCAGCTGAGCTACCAGGGAAGCCCACTGTGGTCTATGGAACAATAAAAATTGGAAACAATTGGAGTTAAAAGATTAATAGAGGAATTTATCAACCTTGATTTTTTTTGGACAGGCCTATTGTATATGTCTTTGGCTTTCCTTTGTAGTTACCAACTGACAAGTGGATATAAGCCTGCCCCGATGGACCTGAGCTNTTTGACCATCTGGTGATGTCCATGTGTAGAGTCTTCTCTTGTGTTGTTGGAAGAGAGTGTTTGCTATGACCAATGTGTTCTCTTGACAAAACTCTGATAGGCTTTGCCCTGCTTTATTCCGTACTCCAGGGCCAAATTTTCCTTTTACTCCAGGTGTTTCTTGACTTCCTACTTTTGCATTCCAGTCCCCTATAATGAAAAGGACATCTTTTTGGGGTTCTACAAGGTCTACAAGGTCTTTTAGTTCTACAAGGTCTTGTAGGTCTTCATAGAACCGTTCAGCTTCTTCAGCATTACTGGTTGGGGCATAGGCTTGGATTACCATGATAGTGAATGGTTTACCTTGGAAACAAACAGAGATCATTATTGGTGTAATTATTAATGACATGCCTTTTCCCTAGTATTTGGGCTACAAAATTCCATTTCCCAAGAATTGTAGCAATCTTTTCTTTATTTCTTTTAAGTTTCTGGAAATCAATCTGAAACTTTACTTGAAATCATTTAGCTTCCAAGATTGACTTTGATTGCATTTTATTCAAAAGCTTCATTCTTTGCCCTTTTCCAATCACAAAAGGAAAATAGTTTCTATTAGTAGTTGGGTGATCTCTGTGTACCTAATTAGATTGTATTAATAAGATGAAATGGGCATGATTTGCTAAAGTACACGTGTACTTTTAAAAATCTCATTTTGGTATAGTGATTTTGATTCTAACTTTGTCATGTCCTGTGAATGATTTTGTAAATCATTATTGATGCTACTAATAAAAGCATTCATGATGTTACCATTTTTAACATACTGAGGTTGAAGTCTTAATTTCAGAGATATTTGTATTTATTTTTTACTGTAAAAGATGATGTTCAACAGTGTGGAAATAAGGTTCAGGTGAAATGGGAATAAATAACTTTAATTTTGAATAGGATTATTTGACATTTTAAAAAACAACTTGAAACTTAATAAATTCTTACACAAGACTATGAAGGAAAGCTGGTAGAATGAATTGTAGTCTGCATCTGAAAATGAATGTGAACTAATTATTGGGTCATTTCAAATCAGTAGATACAAATTAGTCTCCATAGGCTTTTATTGTGATTGCAAACTAAAGCAACTCTAATAGATATCCTATATAGTGAGAGAAAAATTTAGAAAGTAAAGAGAAATGCTTATGCCAGAATTATGGCATGTGTGTATAGTATATGTCATACTACCTACTCTACACACATACAGTAGAATGTGTAGTTCTAGTGACTAGTAGAATGCATCTTTGAGTTTTTATAGAAAATACCCTTCAAAACTTTCTCTCCCTTTGACATTGCTGACAAGTCTACTATTAGAAATGATCACAAGAGAAGTATCTTTCCTCTTTTTAGAAAACACCGTATCACTCCCTCAGGTGGCATAGGCTGTAATCAGTTCTTCACAGAGTACCTTCAAAACTTGACCATGTCTGTTACAGCTAGGAGGGATCAGGACAACGGGAAATTTAGAGGAGAATTATGTGCTGGGTGATATTGGGGGAAATTCAGGAGAAAGGGGTGAGCAACAGAAATGGGAAGGAGTTGAGTACAAAATACCAAGTTCTTTATCATTGCCCTCAACTCTTCTTCCAGCAAATAATGTTAAACTTGGAAATTAGATGATGCTGGGCTTGATCACCTCTTGGTACATTTGAAATGTATTGAGTGCTTTCTTGAAGAAAATATTTTCCAAGTAAGAACTTGAATATAGACTGTGCTTACAGTTTACAGATTTGTCCTTTTAAACGTACATATTGTATAAAAGGCAGTGATTTGTATGAGTGATTAAAAAGTCCCATGTGGCTTCTTTATCAAAAAATAAAATGTATTGTTAATTACCCAAACACGCAGAGTTCTGATTTAAAACAGAACAAAATTTCATGTCAATAAATTTAACTGTGGATGTAAATGAAGTGACATAAGGTAGTAATTAGCCACAACTTTTGCAATTGCCAGACCAACCTGATCTACTTAAACAAAACAAAATGTTCTTTAAGAGTTCTGCCTATAGATAAATCTTTTATACAAGACATCTTTTATAAGATGTCTTATAATGAAGTAGAAGTTATTTAAGGTAAAGTCAACTTTATTCAACCTTAAACTATTTATTTTGTCATACAGCGATTCAATCAGCAGATTTTTATTGAGTATCTACCACATATCAGGCACTGTCTTAGGTTTTCCCCTTGATATTAAGGAGCTTACCTTTTAATCTGGCTAGCCATAAGCCAGAATAATTAGAATGAAAATTATTTATTGTTTTATGTTAGACCATTTTCTCATGTTTTTCTGGACTTTTTTTTTAGTGTAATCATCTGGCAAATTTTCTTTACTTTGTTTGCACCAAAGGAGAAGTTTTGAGATGAAGATGTATATCTCTTTATATTCATTTTGTACATAAAGTGAGTCCTTTTGAAAACTATAGATTGAAAGGCTGTTCTCTGCCAGGCACTCTTCTAAGTATAATGATAATTAGAAAAATGGATCAGAAGCAGATCCTGACCCCAAGGCATAGTTGATGGTAGGGGACAGAACAGTGACAGAGAATGAAACAGAACCAGCTGTACAATAGGCTTTGTGCCAGTCTCTCTAATAGACGAGACAGACATCTGTCTGTGTGTTTGTGTGTGTGTGTGTATAGTGTAGCAGTCATATTGCCCTACTATATGTGTGTGCAAAATTTTATATTTTCTTTCTTTTTAAATTTTATTTATTTTTAGCTGCATGCCCTCAAGGGCACATGGGCTTCAGTAGTTGGGGCTCGCAGGCTCTAAAGCATAGACTCAGTAGCTGTGGCAAATGGGCTTAGTTGCCCTGCATTGTGTACGGTCCTCTCAGAACAGGGATGGAACCTGTATCTTGCATTGGCAGGCGGGTTATTAACCACTGGATCATGAGGGAAATCTGAAAATTTTTATATTTTCAATTTTCTCTTTCTCCCCCCAAATTGTCTTAATACCTTTCTTCTCTAGCTCAAAGTGTGGAAATAGCCTCTGGTAAGCATTCCCTAAAATCCAGGCCTTAATCATATTTTAGATGATTACATGCCTGGTATTTTCTAGTCTCTGTTTTATCTAGAGGCTTCCTAAAATTATATAACTTGGAATGGCAATAGAAAAATAATGTATGAATGTGTTAGAATTCCCCTGTAGAATAATGGACAGCTTGTGTCTGAAAGGATACACAGATTTCTGAAATAAATATTACATGAATATAAGATATAAATGTTGAAACCTGAGGACTTAACAGAAAGAGAAATTCATTAAATATTTTAATTACTGATACTTTGATTTATGCTATACGAAAGCATCAACTGTTTGGGACACAAACAATGATAAATACTTCCCAAATTTGAGAGAGAGGTGTTGCTTCATTCCTGTTTTAGTGATGTAAAAATGAAAACGTAAAGATCACGTGGCTTTTCCACCTGATGAGCTTTTAGTTTAAGTGAAAGGGGTCCATGCTTGCTGACCAGGCACATCACCACGGGTCACCACTGTGGGCTGTGCTGTGCTTAGTCACTCAGTCATATCCGACTCTTTGCAACCCCATGGACTGTAGCCTGCCAGGCTCCACTGTTCATGGGAATTCTCCAGGCAAGAATACTGGAGTGGGTTGCCATGCCCTCCTCCAGGGGATCATGCCAACACAGGGATCGAACCCAGGTCTCCCACATTGTAGGTGGATTCTTTACCATCTGAGCCACCAGGGAAGCCCAAGAATACTGGAGTGGGTAGGCTATCCCTTCTCCAGGGGATCTTCCCAACCCAGGAATTGAACCGGGGTCTCCTGCATTGCAGGTGGATTCACCAGCTGAGCTACCAGGGAAACCCACTGTGGTCTATGGAACAATAAAAATTAGAAACAATTGAAGTTAAAAGATTAATAGAGGAATTTATCAACCTTGATTTTTTTTGGACAGGCCTATTGTATATGTCTTTGGCTTTCCTTTGTAGTTACCAACTGACAAGTGGATATAAGCCTGCCCCGATGGACCTGAGCTTTATCAAACTCACCCCGTCTCAGGAGGCTATGGTGGACAAGCTGGCGGAAAATGCTCATAACGTGTGGGCTCGGGATCGAATTCGACAGGGCTGGACCTACGGCATCCAACAGGTATGTGGGACCTTAGCTCTACAGCACATGCTCTGAGATTGACTTAAAGTGGGGACTAGTATAATTTGTAACAGAAGAGATTTAATAATGACTGTTTTGAAACTTACATCATATAGATATCTTTAATGTACATATGCATTGAAACACTTGTTTATTGCTGGACTCAAGAAGTCAGACCTCCTCAAGTCTGGTTTTTATCATGAGGCACNGATCGTGCCAGCTGCGGTGGGCGGGTGCTGTTCTGGCTTTTCCTGTGATGATGACTCTTCTGTCTCCAGGCCCAGCGGTGGCACCAGGGCAATGAGCACTATGGGCGCTCCTGGCAAGCTGGCGATGTTGTGGGGTGTATGGTCGACATGACAGAGCACACCATGATGTTCACACTGAACGGCGAAATCCTTCTTGATGACTCAGGTTCAGAGCTGGCTTTCAAGGACTTTGATGTTGGTGACGGTAAGCGAACTGCGTCTTGTGGTGTTTTCACGTTGGGATACCGGGAAGCTCTTTGTTCTGACGCCTCTTTACCAACCATCTCAGTTTGAAGGTGAGCGAGCAAATGAGTTGCTGCTGTAAACCACAGTGGTGCCCATAAGGCTTATTGGATCTAAAACCCTTGAAGTGACTTAAGCAGCAATTCTCTCTGTACTTCAGAGCTAGGATTCTGCTAAGGCATAAATGGTTTTTATGAATGCAAGTAAGAAAATACAATGGCAGGCAAAGGATAGTTTTCCACACATATTAAATGTTCATTTAGAACTTCTTTGTTCAATCAGCTGCTTATAGCTTCTTTTCTTTCATTCATTTCAAAAAATATATCAAAAGTCTACTGCATTTCAGGCTGTCTCTGGATTCTGAGATGACAGGAATGAAACATTGTCTTACAGTTATGCAGACAATAGTTTAGCAGGGCAAGTTTGCACCTGCACAATTTCTATTCCGTGGATAAGTTCCATGGAAAGAAATGCAGAAAATTCCATGGAAGCACAATGCAGGGTAAAGATACCTCTGCCTGTGGGGCTCTGAGATGACCTTGAAAAGGGTTGTGAAAGAAAGACAAAGCTGTTTGTAAAAGAAATGAGAGGGTAGGTATTTTTTAGGACAGTAATTCCAATGGGGTGGCCACTGTCATAACATGAGGTTCTTTGAATTTATATTAATTTAAATGAAATAAAGTTAAAGGTTGAGTTTCTTAATGGCACTTGCTACGTTTCAAATGCTCAACTGGAGCCTATGGTTAGTGGTGCCCAGTAGAACAGGAGAGATACAGAACATTTAAATCATCAACAAGAATTCTATTGAATCGTGTTAATCTAGAGCATATAAACAAAATAACCTAACACTTTTTTTTTTTAATGACTGAATATATCCTATTGGGGCTTCTCAGGTGACACTAGTTGTGAAGAACTCACCTGCCAATGCAGGAGATGTTAGAGATACAGATTTGATCCCTGGGTCTGGAAGGTCTCCTGGAGGAGGGCATGGCAACCTACTCCAGTATTCTTGCCTGGAGAATCCCATGGACAGAGGAGCCTGGAGGGCTACAGTCCATGCAATCAAAAAGAGTTGGATGTAACTGAGTAATTGTTACTTGACTATATTAATAT
>SJYW01043050.1:346343-361648 GCA_006410735.1 Raphicerus campestris | reverse complement strand
AGAAACCTTACCATCCTGTCAGGAAACAAATCTACTTTCTGCTTTAGAAGGAGGCGGAGCCTGGTGGGCTGCCATCTATGGGGTCACACAGACTTAGCAGCAGCAGCAGCAGCAGCAGCTTTAGAAGGAAACATCATTTTCTATCTTTCAAAACTGTTTTCCACACAAACATCCTTGAAAAAGTAGTCGGGGGCAAAAGTTGTCAGTGCCTCTTTACAACACAAGCAGAAATATAGAAGATCACTGAAAACGGACTCCTCACCGTTAAGGAAGAAATACAGTCAATTCATGAATCGGCCCCTTTGAAAAAAGGAATGATTTTCTAAATTTCTGATTGTTGGAGACCCTATATCCATGATTTCAGAAACAGACAGTGGTGAACTATGCTTTAATTTCTAATTGCTTTTTAGGCAATCTGTTTCATGAAGCAGAATTTATGTGCTTTTTTCCAGCAAAGTTCCATCTGTCTCATAGTAAATGTGATGTCTCTTAGACTCCACTATTGAAATGCCTGACAGTCTTAGTTTCGGGTATTGATGAGTTTTATTGATTTATTGAGGCCATGCTGTACAGCTCACAGGATCCTAGTTCCCCAATAGCACGTGTCCATTTGGGTCTCATTCTCTCCCACTTGAGCTGTGGTTTGGGGGAAGATGAGCCAGCCCCTGGGCTGGTGGATTGCTTTGAGGACTCCCACATAAGGAGAATGCCAGATACTGCCCTGCTTGCTTGCTATGCTTTCTGTCCTTGCATCTTTTGGCTCCAAGTGTGACCTCTTCTGATCTTGTGAGACTAAATGTCTAGATGAGCTCAGAGGTACGTAAGAAAGATGTGTATAAGAGACAGATCAAAAAGAGTTGGATGTAACTGAGTAATTGTTACTTGACTATATTAATATTATTAATATTATTATATTAATAATATTAATATAAGTATATAGTCTTGGATTTTAAGATGTACCTTAATCAATACTTTTAAAGTCTATAAATTTCTCACCAATCCTAAAGCCAATTCATTATTTGCATTAAGTTCTACAGTTATTCATTAACTGAGCTTTTGAGCAGGTGTGCTGAGTCGTGTCAGACTCTTTGTGACCCCAAGGATTGCCACCTACCAGACTCCTCTGTCCATGGGATTTCCCAGGCAAGAATAATGGAGCTTATTTCCATTTCCTCCTCCAGGGAATGTTCTTGGCCCAGAAATTGAACAGGTAAGCCCGTATTTTTCAAGCAGGCATGACCCAGGAATTTGAGTAGGTGTGACCATAGATTTCAAACATAGATTTGTGAAAATAGTAGGAATTTTGCCTTTTTATAACTTGTTTTGAATACCTGTTTCTCTGAGTAGTGGATGAAACTGATGTTGAAAGTTTGACCTCTGTACTGGTGCCAAATTGAACCTCAGAGACAGAGTTTGGGGTGAAGTAGAAAATAGCATTATTGCTTTGCAGGCAAAGAGGGGCACAGTGGGTTCCTGCCATCAGAAGAATTTGGTGAGGAGTTTAATAGTGATTGGTTCAAGGATGGGGTTACTGAGATCAGGGTATGTGTGCATAGGGCCTGCATTTCTTCAGTCTGATCTCAGGTAGTCTGATGAGTATTTCTGGTTCCTTAAATCTGGATGCAGAATGCTGGCATCCTCTATTTGCTGGGGGTTTTGGTGCTCTGAAGAGTTTAAAGATATTTTTATGTATATCTTTTGAGGTAGAACCTGGACCCTGTCCCAAGGCTGCACTGTTGTTTCTTGGCTGTTCCTCTCGTCTCTATCTCTCCCTTTCCTGACTAGCGACTGTTCGAATCTGCCCTTTGGAACTTGGGGTAGTTCAAGGAGGCCACAGTCTATATCCTACAAACAAGAAATAGGGGAGAAGGAAAGGATTCCGGCTCAGGAGCCCCACAGGGTGCTCCCATTCTTCCCTTTAACCTTCCATCACCTGTCTCCCCTCCTCTGGTTTTGTTTTTGGGATATGAGTGTCAGCATATCACAGGGAAGGTGAGAGAGGGTGTTTTTTCTGTGTAATGCCCATATTGTCCAGTACAATAGATATAACCTGAGGTTTTATTTCTATAATTGTTATTTTTAAATGCTTGCATATTATGCTTTTATTATTTTGAAGTTAAATTTTTAAAGTGACTTTGTAAGTTTTGCATGTTTAATTTATACCACATAGACTCATAGAATGATGTTAGAATTATAAAGAGCTTTCTGATGAATTATCTTAAAATTCTGTGGTCTATTCATTGGATTATTATTGGATGTGTTAGAAAGTATCCTTTTGGTCTCCAAAGCAGGTGATAAGTTCTATTTAGCCATGACTGTTAACTGTTAACTTTATAAGGGCTAGTCATAATTTTAAACTTTCTGGATGCTTGGGGCTGGTGCACTGAGACAACCCAGAGGGATGGTACAGGGAGGAAGGAGGGAGGGGGGTTCAGGATGGGAAACCCGTGTATACCTGTGGCAGATTCATATTGATGTATGGCAAAACCAATACAATATTGTAAAGTAATTAGCCTCCAATTAAAATAAATAAATTTATATTTAAAAAAATAAATAAACTTCATATCATTAAAAGGACTACAAAGCTTATCCATGCCTGTGACTTTCAAATGCTTTTTTTGGAAGTGGAATTTTCCTTTTCTCTTCCAATTTACTTTATATAGCTGCTGCTTTTTTAAAAAATTGTTATTGGAGTATAGTTGATTTACACTGTTGTGTTAGTTCCTGGTGTACAGCAAAATGAATTATAGATGCACCCTTTTAAAAAATCCTTTTCCCATATGGGCCTTTACAAAGTGCTCTCTACTCAATACATAGCTTCTTAAAAAATTACACTGGAATCTGGGTAAAAGTATAATATGAGGCCCTGAGTTGAGCTCTCTAACTTACCCATCACCATTGAGAGTGAGCCCTCGGGATGTCTACAGCTCAAAGGAGTATATTTAAAAAAAAAACTTTTAATTTAGGTCAACTGGAATATGCTGTGGTTGCTAAAGTATTCATTGGAGGTTAATTACAATATTGTAAAGATTCATAAGTGCACTTTTTCAGATTGTTATTATACCTAGCTTGTCTTTGTGTCTGTCCCATGCTTGATTTGATGTTTTTAAAGATCCCATAATTTCTTTTTGTTTCTGCAGAAATAGCTTAGTCCTATGTAAAGCAATCAAAAGGACTATGTAATAAAATGGACAGAAAGTTTTCTCTCTATAAAACATATACATATATGTATACACACACATGCGTATACACACTCTGCACATCCCTATCTGATCAGCTCAGACAGCACAGCTAAATATATTTTGATATCTCTGCCTTTTGTATAGTTTACATAACTGAAATGATGTCTTGACCAGTATAAACTGTTTCTAGATAACATCAAAAGGAAAATTACAAAAATCTTTGAAAGACTGATGGATTTAACTGATCGAGTTAAATCCAGGTGGAGATATAGCCATCCAGTTAGTTCGAGGTAAGGATCTGGTTATTTCATAAAGATGCAATTGAGGCTTTTCTAAAAGGCTACAGATCTCTTTCCCAAAGAGGAAACGCACTATCCCTCGGTGACCACAGACTTGACCTTAAAGCTTATATGTGATTTGAACAAAGAACAAATTGCTGAGATATACTGGCCTCTGGTAGAAGAACAAGATCTGTTAGTCTTTTAACTCCCCTCAAAGGACCAGGACTTACATGGTCAAGATCAAGAGTGTTACAGAGCTGCAGTCCTGGAGTGGAGTTTTCAGACTTTAAAAGCTGTTTCATCTATGTGGCAGATCCTCTTTTAGGATTCTTCCTTCTATTTGGATTAGAGAAACATCACTTCAGAGCATCTGTAGATAAAATGAAGAGATTAATTGAATCTTCATTTTTCAAAGAGTCCTCTGGCTATAATGTCAACTAAGGAATTGTGCTGGCAAGTGCAATTGCAGCCCCTGGTCAGGTTTTCTGTGAGTTCTTCCTTGTCTCTTCTCACCGTTAGACTGAAAGACATTCAGGATCAAGATTGGGAAGAGACCAGGAAAAGAGGTAGCAATACCCTCTACTGCAGACAGAATTCTAAGAGGACCTCTTAGAGTCCTGCTCCCTGGTAGACATGCCTTGTATAATCCTCTCTTTTTGAGTGTGGGCAGAATCTGAATGTGCTGAGGTATAGCTTTGTGATTAGGTTAGTAATCAGTTGACTTTAAGCTAACCAAGCAGAGATTAACCATATGAGCTTGACCTCATCAAGTGAGCCTTTAAAAGAGATTGGGTGCTTATTGAAGTTGGAGAGATTCAAAGTATGAGATAAAATCTCCCAGACTTGAAGGAACAAACTGCTCTGGTATGAGAGGGCCACGTGGTAAAAATCTGAGAATAGCCCATGGTTGCTAACTCACAAGAAAAAGGAGATCTTGATCATACAACTACAGAGAATTGAATTACTTGAACAACCAAGGAGCTTGGAAGAGGACTCTGAGCTTCATATGAGAACACAGTCCAGTCAGTATCTTGATTACATTCTTATGTCACTGACCAGAGAACCCCAGTTATGCCATACCTAGACTTGCTGACCTATAGAACTGTGCTATGCTTAATCACTTAGTCGTGTCCACCTCTTTGTGACCCTATGGGCTGTAGCCTGCCAGGCTCCTCTGTCCATAGGGATTCTCCAGGCAAGAATACTGGAGTGGGTTGCCAGCCCCTCCTCTAGGGGATCTTCCCAACCCATGGATCGTGCCAGGTCTCCTGCATTGCAGGCAGACTCTTTACCATCTGAGCCACCAGGGAAGACCTATAGAACTAGGATCTAATAAATGGACATTATTTTAAACTGCTGTTGGTGTTGATTTGTTTCACAGCAATGGAAAACAAATTAATTGACCAATACAGTTTTAGTTTCAGCTGAACCTATCAAAAGGCATCCTTGGTGCCTGCCTATTCGGAATAGAACAGGAATTTATGCTTGCTCACTGCTCCACCTCAAGCATGCCTCTTCATCAGGAATCTTTAGATATATTCCCCNTATAGATGCACCCTTTTAAAAAATCCTTTTCCCATATGGGCCTTTACAAAGTGCTCTCTACTCAATACATAGCTTCTTAAAAAATTACACTGGAATCTGGGTAAAAGTATAATATGAGGCCCTGAGTTGAGCTCTCTAACTTACCCATCACCATTGAGAGTGAGCCCTCGGGATGTCTACAGCTCAAAGGAGTATATTTAAAAAAAAAACTTTTAATTTAGGTCAACTGGAATATGCTGTGGTTGCTAAAGTATTCATTGGAGGTTAATTACAATATTGTAAAGATTCATAAGTGCACTTTTTCAGATTGTTATTATACCTAGCTTGTCTTTGTGTCTGTCCCATGCTTGATTTGATGTTTTTAAAGATCCCATAATTTCTTTTTGTTTCTGCAGAAATAGCTTAGTCCTATGTAAAGCAATCAAAAGGACTATGTAATAAAATGGACAGAAAGTTTTCTCTCTATAAAACATATACATATATGTATACACACACATGCGTATACACACTCTGCACATCCCTATCTGATCAGCTCAGACAGCACAGCTAAATATATTTTGATATCTCTGCCTTTTGTATAGTTTACATAACTGAAATGATGTCTTGACCAGTATAAACTGTTTCTAGATAACATCAAAAGGAAAATTACAAAAATCTTTGAAAGACTGATGGATTTAACTGATCGAGTTAAATCCAGGTGGAGATATAGCCATCCAGTTAGTTCGAGGTAAGGATCTGGTTATTTCATAAAGATGCAATTGAGGCTTTTCTAAAAGGCTACAGATCTCTTTCCCAAAGAGGAAACGCACTATCCCTCGGTGACCACAGACTTGACCTTAAAGCTTATATGTGATTTGAACAAAGAACAAATTGCTGAGATATACTGGCCTCTGGTAGAAGAACAAGATCTGTTAGTCTTTTAACTCCCCTCAAAGGACCAGGACTTACATGGTCAAGATCAAGAGTGTTACAGAGCTGCAGTCCTGGAGTGGAGTTTTCAGACTTTAAAAGCTGTTTCATCTATGTGGCAGATCCTCTTTTAGGATTCTTCCTTCTATTTGGATTAGAGAAACATCACTTCAGAGCATCTGTAGATAAAATGAAGAGATTAATTGAATCTTCATTTTTCAAAGAGTCCTCTGGCTATAATGTCAACTAAGGAATTGTGCTGGCAAGTGCAATTGCAGCCCCTGGTCAGGTTTTCTGTGAGTTCTTCCTTGTCTCTTCTCACCGTTAGACTGAAAGACATTCAGGATCAAGATTGGGAAGAGACCAGGAAAAGAGGTAGCAATACCCTCTACTGCAGACAGAATTCTAAGAGGACCTCTTAGAGTCCTGCTCCCTGGTAGACATGCCTTGTATAATCCTCTCTTTTTGAGTGTGGGCAGAATCTGAATGTGCTGAGGTATAGCTTTGTGATTAGGTTAGTAATCAGTTGACTTTAAGCTAACCAAGCAGAGATTAACCATATGAGCTTGACCTCATCAAGTGAGCCTTTAAAAGAGATTGGGTGCTTATTGAAGTTGGAGAGATTCAAAGTATGAGATAAAATCTCCCAGACTTGAAGGAACAAACTGCTCTGGTATGAGAGGGCCACGTGGTAAAAATCTGAGAATAGCCCATGGTTGCTAACTCACAAGAAAAAGGAGATCTTGATCATACAACTACAGAGAATTGAATTACTTGAACAACCAAGGAGCTTGGAAGAGGACTCTGAGCTTCATATGAGAACACAGTCCAGTCAGTATCTTGATTACATTCTTATGTCACTGACCAGAGAACCCCAGTTATGCCATACCTAGACTTGCTGACCTATAGAACTGTGCTATGCTTAATCACTTAGTCGTGTCCACCTCTTTGTGACCCTATGGGCTGTAGCCTGCCAGGCTCCTCTGTCCATAGGGATTCTCCAGGCAAGAATACTGGAGTGGGTTGCCAGCCCCTCCTCTAGGGGATCTTCCCAACCCATGGATCGTGCCAGGTCTCCTGCATTGCAGGCAGACTCTTTACCATCTGAGCCACCAGGGAAGACCTATAGAACTAGGATCTAATAAATGGACATTATTTTAAACTGCTGTTGGTGTTGATTTGTTTCACAGCAATGGAAAACAAATTAATTGACCAATACAGTTTTAGTTTCAGCTGAACCTATCAAAAGGCATCCTTGGTGCCTGCCTATTCGGAATAGAACAGGAATTTATGCTTGCTCACTGCTCCACCTCAAGCATGCCTCTTCATCAGGAATCTTTAGATATATTCCCCCTATCCATATGCAGTTAACTAATCAGGAGTTATTTTTATCACAAATCATCTTTCTCATAACATAGAAGATGTTCTAACTTTTACTCACAGAGGCCTGGTAGCCAATCAAACTAAGATGCATGCTGTATAGCAGGGACCTGAAAGGAGTTCTCCTGACTCCTCCAGAGTCTGTTTCATCTTACTAAAGCCAGAGTTTATTCCATATCAAATTTGGGACTGAAGACTTTTGTTTGTTTGTTGTTTAAGTGATAATTTTTATATGGAGCATTTCTTAATACACTTCCTCCAGAGACCAGTGGAAGTAATTCTTACCATCACGGACAAGAACAGGGCTAGTGGACAATAAATATGTTCTTATATATCTTAACAACATTGTTCTTTTGATGCTTTACTAGCCAATATATTTATGTCTGAGCTGACATTCTCTATAGCAATAAGAAGAAGTTACGAAGATGGAAAAAAAAATCCCAAGTCAAGTATGGCACAGATATAAGGACAGGTAGATATAAGAAAAATTTAAATATAGAATATTTATAAACTCTTTTAGTACTTTAGTATATTCTTGTGCTAAATTGTGTCTATTCCTGAACTGATTTTCCAACTTTTAATATGACAAGGAAAAGAAATTGGCAATGTTAAGAACTGGAATAAGAGGAACAGCAATCTGTATTTGCAGATAAGGTCATCATTTGCAGGGAAAACCCTAAAGCAAGGGTCCCCAACCCCCAGGCCATGACTGGTACCAGTCCACCACCTGGTAGGAGCCAGGCCACACAGCAGGAAGTGAGTGGTGGGGCGAACAAGCAAAGCTGCACATGTCGTTCCCCATGGTTCTCATCACTGCCTGAACCACCCTCTCCCTTTTCCATAATCTTTTGTGGAAAAATTGCCCACAAAACTGGTCCCTGGTGGCAAAAAGGTTGAGGACCGCTTCCCTAAAGAAGCTACAGATATTACTAGGAATAATTGGAAGATTTAGCAGGCTATCATTTCTATACTAACAGAAAACCTGTGAAAGTAAATAGAAAACTCCATTTACAGTAATATTAGGAGTTTTCAGTGGTCACTAGTCATCACTCTATTAAGGTATATAACACTTTAATAGAGAAAATCATTAAACTTTATTGAGAGAAAATGTATTGTGAGATTGATCATATATAATCAGTTGATCTTTGGCAAGGATACCAAAAACACAGAGTCAGAAAAGATTTATCTTTTCTATAACCGGTGTTGGGATAATAGGATATTCATATGCAAAGAATGAAATTGGACCCTTACATAATTCTGGACCATGCTGAAAATGTTTCTGTGGCTGTGCACATGATTTTGGGCTATACACAAAAATCAACCCAAAATGGATTGACTTCACCATAAGACTTGAAACGTTAACACTCTTAAGAGGAAAACATAAAGGAGAAGCTTTTTGATAGTGGCCTTGGCAATGATTTTTTTCAACAGGAAGNATGCAAAGAATGAAATTGGACCCTTACATAATTCTGGACCATGCAGAAAATGTTTCTGTGGCTGTGCACAACATGATTTTGGGCTATACACAAAAATCAACCCAAAATGGATTGACTTCACCATAAGACTTGAAACATTAACACTCTTAAGAGGAAAACATAAAGGAGAAGCTTTTTGATAGTGGCCTTGGCAATGATTTTTTTCAACAGGAAGAGTCAACAAAAGGAGAAATAAAGAAGTGGAATTAAACTAAAAACTTTTTGTACAACAAAGGAAACTATCAACACAATGAAAAAGCAAACTCTGGAATGGGAGAAAATATTTGCAAGTCACATATATGATAAAGGATAATCCAAAATAAAGAATTCCTGCAGTTTATTAGTAAAACCCCAAACCAACAAAAACCAAGTAACCCATTTTAAGAATAAGCAAAGAAACTGAATAAATAGGAAGAGGTACTCTATGTTGCTAATCACCAGGGAAGTGCAAATCAAAGCCACAATGAGATATCACCTTATACCCGCAAAAATATGTTAAAAAAACACCCTAAAGATAACAAATGTTGGTGAGAGTATGGGAAAAAGGAGTCCCTGGTACACTATTCGTGGGAATGAAAATTGGTGCAGCCACTATAGAAAAGAGTATGGAGGTTCCTCAAAAAATTTAAAATATAATAAAATGCGATCTAGCAATCCCACTTTGGGATATAGACCTGAAGGAATAGAAATTAGGATCTCAAAGAGATCCCTGCACTCCCATGTTCACTGCAGGATTACTCACCATAGCCACATTATGCAAACAACCTAAATGCCTGTGGATAGATGAATGAGCCAAGAAAATGTCTGTGGTATTTTGCTATGGCAATTCTAGGAAACGAATACATGACCCCCCTCTATACTTGCATCCTTAGTACCATTCTTAATTTATACTTTATGTGCAAGAGCTTCATGTTAGCAGTAGTTTGAAAAGCTAATCATACCCTTAATTTAAAACAAGGAAGAGAATTATTTAACATCTTGCCAGATGGTGAAAGAATAGTTATCTTGTTTAGAGATTACCTGCATTTTACAAAGTAGGCTATGAGTACGTATCTTGTGTAAGTGTCTCATTACACTGGAGCTTTTTCAAGTTTGTGAGCTCTTCTGTTAATCACCTCTGGGCCCTCAGGTTTTATACCTGTAATGATTATAATCAAATCCATAAAGGGTACTTTTGATTCTGTATCTAACACTTGAAAGGACAGTGAGAAAAACTCAATTCCTGGTGCTTAGACTGCATGTAATTCCTTTCCTCGGGAGAAAACAGAAAGAATACTTTTAATAATTAAAATAGCTGCATAGCTTTAGGCAGAAAGGATCGCTAAAGGAAAAGGGAGGAATAGCTTTCCATTATTGATTTTATTATGCTGCCTTAAAAAAAGAAAGAAAAAGACTATAAAAAGTTAGCAGTGTATCTTACAATATTATTTTACCCTCATTTGAAGTACGAACTGTTTGGTGGATATGTATGACTCATCCAGTGTAGCTGTCAACATGGTGTGAATTAAGGTTGAGTCTGTACTGTCCCAAATACCTACTGCCTTTCTGAATCCATCATAACATCTGTCCTTTCTGTAGCTAGTAACACTCTGTACAACCTGTTCTTGATGCAGAACTGGGACCCAGGTTCACAAAAGACCTGGGAAAGTAACATTGTTGGGAATCTCCCCACTTAAAAATAAAGCTTCCCTTGTAGCTCACCACTAAAGAATCCACCTGCAGTGCAAGAGACCCTGGTTCGATTCCTGGGTCACAAAGATCCCCTAGAGAAAGTATTGGCTACCCACTCCAGTGTTCTTGGGCTTCCCTGGTGGCTCAGCTGGTAAAGAATCTGCCTGCAGTGTGGGAGACCTGGGTTCAACCCCTGGGTTGGGAAGATCCCTTGGAGAAGGGAATGGCTACCCACTCTAGTATTCTGGCCTGGAGAATTCCATGAACTGTATATCAATGGGGCCACAAAGAGTGGGACACAACTGAGCAACTTTCACTTTTTTTTTTTCACTTTCCACTTAAAAATAAGTGCTCGTTTAAAGAAGGAAGTTAGGACTCTTAGTCACTGCAGTGGGGCAATCCAAACAGCTAAGATAATGGATTGGGACACTAGATATTTTGAGTGTAGATAAGGACATTTAGTTATAAAATGGTAGACAAACCCTAAAGAATATGAAAATGTTGGAAACCAGCATAAACAGTCTCATAGTTTTGTCTAAAATCAGAAAGGGACACTATCCTAGAAACTCCCTGGATTTTTCCAGGAATAACTCTTAAAATATGTTGTATATCCATGGAATGCTTTAAGAACTGAGGGGTTTCTGGGACTTCCCTGGTGGTCCAGTGGTTAAGACTCTGTGCTTCTAACACATGGGACATGAGTCCCTGGTCAGGGAAGATGCCTTGTGGCCAAAAAATAAAATTTTTTAAATGTAAGATTTTTAATCTTTACAGTTAATTTTCAGATTATTATTTAATATGTATTTTGAGCTTGTGTGTATGTAATCTAAACAGCATGTCATTTGGGGAAATTCATTGTGAAATGATTGACTAATTCAGTGAAAATCAAACTATTTAACCTAAGCTGACCAGTTAATTGACAGTTAAATTTTATATATTGATAAACAGAGGAAATTTCTACCTTACAGAGCATTTTGAAAATGAATAAAGTTGGTAGATGGTTAATAAAATAACTTGTATACATACTTTACCTCTGTGAAAATTGGAAGTTTTGCATATAACTTGGAGGTACTGGAAGGAATTATAGAGATGTACAACACCAGAAGCTTATTATTTGTAAATAGAGTAGAGCCAAACAGCAAGATTTAGGGTTNTTGGAGCCCTCCAAAATAAAGTCAGCCACTGTTTCCCCATCTATTTGCCATGAGCTGATGGGACCAGATGCCAGGATCTTTAAGCCAACTTCTTCAGTCTCCTCTTTCACTTTCATGAAGAGGCTCTTTAGTTCTTCTTCGCTTTCTGCCATAAGGGTGGTGTCATCTGCATATCTGAGATTTTTAAAAGCACATAAATGCTGCATCTGCTGAAATACATCATCTCATCCCCTTACCAGGCAGTTAATTCCAAAGAATTTAAAAAATTAACATAATTAATGTGGTTTCCCTTCTTTATTTAATAGTGGAAAGATTAACCCTGCCACACATTAAAATGTTTGTTTCTTCATTTCTCATTGCTGTTGCTTTTGATTTAGTTTCTTGTTAACTTTTAACTTACTTTTTGATTTNATTTAATAGTGGAAAGATTAACCCTGCCACACATTAAAATGTTTGTTTCTTCATTTCTCATTGCTGTTGCTTTTGATTTAGTTTCTTGTTAACTTTTAACTTACTTTTTGATTTCATATCTTATTTATATTAATTTTGCATTACCCTTGTGCTTTACTGACAGTGATATTGAAGGGAATGGGACAGATGAAAGAGTTTCAGCAGGATTTTAGCAACTGCTTCAAAATTTTTATTTATATGTATATTTTTGATGCTTAGATCTAGGAAACTCTAGGAAGGAAAACAGACAAAATTCTCTTCAAAGATCAAAAGCAGCTGTCAGTGAATGAAAACCTTTAAAAATGTTGTCTCCAACCTTTTTTTTTTTTTTGCATTACATGTAAAGAAATCTATAGCTTAGTTGTGTTTTGTGTTTACACATTTCAGACTCTGTAGCAGCACAATTTGGCTCTTCTTTCTCACATTCCCTATGCAAAAGAGTCACCTGCACCTCGGAACTAGGAGACTGTGGGGTGGGGACTTTGCTCATGCCGATCCCTGGAGGACTTGGGGGATGCTTAGCCATTATCTCATTTTACAGAAGTTTAAGGTGAAAGAAGGCACTTACCTAGAGCCCACATTTACTGAATTACAATGCCAAGGGCAAATACTGGTCTTCTGATACTCACATTTAAGACCCTATATGCGAGACAGCAAAAGAGACACAGATGTAAAGAACAGACTTTTGGACTCTGTGGGAGAAGGTGAGGATGGGATGATTTGAGAGAATAGCTTTGAAACATGTATTTTATCATATGTGAAATAGATCACCAGTCCAGGTTCGATGCATGAGACAGGGTGCTCAGGACTGGTTCACTGGGATGACCCTGAAAGATGGGATGGGGAGGGAGGTGGGAGGAGAGTCAGGATAGGGAGCATATGTACACCCATGGCTGATTCATGTGAAATGTATGGCAAAACCACCACAAAAGAAAATAAAAAAGAGTGTCCGTGGTTTCTTTACTCCACTGTTGTTTTTGCCTTGGGGTAAGAGTTCTGGAGCGATACTTTTGGTAATTCCATACTGAAAGGATTTTATATGAATGATCCTAAAATTTTTGATATGTATTTTTTCTTCCTAGGATTCATACCTGTGTGTAGCCTGGGAGTGGCTCAAGTGGGCAGGCTGAACTTTGGAAAGGATGTCAGCACCTTGAAATATTTCACCATCTGTGGCTTACAAGAGGGCTATGAGCCATTTGCCGTTAACACAAATAGGGATATTACCATGTGGCTGAGCAAGAGGCTTCCTCAATTTCTCCAAGTTCCATCAAACCATGAACATATTGAGGTTTGCTTTTTCTTTAAAACTTGGACCATTGGCCAAAACCATGAGGGGAAGTTCCTACTTAGACAATTACTGTCATTTACTTAAAATGACGGTTCCAATGTGTTCCATCATAGGGGAATCTAAGGACAGAATTACCCTCTGATTTTAGGTGCTGTGTGAGAGGCTGATTAGACTGATTAACTGTGGTTGAGCCTGGAACAACTTTGTGGTTAATTTGCATATAATTTATAGTTGGCCCTCTGCTTCTATGGATTCAACAAACCATGGATTATGTAGTACCCATAGTAGTGTTTCCCCTTGAAAATATCCACAGCTTAGTAGATCCAAGTAGTTCAAACCTTCATTGTTCAAGGTCAACTGTATGCAATTCTTTTTTAAATATATGTATATAGGCAATGGCAGGCTCAATCTGGGTATATACAGTTGTAACGTGAATTTCCCAGATTGTCTTCTGAGTTAGAAGCAAAACTATGGACATATCCTTACACAGCCATCCCTATGTTTAATGATCTCATTTATAAAATTAAGCCACGAGTGGGCCATGTCTGGCGTTTTAATAGTGTGATGCACCTTTAAAGGGGTTTTGGAATCAGGAAGTCAACAGTGCTGAGCATTTGAATGATTGCTTCTTCATTTACTAGGTGACAAGAATAGATGGCACCATAGACAGTTCCCCATGTTTAAAAGTCACTCAGAAGTCCTTTGGCTCTCAGAACAGCAGCACGGATATCATGTTTTATCGTCTGAGCATGCCCATCGAGTGTGCAGAGGTCTTCTCCAAGACTGCAGCTGGAGGGATCCCTGGCACCGGCCTCTTTGGGCCCAAGAATGATCTGGAGGATTATGATGTGGATTCAGACTTTGAGGTTCTCATGAAGACAGCTCACGGCCATCTGGTGCCAGATCGAGGAGACAAAGACAAAGAAGCTACAAAACCAGAGTTTAATAACCACAAAGATTATGCTCAGGAAAAGCCCTCTCGTCTGAAACAGAGGTCATTGATATATGCAAAATGATTTTAAAAGTTTTTGTAATTTTAATTTCTTAAATGATTTTAAATATGTAGTTATTATGTGGGGTCACAGGAGAGGGCAGCAGAGGGTAAGGGATGTCCAAAATCAATTTGTTTTACCTCTTCTTCCTTCTTTATGTACCAAGGATTCCACAAAAGAATAAAGCAGCCTGTTTGCCCTCTGATTTGTTAGCACTAACAATCTATTTCAAGAGTTACTTTTCCTATGATTTTTTTTTACTACGGCAAAACTAAAATTTGCCATCATAACCATTTTTAAGTCACACTACACTCAGTAGTGCTAAGTGTATTCACATTGTTGTGAAACAGATCTCTGCAACATTTTTAGTTTGCAAAACTGAAACTCTACACTCGTGTAACAACGTTCCCTTTCCAACCTATGTCAGCCCCTGCTCATCTCCACTTTTTATTTCTGTGAATTTGACTGCTTTAGAGACCTCATGTAAATGAAGTCAGATAGCATTTGTCTTTCTGTGACTGACTGATGTAGCATATTGTCCTCAAGGGTCACCTGTGTTGCAGCATATGTCAGAATTCAGTTCCTTTTTAAGGCTGAACAATATTCCAGTGTGTGTATAGGCACCACATTTTGTTTCTGCATTCATCCACTGATGGCCATTTAGAGTGATTCCATGCCTATTGTGATTGACGCTGTTATGAACATGGATGTGCAAATAGCTTTTCATGACCCTACTTTCAGTTCCTTTGGATAGATACTCAAAAGTGGGAAGTCTAGTGGTTCTGTATTTAAATTCTTGACGAAAAAAAATTTTTGTGCTCCATAGTAGTCGTACCAGTTTGCAATTCCATCACCACTGCAAGGGTCTCAGTTTCTCCATATCCTTGTCAACCATTGTTACTTTCTGGTTTTTTTGCTAGTAGCCATCCTAAACGGTGTGAAGTGATATCTCATTGTGGATTTCATTTCCATGTC
>SJYW01043050.1:317454-346267 GCA_006410735.1 Raphicerus campestris | reverse complement strand
GTCCTAAACAGTGTAAAGTGATATCTCATTGTGGATTTCATTTCCATGTCCCTGATGATTAGTGATGTGGAACATCTTTTTATATGCTTATTGGTCATTTGTATATCATGTTTAGAGAAATGTCTATTCAACTTCTTGGCCATTTTTTCTTTAATTGGGTGATTTGCTTTTTTGTTACTGATTTGTATGAGTTCTTTATATATTCTAGATACTAAGCTATCTTCAGATATATGATTTGTAAGTACTTTCTCCCAAGAGTTAATTTTTAAGATGTTTCCATATACAGCATTGGTTGAAGTATTCTATCTTTACATTCTAAATAGCATTTTTAGTATTTTATTTTAAATAGTATTTTTTAATGGAGAAGAAAGCAAATTGTTTTAGCATCCTTTCTTACAATAAATGCAAATTTCTCTACCTTAGCACTATTACTAGTGCACTATTACTCTGGGTCATATAATTATTTATTGTGAGAGTCTGCCTTGTGCATTGATGGGTGGTTAGCAGTATCCCTGGCCTCCACCCCTAGATGCCAGTGGCACACTCCACCAGTTGTTACAACCCCAGATATCTCCAGATACTGTCTGATGCCCTCTTGGGGGTTAATCATACTGTTTGACAACCAGTCTACTAAGTTAATTATATGTTTATGTTTGAGATAGGCAGAACATTTTAAAGTTGCTTATTCGTAATCCTCTAATATATTTCAGGTTTTTGCTTCGAAGAACAAAGCCAGATTATAGCACCAGCCATTCTGCAAGACTCACTGAAGATGTCCTTGCAGATGAGAGGGATGACTACGATTACTTGATGCAAACGTCCACGGTATGAGGGTCCCACTTTGGTCATTTATTTCTGTTTGCCAGTGATCATGCTTTGCATTTCAAACAGTTAACTTTGATTCAGATCAAACTCTGGTCTCCTGCATTGTAGGCTGATTCTTTACCATCTGAGCCACCCAGGTAGCACACTGTCTTGCAAGTGTATTTTTAAAATAATTTTTCACTTATATTTTAGGGACCAAAAAGTTGAAAGACGTGTATTTTCTGAGGTGATTGTTGATGTTGTTGCTCAGTCACTCAGTTCTGTCCGACTCTTTGTGACCCCACGGACTGCAGCACACCAGATTGCCCCATCCTTCACTATCTCCCCGAGTTTGCTCAGACTCATCTCCATTGTGTTGGGGATACTTTCTAACCATCTCATCCACCTTCTTCTCCTTTTACCTTCAATCTCTCCCAGCATCACGGTCTTTTTCCACTGAGGCGGCTCTTCACATCAGGTAGCCAAAGTATTGGAGCTTCAGCTTCACCACCAGTCCTGCCAATGAATATTCAGAGTTGATTATGATAGACTGGTTTGATCTCCTTGCAGTCCACGGGACTCTCAGAGTCTTCTCCAATACCACAGTTTGAAGGCATCAGTTCTTTGATGCTCCACCAAAGTTCAGTCATAATTGAAATTATGGTCTGGCTCTCACATCTGTACATGACTCCTGGAAAAAACCATAACGTTGACTATACGGAACTCTGTTAGCAAAGTGATGTCTCTGCTTTTTAATATGCTGTCTAAATTGGTCAAANGAAATTATGGTCTGGCTCTCACATCTGTACATGACTCCTGGAAAAAACCATAACGTTGACTATACGGAACTCTGTTAGCAAAGTGATGTCTCTGCTTTTTAATATGCTGTCTAAGTTGGTCAAAGCTTTCCTTTCAAGGAGCATCTTTTAATTTCATGGCTGTAGTCCCCGTCCGCAGTGATTTTGGAGCCCAAGAAAATACAGTCTTCCACCATTTCCACCTTTTCCCTTTCTATTTGCCTGAATGATGGGACTGGATGCCCTATATTACGCAAGCTGCTTGAGGAAAAATAGCACCTAAGGGCACCCTCAGGCCTGGTTTTGCTATCCTCTTTCTTGGCAACATTTTAATTTGCACCTAAGTTTTCCAAGCACCTTGTGCAGTTTCCTTCATCTCTGTGATGTATCTACAAGACCGTTTATTGTACTTTGTTAGACATCAAGTTGTGCTGTCTGCCATTAAAAAATTTTAAAACACTCCTCAAAAAACTCCAAACAGAAAGAAATACGTAGCTGTGTCCCTTGTAAAGTTCCCCAATGTTTGAACTTGACTTTAACATATTAGATCTGAACTATTTCAAAGTGATTTTAANCGTTTATCGTACTTTGTTAGACATCAAGTTGTGCTGTCTGCCATTAAAAAATTTTAAAACACTCCTCAAAAAACTCCAAACAGAAAGAAATACATAGCTGTGTCCCTTGTAAAGTTCCCCAATGTTTGAACTTGACTTTAACATATTAGATCTGAACTATTTCAAAGTGATTTTAAGGGGGTGATTTTAAGCATCTTATATTAGTGATATCTAAAGCAAAGCATATTTAGGGTATAAAACAATATAAAATAAGTCTAAAACATGTATGAAAACTCTAGAATAGATTAGTGTTCTTGAATAAGCTTGAAGAATTCAAAGCTTACCTGCCTAATGGATTGATGATTTTATTATATAAACATAATATATATATATATACACACACATACATATATATATATACACACACACATATACATCACCATACATTCATACTTGAAAGTATTTTTAATAAAAAGGTTCAGATCATCTTTGCTCAAGACAGTCTTTTCTCTTTTTCCCATTATTTCTGAAATAATTTCAGATCTCTGTTTCAAGACTTTTCTTATTTTGCCACATCAGTCCTTTGTGCCTATATTGTTTTAATTAGGCCAAGTTATTTTTCTTTTTACTATTTGAAGCTTTGAGTTTTGTTGCTGTTGTTATAGCCTAATTGAATGTACTATTATTTTTTGTTGAAGTACAGTTGATTTACAATGTTGTATTAATTTCAGATGTACAGCAGTGTGATTCAGTTATACATATATATTGTATTTTTCAGCTTCCTTTCCATTACAGGTTATTATAAGATAATATAATTTCCTGTGCTATACCTAGGACCTTGTTTTTTATGCATTCTGTGTATAAAAGCTTCTGTCTGTTAACCTCAACCTCCCAGCCCATCCCTCTCCCAATCCCTCCCCCATGGTAAGCCCCAGTCCGTTCTCTATATCTGAGTTTCTGTTTTTGTTTAATAGATAGGTTCATTTGGGTCATATTTTAGATTCTACATATAAGTGATACCATACAGTATTTTTCTTTTTCTTTCTGATTTATTTCACTTAGTATGATAATCTCTAGTTGCATTGATGTTGCTGTAAATAGGTCAAATGATTTTAAATAAAGACATATCTTCTTAGGCAAGTTAAAGGCACTGAAAGTCAAAGTTTTGTTTCTTTCTGCTTTGCCAATACTTGGTGTTGCTATCTCGACAGTACTATTACTCAGTGAGAATCTTTCCTGGACAAGAGCCTGCCAATGTCTGGGTGGGCTGGATCACATCCGATTTCCATCAGTATGATACAGGCTTTGACTTGGACAGAGTTCGTACAGTGACCGTGACTCTGGGAGATGAGAAAGGAAAGGTGCACGAAAGGTTGGTTTTTCCTTCATTTTTTGTTATATAAATGGTGTCTAATAAAAATGTTGATAAACCTAGGCATCATTTTCACTTGGATTTTTATACCTCAAATAATATTCTATTTATAGGAACAACATAACTAAACCATTAATGTCAGTATCCTTTTTGTTATTCAAACAAGCCAGTAAGGAATCTGAGTATATTGCAAGTGCAAATCATATAAAGTAAGAGCATTGCGTCTCTTGGGGGCACTAATCATATGTTCCTTCAGGCAGCATTGCACGTGACTAACGACTTGGGTTGCCGTTACTTAGCCTTCGTTCCAGGAATTAAGAGACAGGTGAATGTGAGGCGTTTAGCCTGTAGTCTGGTCTGTATCTTGGGAACTGGTTAGGTGGTGGGGAGAAAAAGGTGAAGATAGTGTGGGCTAGTGGATGAGACCAGATGGACGCATTTGAACTCCAACTGAGGAGCAGTGGATTCTTTCCTCAGCTTTGCCATTGACTTGCTGTGTGGCTTTGGGTAAGTCAGTTACACTTTCTGTGCCATCTTTTCTCATTTGTAAAACAAACGAAACTCAAACCAAACCTTCAAAAAAGTGAAGAAAGCTATCTCCCTTGCAGAATAAGACAAGAAAAGACCTGGCCGGTTGCATCTGCCCTTCATGCCTATGCATCCTCTCTGACCTGCTGTGATGGCTCTCATAGAAAGAGCCTCTCTTCCCCTAGAATATTACTTTCCTTTGCAACCTGTGTCATTATTTTTGGTGACCAGAAGCTCCCTCTCCCGCCTTCAGGTTGTGACACTTGAACTGCAGTGAACTTAGCACCGAAGACAGTGGACTTAGCAAAACATCCTCCAATAAAGAGTACTGTACATCAGTAGAGGGGCCCAAACTACCTGTTTCTAGGCATATTCTGATGGATATATATTGATTTTCATAGATGCGGACAATGAAAGGAGATAACTCAGAATAGGGATGTGATAACATCAGCAGTCCCCAGACCTTTTTGGCACTAAGGACCAGTTTCATGGAAGATAATTTTGCCACAGGCCAGGTCAGGGGAGGGTTTGGGAATGATTCAAACACATAATGTTTACTTGTGCATTTTATTTCTATTATTATTGCATCAGATCCACCTCAGATCACCAGGCATTAGATCTCAGTGGTTGGGGACCCTTGTTATCTGATTGATGATTTTGGTGTAAGAAATATAGGCCATGGAAGGTTGTTGAAACTTATGTAAAAAGGGCATAGAAACACAGCCAACTTTTGATTATTCAGAAACTGACTTTATCTCGGCCTGCTTACTCTTTTCTTACTGCTTGTCTGTATTTAGCCTCATTCACACATGTACTGTGTAGTGGCAGAGAAAGAAAACAAAATAAAACTCAAAAATTTAAGTTTGCTACCATCTCTGATAAAGGTTTTGGTGAGCTTGAAACTCAGGTGGGGGTTATTGTTAACATCATGGATCTGGTGCACATCCCAGCTTAAGTCTATCTCTCATAACAGATCATCAGGAATTATCCAGGGGCTTAATTTTAGCCAAAGTTTACATCTGTTGAGTCATTGACAGCTCACGTAGAATTGGCCTAGGACTCTATAGTGTCTGGAAATGGATGCTTCTTATCTCAGAACAAGTGGTTTAAAATAAAAACTATGAGAATGAAAATTACAAATTTGGATGATTATTACATAAACATTTTTGAACCTCAGAAAAAGGTCCAGTTTGGTTTGAGTTTTGGGAGGGAAGGTGCAGGTCAGTTCTTAACCTTGGTTCCTACCAGTTGACCTGTCTTCATTAGGTGTGAAATTGAGAGACTGGAAGACCTGACTCAGAATGCCCACTGAAGTCAGTGGAATCTTGCTCAGAATCACAGAATCAGGCCCACTGTGCACCTGTCCCATTTCAGCATGAGCTTGTTGCTTGCACAGCATAACTTAGGTTTAGTCTGCCAGACTTCCATGCTTTCCACACTGTCTTTGCTTGTACAAAGATAAATATGTCTTTTTGCAATTCAGCATCAAACGCAGCAATTGCTACATGGTGTGTGCGGGTGAGAGCCTGAGCCCGGGGCAAGGACGCAACAACAACGGCCTGGAGATTGGCTGCGTGGTGGATGCCGCCAGTGGGCTGCTCACCTTCACGGCCAACGGCAAGGAACTGAGCACCTATTATCAGGTGTGTGGTCAGGGATGACCTTGTGCCTCCGAGGAGAAACCTTTATCCTCGTTAGAGAGGAAAACACATTCTGCAATACCAAAAAGTAAATTAGAAGTTGTGGGGTCTTCATGGTGGTCCAGTGGTTGGACTCCATGCTGCCAATATAGGGACACAGGCTTGATCTCTGGTTGGGAAACGTGTTCCCACATGCCATGTGGTATGGCCAAAAAGATGAAAAACAAAAACAAAAACAAAAAACAAATTAGAAATTAGAAAGACATGAAGGCACAAATGCCTTGGTCTGTATTTTTACTTCTCTTTGAATAATAACTGTGCTACAAGTCCTTCAGAGTAAGTAGTATATTTCTCCAGAAATGTTCACACAGTCCTGAAATGAAATACTCCAAACAATTATTGAAAGAGAATATCCATATGAGAGGAAGGAAAAGTCTTTTTCTGTAAAAATGTCCTCTAAGTGTTATAAAGAAAGTATATTTTCTTTGTGTTTCTTCCTTTATTAATATTATAAATTTATTTGGTTATTTAAGGTGGAACCAAGCACAAAATTATTTCCTGCAGTTTTTGCACAAGCTACAAGTCCCAATGTTTTTCAGTTTGAGTTGGGACGAATAAAGGTAAGAAAGACCCATTCCTATTATTATATTTGGGTTATTTTCTATTAGGAAATAGCATTTACTTCTCCTTAAATGAATTCACTTCTTTATTAGTACTGATATTAATCATATAAATCACTCTCTAAGAAAAATGTTGCCATGTTTGAACATTCTGTAATTCTTGTTCAGGTCACTAGGGCAACACCATTAATTAGAAAGGGTTTTCTTTGGTCATCATAAATTATTCAATAAAACTAGGCTTACGCAGAACAAATATGCCACATTATATACAGTTAGTAATCATTGAACTCACAGGTGAGTTAGTGAATGGGACTGAAAGGCTGGAAATGTGCTGCATACTGATAAGTGCTAGAAGAGTGGCAGGTATTGAGTACTCTGGAAATATAACTGAGAAAACAGTGAAGTAGGATGGTGTGGATCAGGTGCAGCTGAAAGAGGAGGTGACATTTAGGTTGATTTTTAACAGCTGAACAGCAGATCTTAAGGTATGTTTGCTTGGAGAAGACATTCTTTACAGAAGGTGAATGAATAAAAAAATGACGACATGAAAAATGCTGCAGGTTAAGGAATTCAGTGTTACTGTATCAAAGGATGCTTCTGGGATGTGGCCAGAGATTAATATGGATGGAAGATAGGCCAAGTTCAAGTTGAAACAGCTTTAACTGCCACACTAAGAAGCTGACATGTATTTCATAGACAGTGGCGAGTCACTGGAAGTTTGAAAGAAGGGACTGAGTAAATCAAACCTGTTTTGGAAAAACATGTTGGTAGTAATATGGAAAAACATCTGCTCTTATAAAATTGAGAGCAGGCAGTAATAATTAGATATCACAATTTGATTCTATCCATGTGGGAGAAGAATGATAAGATTCATGAAAGTCATCATACAGAGAGAATGATACATGAGAAGATGTTTTAGGGGAGAAATTAATTGAGTTTGTCAGTAAATTGGATTAATAGAGTTTGTTGATGAACTGGATTCAGCACTCAAGGAGAAATGAAGAATTTTTTATTTATTTATTTTTTGGTGGAGGGGGAGATGTTTCTTTTTTTTAATTAAAGTATAGTTGTTTACAATGTTGTGTTAGTTTCAAGTGTATAGCATATCACAGTGATTCAGTTATATATGTACATATTCTTTTTGAGATTCTCTTTCTTTATAGGTTATCACAAAATATTAGGTACAGTTCCCTTGCTATGCAGTACATGATTATTAGTTATCTATTTTACATGTAGATACACTGGGTGTATGTTAATCCCAAAAGGATTAATTTAAATAATTTTAGTTGGGCCAGATAATGGATACTAATACAGCAAGCAGAAGAGCCTGCTGAAATTTGGGAAAAGGAATTTAGTTGAAATTTACAGTTGTACGCATTGAGATGCTGGGCACACCTCACAGTGAAATTAATAGACAACTGTACCATGCTGGCTTGGTTACCTTGGACATGTTCCTTGAACCATGTGAACTCAGTTTCTGCTTTTGTAAAATGAGATTCCAGCTGCCACAGAAAAGTCAATATAATATGGACTAAAGGAGTCTGTGACTTTGGTTAAGTAGGAGGGCTTTAGTGACCTTTCAAAAAATTTCAATAAAATGATGGAAGAAGTTATGTTATTTGGTTCAAGATTATTCAATTCATAGTATTCAAGTTTGAACATGAAGGAAAGGCAGCAAGTTTGGACAACTGAAAAAAAGTTAAAATTTGACAGAAAAGTGGTAGTTTCTCAGAACCCAGACTTTGTCAAATATTGGCTTATTTGACATTTTCTATTTTTCACTATAGATGGATATAGATATGTCCAAAACTGGACTGTTGACCATCACTACCCACCTCCTCCTGACCTGCCTAAGTCCTTCTGTCAGTTAATAACTCAGACCCCAAACCTTAGAGTCATCCTTGGCTTCCCTCCTTTGCATTCTGCATCCCAGTTCTGTCCCCCAGCAAATCCTCCACCTGCTGACCACCATCAGTTCTGCAGGTCACCACACTTTTTCCATCAGCATCATTTCCCATCTGGATTTCTTCAGGAGCCTCTAATTGATCATCACCCATCTGTTTATCATAGAACCACCTGAGTGACTGTCATTATTTTAAAATGAAAATCAGATCATGTCACTTCACTGCTCAAAATCCTGTTTCCTTGAATAAAATTCAGAGGTCTCATGAAGGTTCACAAGTTCTAGACCACCTGACATCCTGTTGCCCCCTGACTTCATTTTCTCCTAATGTCACCTCTTTCATTTCACTGCAGCCACACTGTCCTTTGACTCTTCCTCAGATTTGCCAGGGAAATTCCCTCCTTGGGTCCTTTGCATGCACAGATTTCCTTTGCGCAGAAGTTTCTTTCTCTGCATATCCACATGGTTCTTCTTTGGATTTTTCTTTAAATGTCTTCCCAGTGACACCTATTTTGGTAATTCTGTTTATTGTTGCTGTCCTGCATTATGATTCTCTCATCCTCATTCATTTTTCTGCTCCATGACTTTTTTCCTAATAAACTATTTAATTGCTTATTTTGTTTGTTTTATAGCTCTGATAAAAAATAGAAGCTGTATGAGGGTAGGAAGTTTTTTTTGTTCACTGATATATCCTCAGTGTCTGATACAAGTGTCTCGTTTCTCTTCTCCATTAGCAGAAGAGAACAGGAAAGTAGCTTGAGGATGAGAAAGTATAAATAATGCAGTAGAGAAGGTTCTAGAGGAGAGGGAGAGACCAAAGGTAATGCAGAAAGATGAGTTCATTGTTTTATTGGTCCAGAAGAGGCAGGCAGGGTGGTATCATGGTCAAAAATGAATGAAAAAGCTTTGGCAAAGTAGAGACTTTTCTTTCCCTGAGACCAAAGTGCAGGAATTGGGATGGCTGAAGGTATGTATTGGAGGTGGAGGAAGGTGGAGAAAGAAGCTGTGTTGGTTCATACCTGGTTAATTCTCTTTTCTTATTTAGTAGTCATGTTTATCTGTTGAGCTGTCTCTGATATTTTGTTGGTTACTCAAACCTGGCAAACCTGATCATGAGTGAGGTGGTAAGTAGTTTAAGAATGAATGAGGTGGGTGACAAAGGACAGACAAGGAGAGAGGGAGAAAGCCAAGTGAATGTGACCCATCTTTCAGGACCTTTGGATGAAAGCAGCTAAAGCCTTGCCAGGTGTCCTGAGGACCTAGCTTTGTAAAGATGTAGAACCGATACATGGTTATACTAACTGCTCTTGTATCACTCAGTGATATCACTGATATTCTCAGTGTATCACTTAGTATGGGGGAGAAAAGATCCTCAGATTTTCTCTGCTGGTCCTTTCAGGAACAACTCAACCCAATTTGTTAGTTTTTGTATTGACTCTGCTCAACACACAGTGTGTCTTTCATTATCTCTTTCCTGCACAGAACTCTCGTCATCACTTTTTTGACCCCAAGGAGTGTGTTCTCCATTCATTCTTTTCTGTTTTCCCATTTCCTAGAATGTGATGCCTCTCTCAGCGGGATTATTCAAGAGTGAGCACAAAAATCCTGTGCCACAGTGTCCCCCACGTCTCCATGTGCAATTTCTCTCACATGTCCTGTGGAGCAGAATGCCCAACCAGTTCTTGAAGGTAGATGTCTCTCGAATAAGTGAACGCCAGGGCTGGCTGGTGCAGTGCGTGGAGCCTCTGCAGTTCATGTCACTTCATATCCCAGAGGAGAACAGGTCAGGCCCAAACATCCCTTATTGTCTAATGGGGACCTATCAAATTAGACCCTGGCCCAGGAGTTCAGGGGTGCTGCTGGGGAAACAAAATGGGCTTTATAAAATGCTAATATCATGTGGCAAGGCAGACATTATTTTGCACATTCCAATTTTCAGTCTATATCTCAACTCTTTGCTTACTGAAAGAAAATGATTCTATTACAGCTAAAGGTTTAATAGTCTGTGATTTCTTTCCTCATTCTTGTTTTGCTGATGAGAAAACAGCAAGTGAAAATTCAGACAGGTACAGCCATCATCTGAGTTAAGGCAGCAGGGTAAGAGAGTATCACATAATTGTAAGATAGTAGAGAGGGAACCAGAGAAATCATTTCGAAGTGATTTCAGTAAGAACCTGGAGTGTAGATACTCTGTGTTGCTACAGTGAATGAATTTATATATTTTAATCATCAGCTAGGCTGAGGGCTGAGGTAACAGTCTTCTTGGGAGACTGAAGGGCCCAGCTAGGATATGGGAATCCTCTACTACACTTTGAGGGAAGACATACTCAAATCATACCTTTCCAAGAGCGAGGTGCTAGTAGCTGGGCCCAGCAGATGTGTGGTTTCCTGGAAGCCTAGGTGGTACACGGGTGGGTAATCCCTCTATGAGTCAGAATGTGGGGTCTGGAATAAGTCAGCAGCATCACGTCATAGTGGCTTTTGACAGAATGCTTATGACCTGAAAAGGACACATACAGTGGATAAGTACGGACAGGAAGACACGGCATCTAGAGATAGTGACAAAGCCTAACGATGAAGAATCACAGATAACTGCTCATTATCTATTGAGTGCTACGCTGGATGCTGGGTGAATACTAATAAGTGTATAACAGCCCCTGTCCTGATGAGATTATATTACAGTCTCACCAAGGGCACCTTTGGAGATGAGTGAGTAGTTCCTTGATTATGAATGTATCAAATTTCTACCTTTAATGCTATAGTGTTGTCTGTGAACAATCTATGTAATTTAAATAATTTTGAAAACTTAGTACCTCTAAAGAAATTATGTGCTTTTAAAATAGAGTCTCTTCTAAAAGGAATGACTTGACTTTAGGCAGATTCTGGCCATATGTTAAAAGTTTAATTGCGCTGAAAGGTGATGATGCATGACAGGAGCAAAATGATCTGATGTAAACGCAAGATTCCCAATAGAAACTTTCCTAAGTGAGAATGTTTCTAATAGTGTTTGTTTGATGAGCAGCACATACCTGGTGGAAATAGGGTGGAGCTGGCATATGTTTGGGTCTGTGAGGGACACATAAGTAGGCAATTATGTCAAAAGAATTATCCTTCCGTTTCACCTACTGACTGGTGAAATTGACTGACTTATGACTATTATTAGGCTAATAGCTGATCCTACAGTCAGAGACAAAGTCAGCCTAAGGCAGAGTTTTCTGGCTTCTTGAAGCTGGTTAGCCAAACTGGAAAAGGAGATTCTGCATTTTCCAAGGAGTGTTTAAATTCTGAGATGAGGGGAGTCCCCAGGCTTACCTTGAGACCCAGATATCTATTAATAAAAGTGATGCCCAGAATCTTGGGGTGATGGGGCATGAAGAAAACTCCAAGCACTATTTTCAACATAAAATTATATCTGGAAGAAAAATTTTTTAATATCTAGAATTGATTAAAAAACAAACTGTGCTGTCATCAAACATATCATAAAAAAGGAATTTTAAAAAATTTCTGTAGAGACTTCTTTGGTGACCCAGTGAAGTGAAGGAGCCACTTCATGGGGGGCCAGTGAAGGGGTCAGANTGGTAAGCCCCAGTCCGTTCTCTATATCTGAGTTTCTGTTTTTGTTTAATAGATAGGTTCATTTGGGTCATATTTTAGATTCTACATATAAGTGATACCATACAGTATTTTTCTTTTTCTTTCTGATTTATTTCACTTAGTATGATAATCTCTAGTTGCATTGATGTTGCTGTAAATAGGTCAAATGATTTTAAATAAAGACATATCTTCTTAGGCAAGTTAAAGGCACTGAAAGTCAAAGTTTTGTTTCTTTCTGCTTTGCCAATACTTGGTGTTGCTATCTCGACAGTACTATTACTCAGTGAGAATCTTTCCTGGACAAGAGCCTGCCAATGTCTGGGTGGGCTGGATCACATCCGATTTCCATCAGTATGATACAGGCTTTGACTTGGACAGAGTTCGTACAGTGACCGTGACTCTGGGAGATGAGAAAGGAAAGGTGCACGAAAGGTTGGTTTTTCCTTCATTTTTTGTTATATAAATGGTGTCTAATAAAAATGTTGATAAACCTAGGCATCATTTTCACTTGGATTTTTATACCTCAAATAATATTCTATTTATAGGAACAACATAACTAAACCATTAATGTCAGTATCCTTTTTGTTATTCAAACAAGCCAGTAAGGAATCTGAGTATATTGCAAGTGCAAATCATATAAAGTAAGAGCATTGCGTCTCTTGGGGGCACTAATCATATGTTCCTTCAGGCAGCATTGCACGTGACTAACGACTTGGGTTGCCGTTACTTAGCCTTCGTTCCAGGAATTAAGAGACAGGTGAATGTGAGGCGTTTAGCCTGTAGTCTGGTCTGTATCTTGGGAACTGGTTAGGTGGTGGGGAGAAAAAGGTGAAGATAGTGTGGGCTAGTGGATGAGACCAGATGGACGCATTTGAACTCCAACTGAGGAGCAGTGGATTCTTTCCTCAGCTTTGCCATTGACTTGCTGTGTGGCTTTGGGTAAGTCAGTTACACTTTCTGTGCCATCTTTTCTCATTTGTAAAACAAACGAAACTCAAACCAAACCTTCAAAAAAGTGAAGAAAGCTATCTCCCTTGCAGAATAAGACAAGAAAAGACCTGGCCGGTTGCATCTGCCCTTCATGCCTATGCATCCTCTCTGACCTGCTGTGATGGCTCTCATAGAAAGAGCCTCTCTTCCCCTAGAATATTACTTTCCTTTGCAACCTGTGTCATTATTTTTGGTGACCGGAAGCTCCCTCTCCCGCCTTCAGGTTGTGACACTTGAACTGCAGTGAACTTAGCACCGAAGACAGTGGACTTAGCAAAACATCCTCCAATAAAGAGTACTGTACATCAGTAGAGGGGCCCAAACTACCTGTTTCTAGGCATATTCTGATGGATATATATTGATTTTCATAGATGCGGACAATGAAAGGAGATAACTCAGAATAGGGATGTGATAACATCAGCAGTCCCCAGACCTTTTTGGCACTAAGGACTAGTTTCATGGAAGATAATTTGGGAATGATTCAAACACATAATGTTTACTTGTGCATTTTATTTCTATTATTATTGCATCAGATCCACCTCAGATCACCAGGCATTAGATCTCAGTGGTTGGGGACCCTTGTTATCTGATTGATGATTTTGGTGTAAGAAATATAGGCCATGGAAGGTTGTTGAAACTTATGTAAAAAGGGCATAGAAACACAGCCAACTTTTGATTATTCAGAAACTGACTTTATCTCGGCCTGCTTACTCTTTTCTTACTGCTTGTCTGTATTTAGCCTCATTCACACATGTACTGTGTAGTGGCAGAGAAAGAAAACAAAATAAAACTCAAAAATTTAAGTTTGCTACCATCTCTGATAAAGGTTTTGGTGAGCTTGAAACTCAGGTGGGGTTTATTGTTAACATCATGGATCTGGTGCACATCCCAGCTTAAGTCTATCTCTCATAACAGATCATCAGGAATTATCCAGGGGCTTAATTTTAGCCAAAGTTTACATCTGTTGAGTCATTGACGGCTCACGTAGAATTGGCCTAGGACTCTATAGTGTCTGGAAATGGATGCTTCTTATCTCAGAACAAGTGGTTTAAAATAAAAACTATGAGAATGAAAATTACCAATTTGGATGATTATTACATACTTAAACTTTTTTGAACCTCAGAAAAAGGTCCAGTTTGGTTTGAGTTTTGGGAGGGAAGGTGCAGGTCAGTTCTTAACCTTGGTTCCTACCAGTTGACCTGTCTTCATTAGGTGTGAAATTGAGAGACTGGAAGACCTGACTCAGAATGCCCACTGAAGTCAGTGGAATCTTGCTCAGAATCACAGAATCAGGCCCACTGTGCACCTGTCCCATTTCAGCATGAGCTTGTTGCTTGCACAGCATAACTTAGGTTTAGTCTGCCAGACTTCCATGCTTTCCACACTGTCTTTGCTTGTACAAAGATAAATATGTCTTTTTGCAATTCAGCATCAAACGCAGCAATTGCTACATGGTGTGTGCGGGTGAGAGCCTGAGCCCGGGGCAAGGACGCAACAACAACGGCCTGGAGATTGGCTGCGTGGTGGATGCCGCCAGTGGGCTGCTCACCTTCACGGCCAACGGCAAGGAACTGAGCACCTATTATCAGGTGTGTGGTCAGGGATGACCTTGTGCCTCCGAGGAGAAACCTTTATCCTCGTTAGAGAGGAAAACACATTCTGCAATACCAAAAAGTAAATTAGAAGTTGTGGGGTCTTCATGGTGGTCCAGTGGTTGGACTCCATGCTGCCAATATAGGGACACAGGCTTGATCTCTGGTTGGGAAACGTGTTCCCACATGCCATGTGGTATGGCCAAAAAGATGAAAAACAAAAACAAAAACAAAAAACAAATTAGAAATTAGAAAGACATGAAGGCACAAATGCCTTGGTCTGTATTTTTACTTCTCTTTGAATAATAACTGTGCTACAAGTCCTTCAGAGTAAGTAGTATATTTCTCCAGAAATGTTCACACAGTCCTGAAATGAAATACTCCAAACAATTATTGAAAGAGAATATCCATATGAGAGGAAGGAAAAGTCTTTTTCTGTAAAAATGTCCTCTAAGTGTTATAAAGAAAGTATATTTTCTTTGTGTTTCTTCCTTTATTAATATTATAAATTTATTTGGTTATTTAAGGTGGAACCAAGCACAAAATTATTTCCTGCAGTTTTTGCACAAGCTACAAGTCCCAATGTTTTTCAGTTTGAGTTGGGACGAATAAAGGTAAGAAAGACCCATTCCTATTATTATATTTGGGTTATTTTCTATTAGGAAATAGCATTTACTTCTCCTTAAATGAATTCACTTCTTTATTAGTACTGATATTAATCATATAAATCACTCTCTAAGAAAAATGTTGCCATGTTTGAACATTCTGTAATTCTTGTTCAGGTCACTAGGGCAACACCATTAATTAGAAAGGGTTTTCTTTGGTCATCATAAATTATTCAATAAAACTAGGCTTACACAGAACAAATATGCCACATTATATACAGTTAGTAATCATTGAACTCACAGGTGAGTTAGTGAATGGGACTGAAAGGCTGGAAATGTGCTGCATACTGATAAGTGCTAGAAGAGTGGCAGGTATTGAGTACTCTGGAAATATAACTGAGAAAACAGTGAAGTAGGATGGTGTGGATCAGGTGCAGCTGAAAGAGGAGGTGACATTTAGGTTGATTTTTAACAGCTGAACAACAGATCTTAAGGTATGTTTGCTTGGAGAAGACATTCTTTACAGAAGGTGAATGAATAAAAAAATGACGACATGAAAAATGCTGCAGGTTAAGGAATTCAGTGTTACTGTATCAAAGGATGTTTCTAGGATGTGGCCAGAGATTAATATGGATAGAAGATAGACCAAGTTCAAGTTGAAACAGCTTTAACTGCCACACTAAGAAGCTGACATGTATTTCATAGACAGTGGCGATTCACTGGAAGTTTGAAAGAAGGGACTGAGTAAATCAAACCTGTTTTGGAAAAACATGTTGGTAGTAATATGGAAAAACATCTGCTCTTATAAAATTGAGAGCAGGCAGTAATAATTAGATATCACAATTTGATTCTATCCATGTGGGAGAAGAATGATAAGATTCATGAAAGTCATCATACAGAGAGAATGATACATGAGAAGATGTTTTAGGGGAGAAATTAATTGAGTTTGTCAGTAAATTGGATTAATAGAGTTTGTTGATGAACTGGATTCAGCACTCAAGGAGAAATGAAGAATTTTTTATTTATTTATTTTTTGGTGGAGGGGGAGATGTTTCTTTTTTTTAATTAAAGTATAGTTGTTTACAATGTTGTGTTAGTTTCAAGTGTATAGCATATCACAGTGATTCAGTTATATATGTACATATTCTTTTTGAGATTCTCTTTCTTTATAGGTTATCACAAAATATTAGGTACAGTTCCCTTGCTATGCAGTACATGATTATTAGTTATCTATTTTACATGTAGATACACTGGGTGTATGTTAATCCCAAAAGGATTAATTTAAATAATTTTAGTTGGGCCAGATAATGGATACTAATACAGCAAGCAGAAGAGCCTGCTGAAATTTGGGAAAAGGAATTTAGTTGAAATTTACAGTTGTACGCATTGAGATGCTGGGCACACCTCACAGTGAAATTAATAGACAACTGTACCATGCTGGCTTGGTTACCTTGGACATGTTCCTTAAACCATGTGAACTCAGTTTCTGCTTTTGTAAAATGAGATTCCAGCTGCCACAGAAAAGTCAATATAATATGGACTAAAGGAGTCTGTGACTTTGGTTAAGTAGGAGGGCTTTAGTGACCTTTCAAAAAATTTCAATAAAATGATGGAAGAAGTTATGTTATTTGGTTCAAGATTATTCAATTCATAGTATTCAAGTTTGAACATGAAGGAAAGGCAGCAAGTTTGGACAACTGAAAAAAAGTTAAAATTTGACAGAAAAGTGGTAGTTTCTCAGAACCCAGACTTTGTCAAATATTGGCTTATTTGACATTTTCTATTTTTCACTATAGATGGATATAGATATGTCCAAAACTGGACTGTTGACCATCACTACCCACCTCCTCCTGACCTGCCTAAGTCCTTCTGTCAGTTAATAACTCAGACCCCAAACCTTAGAGTCATCCTTGGCTTCCCTCCTTTGCATTCTGCATCCCAGTTCTGTCCCCCAGCAAATCCTCCACCTGCTGACCACCATCAGTTCTGCAGGTCACCACACTTTTTCCATCAGCATCATTTCCCATCTGGATTTCTTCAGGAGCCTCTAATTGATCATCACCCATCTGTTTATCATAGAACCACCTGAGTGACTGTCATTATTTTAAAATGAAAATCAGATCATGTCACTTCACTGCTCAAAATCCTGTTTCCTTGAATAAAATTCAGAGGTCTCATGAAGGTTCACAAGTTCTAGACCACCTGACATCCTGTTGCCCCCTGACTTCATTTTTTCCTAATGTCACCTCTTTCATTTCACTGCAGCCACACTGTCCTTTGACTCTTCCTCAGATTTGCCAGGGAAATTCCCTCCTTGGGTCCTTTGCATGCACAGATTTCCTTTGCGCAGAAGTTTCTTTCTCTGCATATCCACATGGTTCTTCTTTGGATTTTTCTTTAAATGTCTTCCCAGTGACACCTATTTTGGTAATTCTGTTTATTGTTGCTGTCCTGCATTATGATTCTCTCATCCTCATTCATTTTTCTGCTCCATGACTTTTTTCCTAATAAACTATTTAATTGCTTATTTTGTTTGTTTTATAGCTCTGATAAAAAATAGAAGCTGTATGAGGGTAGGAAGTTTTTTTTGTTTCTCTTCTCCATTAGCAGAAGAGAACAGGAAAGTAGCTTGAGGATGAGAAAGTATAAATAATGCAGTAGAGAAGGTTCTAGAGGAGAGGGAGAGACCAAAGGTAATGCAGAAAGATGAGTTCATTGTTTTATTGGTCCAGAAGAGGCAGGCAGGGTGGTATCATGGTCAAAAATGAATGAATAAGCTTTGGCAAAGTAGAGACTTTTCTTTCCCTGAGACCAAAGTGCAGGAATTGGGATGGCTGAAGGTATGTATTGGAGGTGGAGGAAGGTGGAGAAAGAAGCTGTGTTGGTTCATACCTGGTTAATTCTCTTTTCTTATTTAGTAGTCATGTTTATCTGTTGAGCTGTCTCTGACATTTTGTTGGTTACTCAAACCTGGCAAACCTGATGATGAGTGAGGTGGTAAGTAGTTTAAGGATGAATGAGGCGGGTGACAAAGGACAGACAAGGAGAGAGGGAGAAAGCCAAGTGAATGTGACCCATCTTTCAGGACCTTTGGATGAAAGCAGCTAAAGCCTTGCCAGGTGTCCTGAGGACCTAGCTTTGTAAAGATGTAGAACATATACATGGTTATACTAGCTGCTCTTGTATCACTCAGTGATATCACTGATATTCTCAGTGTATCACTTAGTATGGGGGAGAAAAGATCCTCAAATTTTCTCTGCTGGTCCTTTCAGGAACAACTCAACCCAATTTGTTAGTTTTTGTATTGACTCTGCTCAACACACAGTGTGTCTTTCATTATCTCTTTCCTGCACAGAACTCTCGTCATCACTTTTTTGACCCCAAGGAGTGTGTTCTCCATTCATTCTTTTCTGTTTTCCCATTTCCTAGAATGTGATGCCTCTCTCAGCGGGATTATTCAAGAGTGAGCACAAAAATCCTGTGCCACAGTGTCCCCCACGTCTCCATGTGCAATTTCTCTCACATGTCCTGTGGAGCAGAATGCCCAACCAGTTCTTGAAGGTAGATGTCTCTCGAATAAGTGAACGCCAGGGCTGGCTGGTGCAGTGCGTGGAGCCTCTGCAGTTCATGTCACTTCATATCCCAGAGGAGAACAGGTCAGGCCCAAACATCCCTTATTGTCTAATGGGGACCTATCAAATTAGACCCTGGCCCAGGAGTTCAGGGGTGCTGCTGGGGAAACAAAATGGGCTTTATAAAATGCTAATATCATGTGGCAAGGCAGACATTATTTTGCACATTCCAATTTTCAGTCTATATCTCAACTCTTTGCTTACTGAAAGAAAATGATTCTATTACAGCTAAAGGTTTAATAGTCTGTGATTTCTTTCCTCATTCTTGTTTTGCTGATGAGAAAACAGCAAGTGAAAATTCAGACAGGTACAGCCATCATCTGAGTTAAGGCAGCAGGGTAAGAGAGTATCACATAATTGTAAGATAGTAGAGAGGGAACCAGAGAAATCATTTCTAAGTGATTTCAGTAAGAACCTGGAGTGCAGATACTATGTGTTGCTACAGTGAATGAATTTATATATTTTAATCATCAGCTAGGCTGAGGGCTGAGGTAACAGTCTTCTTGGGAGACTGAAGGGCCCAGCTAGGATATGGGAATCCTCTACTACACTTTGAGGGAAGACATACTCAAATCATACCTTTCCAAGAGCGAGGTGCTAGTAGCTGGGCCCAGCAGATGTGTGGTTTCCTGGAAGCCTAGGTGGTACACGGGTGGGTAATCCCTCTATGAGTCAGAATGTGGGGTCTGGAATAAGTCAGCAGCATCACGTCATAGTGGCTTTTGACAGAATGCTTATGACCTGAAAAGGACACATACAGTGGATAAGTACGGACAGGAAGACACGGCATCTAGAGATAGTGACAAAGCCTAACGATGAAGAATCACAGATAACTGCTCATTATCTATTGAGTGCTACGCTGGATGCTGGGTGAATACTAATAAGTGTATAACAGCCCCTGTCCTGATGAGATTATATTACAGTCTCACCAAGGGCACCTTTGGAGATGAGTGAGTAGTTCCTTGATTATGAATGTATCAAATTTCTACCTTTAATGCTATAGTGTTGTCTGTGAACAATCTATGTAATTTAAATAATTTTGAAAACTTAGTACCTCTAAAGAAATTATGTGCTTTTAAAATAGAGTCTCTTCTAAAAGGAATGACTTGACTTTAGGCAGATTCTGGCCATATGTTAAAAGTTTAATTGCGCTGAAAGGTGATGATGCATGACAGGAGCAAAATGATCTGATGTAAACGCAAGATTCCCAATAGAAACTTTCCTAAGTGAGAATGTTTCTAATAGTGTTTGTTTGATGAGCAGCACATACCTGGTGGAAATAGGGTGGAGCTGGCATATGTTTGGGTCTGTGAGGGACACATAAGTAGGCAATTATGTCAAAAGAATTATCCTTCCGTTTCACCTACTGACTGGTGAAATTGACTGACTTATGACTATTATTAGGCTAATAGCTGATCCTACAGTCAGAGACAAAGTCAGCCTAAGGCAGAGTTTTCTGGCTTCTTGAAGCTGGTTAGCCAAACTGGAAAAGGAGATTCTGCATTTTCCAAGGAGTGTTTAAATTCTGAGACGAGGGGAGTCCCCAGGCTTACCTTGAGACCCAGATATCTATTAATAAAAGTGATGCCCAGAATCTTGGGGTGATGGGGCATGAAGAAAACTCCAAGCACTATTTTCAACATAAAATTATATCTGGAAGAAAAATTTTTTAATATCTAGAATTGATTAAAAAACAAACTGTGCTGTCATCAAACATATCATAAAAAAGGAATTTTAAAAAATTTCTGTAGAGACTTCTTTGGTGACCCAGTGAAGTGAAGGAGCCACTTCATGGGGGGCCAGTGAAGGGGTCAGAGGTTATCTATCCAACCCTGGTCTGGGAGCTAAGATTCTGCATGCCAGATGGTGCAGCCTAAAAATAAACAAAAATAAAACAACAACCACCAAAAAAAAAAAAAAAAAGCCATAAAAAGGAAAGGAATGCAGAAAATACAAGTAGATGTTTAAATAAACACACATGCTTATTTAAGTGTCTGTTTCTGTAACTTGTGAAACCTAGGAGCTAGGCAGTCTTCTCTGACGGAGAACCGTTTTCAATGTCCATGCTTAACCTCTCCCGTCTCCAGATCTGTGGACATACTGGAATTGACAGAGCAGGAGGAACTGCTGAAATTCCACTACCACACCCTCCGGCTGTACTCGGCTGTCTGCGCGCTCGGGAACCACCGGGTGGCCCACGCCTTGTGCAGCCACGTGGACGAGCCGCAGCTGCTCTACGCCATCGAGAACAAGTACATGCCCGGCTTGCTGCGCGCCGGCTACTACGACCTGCTGATTGACATCCACCTCAGCTCCTACGCCACTGCCAGGCTCATGATGAACAATGAGTTCATCGTCCCCATGACCGAGGAGACGAAGAGCATCACCCTCTTCCCGGATGAGAAGAAAAAGCACGGGCTGCCGGGCATCGGCCTCAGCACCTCCCTCAGGCCGCGGATGCAGTTTTCCTCCCCGAGTTTTGTCAGCATTAATACCGAGGGTTACCAGTATAGCCCGGAGTTCCCACTGGACATCCTGAAGGCCAAGACCATACAGATGCTGACAGAAGCCGTGAAAGAGGGCAGCCTTCACGCCCGAGACCCCGTTGGGGGCACCACTGAGTTCCTCTTCGTCCCTCTCATCAAGCTGTTCTATACCCTGCTCATCATGGGTGTCTTCCACAATGAGGACTTGAAACACGTCTTGCAGTTGATTGAGCCTAGTGTGTTCAAGGAAGCCGCCAGCCCCGAGGAGGAGAGCGAGGTGGCGGAGAAGGAACCCTTTGTGGAAGACTCCAAGCTGGAAGGAGCCGCTGAAGAAGAAAACAAAGGGGGTAAGAGGCCCAAGGAGGGCCTGCTCCAAATGAAACTGCCAGAGCCAGTTAAATTGCAGGTAAACAGAGAAAAAAGATGGCAGTGAATTCACAACCTATTAACACTGACCTTGGCCTCTTTCTCTGTGTGTATTTGTGTTTCTGGGTAATTTTATATTTCTTCGTAAACTTAGCCAGCTTCTTGTTGTACTTGGGAATGCCCATCTAATTTTCTGGCGTTTGGAATGAAATCCATTAATTTTCTAATCCATAGTTAGTAAATCCATAGTTAGTAATCCATAGTTAGTAACTAAGATACATTTCAAATTTTTATCAGGGCAAAATTTTCCTGGTCTGCCTGACACACACATATGTGATATGGCATGTCACTATTTCTCTGAATGTGTGTATGTGTACTTGTGTGTGTGTGTGCATGTGTATGTCTGTCTGAAGGGAGCACAGGAGATGGGTTTTTGTCCTGCCAGTGTTACAGAGCCCCATCTCATCTTCTTCCTATATGACATTCCAATAAATTGGGAGTTGAGGTGTTGGAATGAGGAATAGTAACTGTATTCAGAAAGTTCTCAGGCTGCGAAGATGGTGCACTTGTGTCCCAAAGAACCATCTTGCCCAGGTTGGGATGTTAGTTTCTTTTTTAGAACAAATAGGGAGAGATGTGGAGGTTAACTAAAAAAGGTGTTAAGTTATAGCAAGTATTTCCTGTTTCTGGCCACATTTGGGAGACACGTGGGTGTGTTTCCAACTCTTTGAGACCCCATGGTCTGTGGCCCGACAAGCTCCTCGGTCCATGGGACTTTCCAGACAAGAAAACTGGAGTGGGTTGCCTTTCCCTTCTCCAGGTGATCTTCCTGACCCAGGAGTAGAACCTGTATCTCTTGCATTGCAGACAGATTCTTTACTGTCTGAGCCACCAGGGAAGCCCCGTATTTGGCAGGGGATATGTTAATTTCTTCTTTTCTGCAGCCTTTCACAGATGGGCCTGGTCGAGATGTTTCCTGTGAGCATAAACAAAGATATTTTAGCTTAATGTTAAGGCATGGGAGGCAAGGACCCTGGAGATAGGCTATTATGTACACTGTAAGCCTGGTATCCCTAACCCCCTGTCAGAAACTGGGTCACACAGCTGGAGGTGAGAGGCCAGTGAGCAAGCATAGCTTCATCTGTTTTTGCAGCTACTCTGAAGCATTCACTTGCATTACTCTCTGAGCTTTGCCTCTTGCCAGATCAGTGGCGACATTAGATTCTCATATGAGTGCTTGAATCATCCCCAAATCACCATCCCTACCCCTATCCGTGGGAAAATTGTCTTCCACAAAACTGGTCCCTGGTGCCAAAATGGTTGGCACCTTTTACAATTAACTTGTAGCAAGAACAATGGAGTGTAAAGGTTAAAGAAATGCATCCAATATGGAGTCAGATTTGTTTTTCCCTATTGCACTTCTCCTCCTTGCTCATTAGCAATTTCCTTGTGTTCCTCCTTGTTTCTGCAGATTGACCGACATTCTGTGTCAGTGTTTCACTGCCATTCTGTTGGAATGCCTGAAACACAAGGCTTTCATTCCCCTTTCTGCCCAACCTCCACCCTTCCAACCTTAGGATACCTGTTCGTGTGTCTATTCTCACACGGCAAGATTTTACTTCCTTTTCNTCACCCACATTCTGTGTCAGTGTTTCACTGCCATTCTGTTGGAATGCCTGAAATGGCAAGGCTTTCATTCCCCTTTCTGCCCAACCTCCACCCTTCCAACCTTAGGATACCTGTTCGTGTGTCTATTCTCACATGGCAAGATTTTACTTCCTATCTATGTTTCTAAGGAAACATAGCCCTTACCTGCCTTTGTGCTCATCCAGGTGTCCGAAAGACTTGTTCCTAATGCTTCTTTGGTTCAGTTCAGATGCTTCCATTAATATCAGTTTGATGCTTACATCCTTGACTCCCTTTTCTGCTCTTCCTTCTTCAGTCAGCATTGATTAACATCTTCCTCTGATCCAGGCACTGGGTGCTGGCTCAAGGAAGATCACTGTCCCTGGGGGAAATACATACTTATTTATGTATTTCTGTTAGAATATCTTATAATTAATCACATTTATGTATTTCTGTTAGAATATCTTATAATTAATCACATTAAAGGAAAGAATGGATTTCTAGAAGAATGAAAATTTCAACTGGAATACTGTGAGAAAGGTGAGAGGAGGCCTTTCAAGCTGAGGTCAGGTTGATGAGCAGAAGTTCAGCACTTGTAAAGAAGGAGGGGAAGAGTGCTTTAGAAGCTTGTCATACAGGCTCTGCGGTGATAAGAGACCAGTGTGGCTGCAGCTTGATGAGCTGAGGAGGGAGAGTGAGATAGGCAGAAGGCAGTTGATTCAGAGTCTAGCCCTTTGCTAAAGCCAGCCATATGGTAAATTTTGAATTTTATTCTAAGTTCAATTAAAACCATTGAAGAATTTTAGCAGGATAAGTCTGTTCTAAAAAGTCTTAACATAGCTGCTGTGAGGAAGATAGATAAGGGGAGTAAGAGAGGGTGGTCCAGAGCCCACCTAGTCGGGAGGCTGACATGCAGGGTCAAGGCTGAAAAGACAGTGTTTCCACTGGAGTGGGACAAAGCAGGTAGAGAGAGGGGCTTAGACCCTGGGGCTAGCTTAGAGGTAGCATTGAGAGAAATCGCTATATTTAGGATGGTGGAATACGAGGATTTAAAGTCCTCTAACACTGCTGTGCATTTATATCACAGTTGGTATAAAGTATATTTAAATATTTCCCAAAACTTGGGCTGAACATTCTCTGGAAGGCATGTTTCTATGATGCACTGTATCAGTTAAAAATCCTTTTGGCTTCTGGTAAGAAAATACCCAACTGACTATTTAATGAATAAGCAATGAACCGCTTAGTTAATGTACATTCAGAGTCTGGAGGTAGACAGTTCTAGAATGAATGTAGTATTTTAATGGTGTCATCAGGAACCTACATGGTAATATCTTTCTGTGATCCGCAGTTTATGGTTTTTATCCTANATAACTATAATATACTATGTATTATAAATATGTTACACTTATTATATGCAATAGACTTCCCTGGTGGCTCAGACAGTAAAGAATCTATCTGTGCTGCAGGAGACATGGGTTTGATTCCTGGGTTGGGAAGATTCCCTAGAGAAGGGACTAGCTCCCCACTCCAGTATTCTTATCTGGAGGATTCCATGGGCAGAGTAACCTGGTGGGCTAGAGTCCCTGGAGTTGCAAAGAGTCAGACACAATTGAGAAACTAATACACTATGTTATTATATATAATACATACTATTATATGTAATATAATTTTAAGTTATAAAGAACAAGAAATTTAAGATATTTTCTCCAATCACATGCATTTTTCTTTGGAAAGAGAATCAACTTTATATTCTTGGATGTTTATGTCCTTTCACAATAATTTGCTGCCACTTTTACTTTATGCATTTTTACTTTCTTAAAAGGTTGTTTTAACATCTCATGTATATGATTTATATCACACAAGTTTGCATATTACAGTGCAAAGTATTACTAGTATACTAAAGGCTGTGTACTCTAATCATAGTAAGCCATATGTATGTTTACCAAAATGTGGACAGATTTCCCCCATATTTTAATTGCAGTTACATTCTAAATAAGTCTACCTGAGCCTCCCTGCAGCCAGAGTGAGTCTCTTGAAAGTTTCATGTTAATCTTCTGCCCAGAACCTTCTAGACTTTCTTTCTCACTTTGAGCAACAGTAAAAGACATTTGAATAGTTCCTACCCTATCTGAATATCACGTATTGTCTTCATTTCTTGCCACTCTCCAGTTACTGTTGCTCCAGCCACACTGGTCCCCTTGCTGTGACTGGAACTTGCCAGGTCGGCGCCCGCCCTAGGGCCTTGGTACTTGCTGCTCTCTCCATCTGTAGTACTCTTTCACCAGATGTCCTCATGGCTCTTTTCCAGACATCCTTCCAGTCATTGCTCCAAAGTCACCTTTCTACTCTTCCATATCTGTGCTATAGTTTAAATATTTATGGTTTAAAATTATATTGAAGATCTATATGTATTTTTCAAAATCTACTTCTTTGTATAATGTAAGGCCAGTGAGCACAGGGCTTTTTTTTGGGGGGGGGCCGCTTTGTCACTCTCCACTTTTTTCCAGTCAGTGCATAGCTGTTGAAGGCATTAAAAGGTGGATTCTTCCTCAAATCCTTCTGATGTGCTAGTCAAGCATCATGTAGCTCTGCATCTCTGAATAACCTCTGGAACATTTTTTCCCACATATAATCTGAAATATTTTTATCTACAGACTGATAAAATGGCTAGTATTTTTTTTTAAAGTAGACAGTGCTGAATGCTGAGTAGGCTTTGGAGCAACTGGACCACTCATCTATCGCTGTTGGGATGAAAAATGGTTAGTCAGTTGGAAAGAAGTTTGGCATTATTTTTAATAAGTTAAATATTCACTTATCATAAATATATGTGTAGCCTTTCCAGTAGTAGGTATTTACTTAATAGAAATATAAATGTATGTCTCTACAAAGATGTGTACATTAATATTGATAATGATTTTACTCACCTGAGCCCAAAACTGGAGACAACTCAAAATGTCCATCAGCTGGGGAAAAAAAAAAAAAACTGGGGTATTTCCATAAGTAGCAAAATGCCATGATTTGGCTCTAAAAAGGAGTGGATTGCTGACATGTACTCTAACATGAATGAATCTCAAAGTCATTATTCTGAATGAAAGGAGCCAGACTCAGAAAGACCCATGTGTGTGACTGCATGTATCAGTGGCCTAGAACATGTAAACTAGTCTGTAGTGGCAGAAAACAGGCTTGTGGGGAGGGATGGACTACAAAAAGCATGGGATCTGAGAAGTAATGGAAACACTCTGCATCTTGACTGTGGGTGTTCCTACAGATGGATAAATCTCTCAAAGCTCATTGAATTTATACTTTTAATAGATGAGTTTATTGCACATAAATTATACCTCAATAAGGATGGTTTAAAATATTTTTAGCTGTATTATGTGTTTATTTTTAAGACTGACTTCACTTGTGACTGAGCTGGATGTAGTTTTTTTTTTGTTTTTGATAAGTTGCTTCTCTTACCATCTACTTTAGGGATTTCTTTTTAAAACTGATTCTGTGATGAAATCTTTTAAAGGATCAATATTCACATAAGATGGAATATTTTAAAAGACCAAGCTAACCAGAAATTTTAATGTGTTAAATTTAACAATACAGAAAGATAGGGACTGTTATCCTAAACTTTATAGATAGTAAACCCGTGGCTCAGGACACTGGGCAATGATACATGGCTCATGATAGACCAAGTGCTAATGCAGGTCAGATTTGAACCTAAGGATATTTGACTCTAAGCTTCTCTAAGTTTTAGGTTTCTCTACCTCCTCTCTAGGGTGTCCTCTCACATACACCCATCCCCCATTAAATTGATACTTTAGTTTGGGAGTAATTAACTTGTTTAAAACATCATTATATCTCAGGTGGAACTTTCAATATCTCAGATGAATTCAGGTTTTACATTGGGCCAGAGATCATTAGGCATTTTTGAAGTTTATCAATATTACAACTCTCGTGGATAAAAGTCTCCGATGATATGAAATTAGGGGTATTTTTCTTTCATGAAGTTGCTTTGTAAACATTTTTACTGTGACAGTACCTTGTTATTATTTGTCAGTATTTCTTGATTTATATGGTTTTATTACAGCGAGTTCATGTAGATGGTCATGAGATTAAAATGAATGAGTTTCTGCAAGTGATTTTTAAACCATCCTTTGAGGATATGATTTACCATGTCTAGTGCAAGCATCTATATGAGTTCTCACCCCATGGGTGATGCTTATCTTCTTCTCTGTTCTAGGTGGTTCGATATTTGGCTGGTTGTGGACTGCAGAGTTGCCAGATGCTAGTGTCAAAGGGTTATCCAGACATTGGCTGGAATCCAGTTGAAGGAGAGAGATATCTTGACTTTCTCAGATTTGCTGTCTTCTGTAATGGTAGGATAAATCTTGCAGGGTCTTTTAAAAACATTACTTTAAAACTTAAAAAATAAAAAGGTATAAAATAATGAGGTAGCCCAGCATTTTCATGAAGGAAGTAAATAGTAGTAAAGAAATTGACTATTTTGTAATCATTAAGTTTTTTCACAGTAATCATTTATTTTAAAATATTTACTTTGATACATGCTAGGCTTTCATTATTAAATTAAAAATTTTAGGCACTTAGATTCTTGCTGTTTATATCATTAGACTCTAATAATAGCTAGGATCTTCACTCCATGTAACAAATTAACAAAAATAAATAGTTTCTGTCTCCATCATGCTTTTCTTTACTTTGAAAATGTTAAGTGAAAGAAAAGAGGTTTCCTGTGTCATGTACAGAACCCTAGTCATTTGGATTGGACTTTGGCTCTGTTGCTGCCTTATTTGATTTCAGTTATTTTTCTAAAATGTAAATGAATTAGTATAACGTTGTTTCCTCTGAACTTCCACGTAGTCAATGCTTGTTTTCTCCTGTTTCCCATTTGATCCCAGGGGAAAGCGTGGAGGAGAATGCAAATGTCGTGGTGAGATTGCTCATCCGGAGGCCTGAGTGTTTTGGTCCTGCCTTGAGGGGGGAAGGTGGGAATGGCCTGCTCGCAGCCATGGAAGAAGCCATAAAAATAGCCGAGGATCCCTCTCGAGATGGTCCCTCACCAACTACCGGATCCAGCAAAACCCCGTAGGTCAAATATACATACACACTCTTAAAGTTCACCGATACTACTTGACTTTTAGTTTTGCAAAATAAATTTTTGTTCTCTTAATTGTAGTATAATACTCCAGTACTCAGGATTTCTCCCCATGCAAATCAAATGTGTTTTGGGAGAAAGGATGGAATTTGCCGCTGGAGTAGGATGAATGAACAAAGAGACATCAGGAATATTGTGTGGATTTAGTAAAAAGAAATTGAGATTGTAGAAGGAGATGTATTTTGTGAATTTTCTTAAGGCTCTGTGGCATAGTGAGTTATTACAAAAGATGACAGATGAGCCTTTAAAGTTAGAGTTTACTGGGAGGATAGCTGGAAAGAGTTTTCATGATATTTGTAAGTGAGAAAGAGGCCTTTAGCAAGAGAATGGGGACTTAATTAAACTGGTGTATTGGCAAAGTAAAGAAACGGGGATGTTGCCATTTTGAGGGATAAAGTGCTTTGTTTAGGTCTTGGTGATGATAATAGGAGGCAGTAACTAACTTACATTTCTCCATAGTATGCGTTATTAACTCACTTCCAACAATAAGTTCACCCAGGCATGTTGCCCCCCCACCACCACCTTTTTTTTTTTTTTTTTTTT
>SJYW01043050.1:271970-293702 GCA_006410735.1 Raphicerus campestris | reverse complement strand
CTGCAGTCCATGGGGTCGCTGAGGGTCAGTCATGACTGAGTGACTTCACTTTCACTTTTCACTTTCATGCATTGGAGAAGGAAATGGCAACCCACTCCAGTGTTCTTGCCTGGAGAATCCCAGGGATGGGGGAGCCTGGTGGGCTGCCATCTGTGGGGTCGCACAGATTCAGACACGACTCAGGTGACTTAGCAGTAGCAGCAGTAGTTTCCCTTGAAAAGTCCATCCATACCTTAATCCCCTTGGAGAATGCGAGTAAGCAGTCTTAAAGTCTGATCACTTCTTTCCCGGCAATAAGTCCTATATTTTAGTTTTACCTTTTTTTAAACACACAAATTAGATGTTGCTATCCTAGAGTTGACTCATTGGAAAAGACTCTGATGCTGGGAGGGATTGGGGGCAGGAGGAAAAGGGGACGACAGAGGATGAGATGGCTGGATGGCATCGCTGACTCAATGGACGTGAGTCTGAGTGAACTCTGGAGCTGGTGATGGACAGGGAGGCCTGGCATGCTGCGATTCATGGGATTGCAAAGAGTTGGACACGACTGAGCGACTGAACTGAACTGATCCTTTTTACGGGTGGTGTTTTAGGTTTACCTATATGGTTACCAATATCTTTGTTCACAATTTCTTTAATATTCTTTAGTTTGCCCTCTGAGGGAGAGGGAGAGGGTGGGATGATTTGGGAGAATGGCATTGAAACATGTATACTATCATATAAGAAACGAAGCGCCAGTCTATGTTCAATACAGGATACAGGATGCTTGGGGCTGGTGCACGGGATGATCCAGAGAGATGATATGGGGTGGGAGGTGGGAAGGGGCTTCGGCATTGGGAGATCGTGTACACCTGTGGCTGATTCATGTCAATGTATGGCAAAACCAATACAGTATTGTAACATAGAATAAAGAAAAATAAATAAATAAACAAAACAGAACAAAAATATTCTTTAGTGAGTGTCTATTAGTAGTATATACTCGTTTTTAGTTATCGAAGATATCTTTATTTTGCCCTATATTTTGAGAGGAACTTTGGCCACATGATTCTAGGTGGAAAGTTGCTTTTTTTCTTTTCACCTTGTAGAACTGTTATGAAGTGAAGTGAAGTAGCTCAGTCGTGTCCGACTCTTTGCGACCCCCATGGACTGTAGCCTTCCAGGCTCCTCCATCCATGGAATTTTCCAGGCAAGAGTCCTGGAGTGGGTTGCCATAGCCTTCTCCAGGGATCTTCCCAACCCAGGGATCGAACCCGGGTCTCCTGCATTGCAGATAGACACTTTACCGTCTGAGCCACCAGGGAAACCAGAACTGTTATGAAGATTACCTGAATTCATATCTAAAGTCCCTAGCATGATGCCTGGCTTGTTTGCTTGTTAAATAACAGTATCTCCTGCATTCTCAGAAAAATATTGGAACAAATTTGAGACAATGTAGGTTTAGTTGGAATATCTATACTTTTATCCTTTTTTTTCCTGTTATTTCCTTAAAACTTACATTTTCAGTAAGATTTGGATGGGAGTAGGTTTAATAAGCAACATTACTAGCTTTGAAGATAAAGTTTGATTCAACTGTGGTTTCTGTCACATGCTAGGTAAAAGTACCCTTTGCAGGTTATCTTACCTAAGATTTGGTTTTTTTTTTTTTTCTTTTGCGTATACAGTGGTTATCATAGTACTGTTTCTCAGGGTTACTATGAAAATTGCATGAGAATACATGTAAAACTCTTAATAAAGCCTCACATAGCAGGTAGTTAACAATGTTAACGAATAGTTCCCTGTGAACCACTTTTATGATTTTTACGTACAGATGTTATTGACTTCTTTTTTTCTGCTCTGCCTCTGTTTTTATTTCCTATACACCAAATCCAAGATGTGTCTGCTGCACGACTTTCTATTCTGCAGACTAGGGAGGCCTTCTGTGGACTGGCGTCTCTGGCTTGGAGGCTACACTTTGATACTTACTCGTCATTAGTGGGAAAATAGCTTTTTATGTTTAGTGTCTTGCTACCTGTAAGACCCTCGTTGACTTATCAAAAACAATATGCTCTAGTTTTACTTGTGAAAGTGAAATTACTTAACTACTCAGCACCTCCGTTTCCTCATATGGAAATAGTGATCCTTCCTTCCTCATAGGATTGATGTGAGGACTTGATGCATGTAAAGATCTTANGAGTCCATGGGGTCACAGAACAAGACACGACTGAGTGACTGGATAACGACAATGAAGTATATTGCCTAACTTTGGATTATAGAATTTTGTGTGGGCTATGATAATCACAGTGAAAGTTAATTTTTTAAATGCCATCTACTGGTCATTGTTCTGCATTTTTTATTTAACCTCTGTTGAGAATGGTGCACTTCCATGGTGGCTCAGTGGTAAAGAATCAGCCTGCCAGTGCAGGAGACATAGATTCAATTTCTGGTCCAGGAAGATCCCTTGGAGAAGGAAATGGCAACCCACTCTGGCATTCTTGCCTGGGAAATCCCATGGACAGAGGCCCTTGGAGGGCTACAACCTATGGGGTCATAAAGAGTTGGGTGCGACTTAGCGACCAAATAACAACAAATGGAGAACGTAGAGAGAAACTTTAATGTCTTTGTTTTGCTGTGTAACACCTTAAACCAGCTTTAAAACTCAAACCATCAATATTGTTATGTTTCAATGGCAAATCAGTTGGTTCTTTAAGCATCACCAGTTATCAGCGATAATTTCTGTTTTGTATTTAGTATATAAAGCTAAAGCCTTTTTCNGTAACACCTTAAACCAGCTTTAAAACTCAAACCATCAATATTGTTATGTTTCAATGGCAAATCAGTTGGTTCTTTAAGCATCACCAGTTATCAGCGATAATTTCTGTTTTGTATTTAGTATATAAAGCTAAAGTCTTTTTCATACATTGTTTTCCTAAGTCTGAGGTTTTTTAACATTTTTATTTTATATTAGAGTATAGTTGCTTTACAATGTGGTATTAGTTTCAAATGTACAGAAAATTGATTCAGTTACACACACACACACATATATTTATACATTCTTTTAGGGTTCTTGCCCCGTTTAGGTTATTACAGAGTATTGAATAGAGTTCCCTGTGCTATACAGTAGGTCCTTATTGATTTTCTATTTTATATATGGGAGTTGCTTTTGTTTAGTGACTAAGTCATGTCTGATTCTTTGTGACCTTTATGGACTGTAGCCTGCCAGGCTCCTCTATCCAAGAGAGTCTCCAGGCAAGAATACTGGAACAGGTTACTGTTTGCTTCTCCAAGGGATCTTCCCAACCCAATGATCTAACTCGCATCTCCTGCATGGCAGGCAGATTCTTTATCACTGAACCATCAGGGAAGCCAGTATATATTAATGTGTATATATTGCTTCCAACCTCATAATTTATCTGTCCCTTCCCCTACCTTTCCCCTTTGGTAACCCTCAGTTTGTTTAAGTCTGTAAGTTGGTTTCTGTTTTGTAAATAAGTTAGTTTGTATCATTTTTTAGATTCTGCATGTAGGTGACATTTGTCTTTGACTTACTTCACTTAGTATGGTAGTCTCCAGGTCCATCTATGCTGCTCCAATGCATTATTTCACTCTTTTTACGGCTAATACTCCATTGTTTGTATGAACTACATCTTCTTTATCCTTTCATCTGTCAGTGGACCCTTAGGTTGCTTCCATGTCCTGGCTATATAAATAGTGCTGTTCCAAACACTGAGGTGTATAATATTTTTGAATTATGGTTTTGTCCAGTTATATGCCCAGGAGTGGGATTTCTGGGTCATATGGTAGTTCCATTTGTAGTTATTTAAGAAACCTCTACACTGTTCTCCATAGTGGACACACCAATATACATTCCTACCAATAATGTAGGACGGTTCCCTTTTTTCCACACCCTCTCCAGCATTTATTGTTTGTAGACTTTTTGATGGACCAGTTTTTACCAGTCTTAAAAATTTTTATTATAGTTATCCTAGCCCAAAATGATAATGAAAGGAGGAGTTTACAGAATGTAAGGGTCAGGTATCTAATTTCAAAAACAGATGTTCTTTTCCTGCAGCTCTTGGAGCAGATTTCCACAGATTGTCTGAGTCAGTAATTTCAGGTGGATGAATAATGAAGGGACCACAGAGTAAAGCCAGTGCAGCTGGCATTTCTTATTCCAATTCAGTCTCATTAGAGCTTGCTGATTTAATGTAGGGATAAATTACCTGGGGTGGATTTTAAATGCAAATTTACTTAGTTTAAATCTAAAGTTTGCCGGTGACTAGATACACAACCTTGGACAAGTTAGCTAACTTTTCTGAAAGTTGATTTTTATCTTGTGTTAAAGGAAGATAAAAATACCACCTTCATTCTGCTCTTGTAAACATTTTATGAGATTGTGTCTGGAACATTCCTAACAGAGTAACTGACAACACAACAAATGTCAAGAGTTGTTATTACTGTATTAACAATTATAGGAAGGAAGATATTGTTGTAAGGGATGGAAATAATTTGGTATTAGCCTTCAATCCAAGTTTCTTTAAAACACCTTCTGTTCACTTTTATCAGATTCAGTCACTGAGTATGAATGAAAACAAATGTTGTGATTTTGTTATTTCAGGTTGGTATGGTCATGTATCATCTTTCTCAGGGGCCTGCTTTTTTTCAACATTTGCATCAGTGTTAAGAATTCTGTGATATAATTTGTGGACTCTTACAGTGTATTTCAGCAGCAATTTGACATAATTACCCCATCATCAAACAGAAAACAAGTTTGTTCTCCAATATTTTAAATTGGCACATAATTCCCTAATTCTTCATTTCAGTGATCCCATCTATGAATCTATGGAGTTATACTAAGGAATTCACTCCACTATATAGGCGTCAAGTGTTGACGGTTGATAGAGAAAATAATATGGTTCTCAAATACGTTTTACATGTTGTTAAATGCTATTATGATTAATGAAACATATTTCATTTGAAAGTCAAACTGGTTCGTAGAGTTTTATTCATTATTTTATAATTCTTTAAGCCATATATATGTAAATGATGTGAACGTACCATGATTATCACATAGAGTACCTGAGTCTTACTAATGTTTTAAAGAGGCTCTTGCTTTGAAAAGACTGCAAACTTTGCTTTACATATTAGCTTTTAGGATGTTTATCCCTAGTTTTGTAATTTGGACTATGGATTCCATTTTGTTTCCTTCTCAGAATCTGGCATATATTTTGTCCTAATCACATATACAATTAACAAATGCATGCTAAAATAGCATTTAAATGACCTTGGATTTACAGTGCACTGCCATATTTCCTGCCCTTGCTTGAATGTATTAGAACAGAAAACCATTCAACTGATAACTTTATTTACAACATGAGCAGGCGGGAAAGTAGCCGTTTGTAATCAATTTTCATGGATAGCCTGGCCATTAACAACAGTGTATCACCTTCTCTCTTTTAGATGGGAATGTGGTGGAGCCTGACATGTCTGCAGGGTTTTGTCCAGATCACAAGGCAGCCATGGTTTTGTTCCTTGACAGAGTCTATGGAATTGAGGTTCAAGATTTCCTCCTCCATCTTCTCGAGGTTGGCTTTCTGCCAGATCTCCGGGCTGCTGCTTCTTTAGACACGGTAATGATTTGAGCAAATGACTTCTGCAACTTTTAACTCTTCAGTCTCTGCCATCTGATATTCTTTCACAGATACAGTCATTCATTCATTCATTGCCCCCATATGTTTATCAAGTGCCAAATTTTTAGGGTAGCAGAGAGTAAACAGAAAATAAGATAGACTCAAGGAATTTACTGAATAGTGGAGAAAATGGACAACCCGAAGAGGACAGTAAGAATTCTGATCAGTGCAATGGAAGATAGTAAGAAGTTTATGTAACCCTAATTAGGGAGGTCACAGTGGTTCCTGTTCATCTTCTAAGTCGACATAAATAATTTTGCATCTCAGTAAAAGCAATTAAAGTATGAAAAAGGTCTAGTGAACATTGTTAAGTCTTTCCAACTACAGTATGATCTTGATGTATTAATTTTTTAATGTGCATATAGATTAAAATCTGTTTTGTGAGATCAGTAGCCCATATCAAGAACCTGCCACCATCAGTATAAATGTTCTACTATTTGAAACATTTTTAAAATAAGCTGGAATGTTAAAAAAAAAAAAAGCTGGAATGCTAAGTGTTAGTCTAGTAGTTGTAATAATACCTTGCTTTATTCTCAATTGTATGTCTTGTTGATATCAGAGGAAATCAGATCTTGAGTTGGCAATAGCTCTGGCATGAAAACTGTTGAGAGGAGAATCAGAAAAATGAAACTGAATTATTTTTTCTTTTTTTGGTTGTGTTCATGTGAATTTCTGAACCCAAGTATTGTAGATGATAACATGGTAAGACAATCAACCTTTGATTTGATTCTGATCGACATGAGTATAAATACAATGAGTATATATACAACATGAGTATAAAGTGTTTGAAATTTACTGTGGGAATAAACTCCTTTCTTTTGCCTCTCCTAGTAAAAGGGAGACTCTCCCACTCTTTGATATTATTAACATCTTCATCTTTCATCCATCCTACCCTTGATATTTTATTATAGAACATGAAATTCTGTGGCTTTTTGAAGAGATAGATTATTATTTCATTCATTTTTATCTATTGTTGAGCAATTGAAAATCTGTTTTTTTTAGTGGTAAATAAAAAGCATATAAACCACAGTTAAAGCTGTAACAGAGGAATCCATTTCCATATTACATATTTTTGTCAATTTCTGGATAGTGAAATAACATGTCAACGTGTATGATCCCTTTGAAAGTTGTCTCCTGACCAATGCAAATGACAGTCTCCTCTCCAATTGCCTTCCAGGCTGCTTTGAGTGCTACGGACATGGCCCTGGCCCTGAATCGGTACCTGTGCACAGCCGTGTTACCCTTGTTAACAAGGTGCGCGCCTCTTTTTGCTGGCACCGAGCACCATGCTTCTCTCATTGACTCATTACTTCACACTGTGTACAGGCTTTCTAAGGGCTGCTCACTTACCAAAGCTCAACGGGACTCCATAGAAGTGTGTTTACTCTCTATTTGTGGGTAAGTGGACTGTGAAATCTATCTCATGTTTCTTTAAATGAGAGAATTTACTCTGTGGTCCTTGACAGATTGTTATAAATGTCAGCAACAATTTCTGGACCAAAAAAATTAATTCATGTTAGTCATTGTCGTGTACCAAGTTATGAGTCTTACCAGAGCACTCTTGCTCCTGATCAAATTCAGGAGTGTTCCTCCAAGACTCTATAGGTATCTAGCCATTGAATATGGTGTTGGACTGAGGATGCTGTTCTGGATGTTGGTGGGTGAGGTTGTTGTGTGGGGAATCCCTTTCTCTGTTAGTGTAGGATTAACCTTTTAACTGTGTGTAATGGTTTTAACTCCTCTTCTCGAAGAGAAAAGAGAAAAAAGAGACTTAGTAAAGGTTAAAAAAAATCTAGTGATATAGTAATAATAGGAAAGTATGACCTGTGTTTGACAGTGATGAAAATCAAGGGTCTTACTATGAAAACCAGAAACATGCATCTTCTTTTGAAGTTCTGACAAGCGCAAGTGACAATTTCTTAGACCCCTAACTAGGTTAATGGTTTCTTTTTGATAGACAGGAGCTTTTGGAGGTGAAAGCTTGCAGTCTGTCCAGAACATTGGTGAAGGAAGGGTTTTCACTCACAATGAAATGAGTGTATGGGTGTAGGAGCCAGATGGGACTGAGAGAGTTTAGAGATTAGTTCATAATCTTAGCTCCCTGACCCTACAATTCTGTGAAATGGAATCAAAACCTGTTTCACTGTTGTTTTCAAAATACTAAATGAGGTGAAGCACTCGGGATTACCATAATGATAAATGGTCACAGGGTGTTAGTTTTCTTTTCCTTCCTCCTCTGGCAAAATTTCTTCTCTTTTTCTCTTCCTCTTGCTCCTACACTCCCTCCTCTTTCTGCTTCTGATCTACTCACTGAGACCCTTCCCACTCATTGAAAAGAGAGAATAGAAGGGACTGAAGAGGAACATCTGCTATAGCAAATGAAGGTTGATTTTCAGATCAGGGAGCTAGAGATGAGTTTGAAATATAACCTTTTATGAAATTATGTTAATTCTCAGTTAATCTTTAAATTAGGAACACCTAAAATTAACATCATCTGAAGAGAAGTGTAGGTATAGGTTCTTAGGGTGTATAAACTGGTTTAATGAATTATCTACTTAGTTTAAACATTATTAGATATTTATTATTAAAATTAGCTTTGTTCCACCAGCCAATTGAGACCTTCTATGATGCAACACTTACTCAGAAGATTAGTATTTGATGTCCCATTATTAAATGAACATGCAAAGATGCCTCTTAAGGTAAGTACAGGAAATGTTTGTAGTTATTTGATTACTGGGTACTCTGACTTTGTTTCCTATTACAATATGTACATTTCTTAAATTCATCATGTTTAATACTGGATGCTGGAAAATTTCTTCCAGTTATTGAAATGGACATATAAGTTGTATTTGTGTGTACATCAGCCTAAATAAACAAGTAATAAAAGGCCAGAGAAATCCCAAGATTGGTTTAGTGTATATCAGTGGAAATAGAAATCAGTGGAAAGAAAACAGGCCACAAGAAAAAGATGAGCCAATATATTCTTAAGCCAATATATTCTTATATAGTATGGAAACATGGTAATAGGCCTGGCCTAAAGTATTAACAACCTCAAGACATTAAGAATAGACTTTAAAAACAACATTTTCTAAGTCTGTAATCAAATAACAGTTTCCAAATATCTCATAAGGTTCAAAATAATCCTTATGTATATGCAGTTATGGTTTATAATAGAGTATAGAAAATTCCTTGATATATTTGCTTCCCAGCTTTATATTCTGTACAGGAAGTGATCAAGTCTCATTGTCTTATTGACTTGGAATATTTTCTTGTCGTTGAATATCCCAATCCAGATTGAGGATTAAGATGTTAGGTGTATACTAATAAATGGTCTAGTGGCATGGTCTGTGCATGGAGGTCATTGTCCTGTAATGGACTTTTTATAGGTGACCACTCTGCTCTGCCACCTGGTAAACATTATATTTTTTTCTCATGGCCACATAGTAAAAGTGCTATACAAAGAGGTTTGAGATAAAAATGAGCCTCTATTTTTTGAACTGCCATTTCACTAAACACACCTAGGTATTTAACAAAAACAGTCTTTCTCTATGAAAATTAATTTTGGTTTAATAAACCTAGGGAAATTAATGAATTTTGTAAAGTAAATTCTGTCCTTGCTGAAAATCCCATTTTTACCTGGGATAGTGCACGTCACATAGAATTTTCTTGATACAAATGAGCTAGAAGATAAATGGAAAAAGATACAGGATCACTTTATGTGATAAAACTCTTTTGCATTATAGATAGTTCTATGTTATTCCAAGCAAATTAGATCTCAGTATTTCGTCATTTGAGATTCCTAAATTGTGGGTTCGTGTGTCTTGTAACTCAGAAGGATACTAAGCGAGAAAAAATATGTCTACAGTAAGATATGTAGTTAGTTTTAATAAGAGTAACTCTTATCAGTTTATTTTCCTTGTTAGATATAGGTAAGAGTCCAAAATGTATAGTTGCTTTATAAAGATCATTTTATTAATTTGGCAATTAGTTGTGACTATTTCCTAATATATTAATCATGAATACATTATCCAAAGAGTTACTAAATAATGGAATCATGAAGTGTAATGATTAAGGATAGGCAGAGAGGAAGGAAAAATATGCAGAGGTATTGTCCCCTGAGAATGCACATTTTAGGTGCTGTATCCTCTGAGTCACCCTGACATCAATCACTTTGTTAAATGCATGGATTCCAGGAGATAACAAGTCATAAAATTATAAGTAAATGATAGCAACTAAAGTAGATCTCAGTACACAGATAGCCAAACAACCTCCTAAAGAATTCTTTTCGAGATAATTTGTGAAATTGAGTGTTTAGTCTTTATCTTGTAATCAGTGTTAAATCTTAAAGAGATATCCTATATAAGGTAATAGTATTTTCCAAAAGAATTCACATGGAATTGAGTAGTTTCCTTTCACTTGGCCTTGTTACATGGCGTTGAATGCCATTGGGAGGAACTGGGGGAAAAAATTGAAGTATCTTTAGTTCAGTGCTCTTATAATTGTTTTCCTACCTAGCTGCTGACAAATCATTATGAAAGATGCTGGAAGTATTACTGCCTGCCTGGAGGGTGGGGCAACTTTGGAGCTGCCTCAGAAGAAGAACTTCATTTATCAAGAAAGCTGTTCTGGGGCATCTTTGATGCCCTGTCTCAAAAGGTAATTTAATCTTTTGTGGATTTATTTGTATCATAAAATAATTGAAAAACCATAGGTTCTTGATAAGAAACTCTTCCTAGTAGAACAGTGAAATGCTACCTTTACTTATCAAGACTTGACGTAGTTTTGGTTTTTTTCTCTTTATAACACATGTTGAGAATGCAATTTTTATTGATTTTTCATAATCATGACGGTAACATGTTTCTTGTAATTACAACACTTTCTGACTTGAAAACGGCTAAGCATTGTAGCAGATGATTCACATGGATTGATCAGTTTCTAGGGTTTCTGGACTTATTTGGACTCAATCCCTCCCTTACCAGTCATTTCCCCAATCTTATAAAGCCTGAAGAAATCTTGTCAAATGTAAAAATGTTAAATATTAAAGCTCATAAAATTATAATATTCCAGTAGCCTTATTGACTTTTCACACTTTGTTGCTATGGTGATTTAAGTGTCTGCATTCACTCTTGCTTTATGTGCATGGCATCCTCTAATGTTTGCCATATTTGCAGTGAATGGTTTTGTACACTTTTCAGGAAACTGAAGCATAGTATTTCAGTGAAAATCAGAACATGCTTGTTCTGCTTATGCTTAAATCGTTAGTCAAAATCAGTTTGAATTCCCAGACAGACATTATCAAATGACTGGAATAGTATTACAGAAGTTTGCTACATAATATAGGAAGTTTATCTGTGATAACATGTGATAGCTACATCTGAATCCTTTTTCTTGTTGAATTGTGTTTGGGAAACTGAGTCCTTTTAAAACAATATGTAGAATGTATTTTTAGAAGAATTTGCAACTTTAACAGTTAGCACTTTGAGATAACTTTAAAATATTTATTATTTTTGATTTTTAAGAAATCTGTAAATGCAGTTTAACTGTGTAACTAATATACTTTTCCCTGGAAGTTTTGGTTATGTATTTTTCCTGTAAAAGTTCTTTCTCTGTTTAGAATTTTTTTATCCCTTGAAATACAAGGTATAAAATCAAAATTTCTCATTCTCTGGGTGTTATCCTTTGGGTGTTTTTCATATATAATCCTTAGTGTGGTACAGCAATAATCTATAACTAACTGTAATAAACTATAAACTGTAATTAATGTAGTCCTCAACTGAGATCATTTTTATGTTGTACACTTTGAATATTGTGAAGCATATTGTACACTTTGAATATTCCAGTTCACCTAACTTCACATATTGGAAAACAAGCTTTTAGTGAAGCAAATGTTTTATTCTTTTTATGATACAACTTCAGTAAAAAGCTTCAGTTTCTCTTATGTTTGGTGGGATTTAAGGCCATATTTTCCATTTTCTAGAAAAAGAATCTTTGGGGGAACTGAGTTATCCGAAGGTAATTTCAGATTTTCTCCTACAACATCCTGTCAGTTGCAGTGCTCATGCTGACAACTTTTGCTAAGTTGTAATGGGATATTTATTTCTTTGGTCCTCCATTTCTTCCCAGAAATATGAACAAGAACTTTTCAAACTGGCACTGCCTTGCCTGAGTGCAGTTGCGGGAGCTTTGCCTCCAGACTACATGGAGTCAAATTATGTCAGTATGATGGAAAAACAGTCATCAATGGATTCTGAAGGGAACTTTAATCCACAACCTGTTGATACCTCAAAGTATGGACTCTTTCTATTGCAGCAGATTTTTATTGTAAATGATGTGTGAAGTCTGAAATTGAATAAGGTACTAAAGTGAACTTTCTCTCATCCATGCCCCCTTTGAATTGGTATCCTTTTAATAGGGGTCCCTTTACTTGATGAAATGATAGTAGTAATAATAATGGTTACATGAATACCAGAAATAGATAAGATGTACCTCCTAAGAGATATACTCTTAACATCACCAGGATTCTCTGTATGTAACCACATGGTTATATCTATAATCATGAGAATCAAGAAAGGATATCATTTATCTTTTTAGTTGAGGTTCTACCCTAAATGTTAAATCAGTAATTGCAGTCGACCTCTGTGTAGAGTCTTTGACTGGGATGCTTCCAGCATGCAGGCAAGGCTGTTTCTATGAGCAGTGGGGCATCACTTCATCATCACTACATCTCAGCCAGGCCTGGGGTTAGCAGTCAGTGTTCAGCCTCATGAAGTATAGCATGAGAGTGAAGGGAATATCAAATGAGAATATCTCTGCAAAATTTAGCATGCAGTGAGGGTGCAGAATGACAATCTCAATTACAGATACAATGTTACCTAACATTATGAAAGTTCTTCCATGGACCTGGTTGCATAAATTTTTCTGCATATCAGGTGTTTGAGTATGTTAGGTGTTTGAGGTCTCAGCACTTTTTTTTTTTACCATCTTTAAGTAGAATCATGGTTTTCCACTTGCAAAGAGGCTGCTCTTCATGCCACATTGTCTTATCCATCCTGTAGTCACTCAGCAAGATCAGTATTAGCAAGGTAGTCACTTGGTAGTTATCATCCACAGCATCTGGATTTGCTTGGGTGTTCAACTGTCAAGCCTCTTGTGTCCCCCCAGCTGGTTTAGCTTCCATAACCAGATCAGAATTTTGACCCAAGTGGTATGCCGTTAGTTTGATAATGCCTTAAATTTGCATGTTTGGTATTTGATGACAGTCCTGTGAGAAAAGACTCTACCCCCCAGTATTTGGCTTATGTGATTGATTGACCCTTTGTATCTCTTCTAAAGTAAGTAAACCAAAATGTCACATGTTCACATTCCTACGTGGGTAAGTTTGTGGTTTGCTAACATACAATGTAATCCAGAATTTTAAATAACATCAGAACTGTGTCATGGCTTTGATGTTGATTAATTGAATCCAATTAATGAGTAAATGCTGAGCATGTATATTAATTTACCTCAGTTTACCCCTTTGGGGACCTCTTAACAGATTAGGTTTGCATAGTGATATCAATAGTGTCTACATCTCTATGATTTTTACATATTATTTTTTAAATATGTGTGTGTCATAAAGTTCAATTACTAACTAATAACATACTAGAAAAGAACAGTAAACCTCATTATATCAGGTTTTACTTTTAATTCTATTCTCAAAGTTAACTGCATTAATAAGTTATTTTCATCAGTGAATGGAATTATATCCATACTTAGTTTTTCATTAATAGATATGTGTTAGTACCAAGTCTTTCATTTACCATCAGACTTGGTCACCAACTGCATGGACTTCATGTCTGTTTGAGAGATTAAATATTTATTTAAACATGAAAGAACTCAAGAAGCAATGCTATCAAAATCATAAAGCATGAATTGATTAAATGCTTTTCCCTGGAAACGACTGAGCGACGGAACTGAACTGAACTGATAGTTCATATTAGTAATGTTTAGAATTTATATATAGATTATTATTATTTAAAATCATTAACACATCACTGGTTGTATTCAATTAACTTAAAATTTTAGTACATTTAAAAAATGTAACAGATCAGATTTCAGCAGCCTTTTACCCATTTATAGTTGTTGCAGAAGAGATTAAAATCAAAAAAGAATAACTTCAAAGAACCAATGTGAGAGTAGAGTATGTCTTTAAGCTTGTTATCTAACTATATCTTTATTCAAATTTTAAAAAATAATTGATGCAATCTATTGTCCTTTTCTTGCATACATTTAAATTATTTTTCTCATACTATGTAAAATTTTTATTGTGTATAATTTATATTAAGATATAAAGTATGAATAAATATAAGATGAGCAGATAGAACCTTATTCACTTTTCTCATACTGTTTCTGCTATAGGGAAAAGTAATACCTTGTTAAACCAATTTTTTAACAGTTTTGCATTGAATGAAATATGAACAGTCATAAACTGTGGAATAAATTACGAATGATTCCCTGAAAATCCTATGAAAATCAAACCTCTTTTCTTTGTTTTTCTCATAGTATTACAATTCCTGAGAAGTTGGAATACTTCATTAACAAATATGCAGAACATGCCCATGACAAGTGGTCAATGGATAAGGTAACAGTCAGAAAATCACATTCTAAATCATTAATGAATGTGCCTAATGACTGATTCTGGCTCACATATTTCTGACTATGCCAATTTTCTACTTTCAAGTAAGAGCATTAGGTTAGGAAAGAACATTTAATTATGATTTGCTAGTATAATATTTAGGTCTGCCACTGATGTATATAGGATATACACCTCTGAATAAGAATATTTGTGTTCATAAAAAGCACAGTGTTAGAATAAGATGATGAAGGAGTAGGTGGATGTGGAGTACATCTCTCCACAGATACATCAGGAATAGACCTTCAAACACAGAAGTGCATGCAGAACACCAGCTGAGAGCAGACAGGAGTACCTGACCAGAGGAAAGGAATATATAGACCCAAGCAAAACTCGAGATCAAGCCCTGAGCCTTTGGAGTGGGAGCACAGACTCAAAGACTCTCGACTACCAGAGAAGTAGACTGCTGCTGCTGCTAAGTCGCTTCAGTTGTGTCCGACTCTGTGCGACCCCATAGATGGCAACCCACTGGGCTCCCCCATCACTGGGATTCTCCAGGCAAGAGCACTGGAGTGGGTTGCCGTTTCCTTCCCCAGTGCATGAAAGTGAAAAGTGAAAGTGAAGTTGCTCAGTCATGCCCGACTCATTAGTGAACCCATGGACTACAGCCTACCAGGCTCCTCCATCCATGGGATTTTCCAGGCAAGAGTACTGGAGTGGGGTGCCACTGCCTTCTCCAGAGAAGTAGCCCGAGGGAGTATCAAATAGTGAAAACTACACAAAGGAAAACACTTGAATACAAGGCCTGGCATCACCCAACCACCAGTAGCACCCTGTGTAGGACCCCTCATCTAAACAACAAAACAAAAACACAAACCCAGTCATCAGCAGACAGGATTACCCCCTCACTCAGCCTTGCCTATCAAAGGAAAAACAAACAAAAAAATCAGCACAAATCTCACCCTAAGTGGCTTGCAAAAACCACTGGACCAACCTTAGCTGGGCAGAAATGAAAAGGAAGAAAGAATTCAACCCTGAAGCCTGGGAAAAGGAGACCTCAAACACAATAAGTTAAATAAAATAATGAAAAGGCAGAGAAATATTAAACAAATGAAGGAACAAACTAGAAACACAGAAGTCCATATAAATGAAGAAGAAATAGGCAAACTACCTGAAAAAGAATTCAGAATAATGATAGTAAAAATGATCAAAAACCTTGAAAACGAAATGGAGAAAATGCAAAAATCAATTAACAAAGACCTGGAAGAATTTAAAAATAAACATACAGAGACGACACAATTACGAAAATTAAAAATACTCTAGAAGGAATCAGTAGCAGAATATCTGAAGTAGAAGAACAAATCAGTGAGCTGGAAGATAAAATGGTGAAAATAATTTCTGAATAGCAGAATAAAATAAAAAGAATGGAAAGAGCTGAGGACAGTCTCAGAGACCTCTGGGACAATATCAAATGCACCAACCTTTGAATTATAGGGGTCCCAGAAGAAGAAGAGAAAAAGGGTATGAAAAAATTTTTGAAGAGATTATAGTTGAAAATTTCCCCAACATGGAAAAGGAAATAGTCAAATCAAGTCCAAGAGGCACAAAGAGTCCCATACAGGATAAACACAAAGAGAAACATGCCAAGAGACATACAATCTAATCAAACTAACAAAGACTAAATGTAAAGAAAGAATATTAAATGCAGCAAGGGAGAAGCAACAAGTAACATACAAGGGAAACCCCATACTCTTAACAACTGATCTTTCAGCAGAAACTCCGTAGGCCAGAAGGGAATGGCAGGAAGTATTTAAAGTACTGAAAGGGAAAAATCTACAGCCAAGATTACTGTACCTAGCAAGGATCCCATTCAAAATTGATGCAGGAATAAAAAACTTTTCAGATAAGCAAAAGTTAAGATAATTCAATACCAGCAAACCAGCTTTACAACAAATGTTAAAGGGACTTATATAGTCAAGAAACACAAGAGAAGAAAAAAAGATCTACAAAATCAACCCCAAACAATTAAGAAAATGGCAATAGGAACATGTATATCAATAATTACTTTAAATGTAAATGGACTAAATGCTCCAACCAAAAGACACAGACTGGCTGAATGGATACAAAATCAAGACCATATAAATATATGCTGTCTACAAGAAACCTACTTCAGACCTAAAGACACATGTAGGCTGAAAGTGAGAGGATGGAAAAGTATATTTCCTGCAAATGGGAAGCAAAAGAAAGCTGGAGTAGCAATCATATCAGACAAAATAGACTTTAAAATAAAGAAGATTACAAGAGATAAGGAAGGACACTACATAATGATCAAGGGATCAATCCAAGGGCAAGACATAATAATTGTAAATATCTATGAACCCAACATAGAAGCACCTCAATACATAAGGCAAATACTAACAGACATAAAAGGAGAAATTGACAATAACACAATGATAGTAGGAGACATTAACACTCTACTCACACCAATGGACAGAGCATCAAAACAGAAAATTAACAAGGAAACACAAGTCTTAAATGATATATTAGATGAGACAGATCTCATTGATATCTTCAGGACATGCCATCCAAATGCAGAAGAGTACACCTTCTTCTCAAGTGCATATGGAACATTCTCCAGGGTTAACCACATCTTGGGTCACAAATCAAACCTCAGTAAATATAAGAAGATTGAAGTTGTATCAGGCATCTTCTCCAACCACAACACTGTGAGACTAGATATCAATTACAAAAAAAAATTGTAAGAGACACAAACAACCTGTTTCTAAATAACCAGGTTACTGAAGAAATCAAAAGGGAACAAATGACAATGAAAACACAACTCAAAACCTATGGGATTCTGCAAAAGCAGTTATAAGAGGGAGGTTTATAGCAATACAATCTTACCTCAAGAAACAAGAAAAGCATCAAATAAACAACCTAACTTTACACCTAAAGCAACTTGGAAAAGAAGAAAAAAAAAACAAAATTAATAGAAAGAAAGAAATCATAAAGATCAGAGCAGAAATAAATGAAAAAGAAATGAAAGTACACTGAAGATTAATAAAACTAAAAGCTGGTTCTTTGAGAAGAACCAAAGAAGAAGCCTTATTCAGACTCATCAAGAAAAGAAGAGAGAAGAAATCAACAAAATTAGAAATGAAAAAGGAGAGGTTATAACAGACAGTGCAGAAATACAAAGGATTTTAAGAGACTATTATGAAGAACTATATGGCAATAAAATGGATAACCTGGAAGAAATTGATAGATTCTTAGGAACAGTCAGTCTTCCAGGACTGAACCAGGAGGAAATAGAAATTATGAACAACTGAATTATAAGCACTGAAATGGAAGCTGTGATCAAAAATCTCCCAAAAAACAAAAGCCCGGGACCAGATGGCTTCACAGGAGAATTCTGTCAAACACGTAGAGAATAGCTAATGCTTATTCTTCTAAAACTCTTTCAGAAAACTACAGGGGAAGGAACACTTCCAAACTCATTCTACAAGGCCACCATCACTCTGATAACCAGACAAAACAACACACACAAAAGAAAACTACAGGCCAATATCACTGATGAACATAGATGCAAAAATCCTCAACAAAATTTTTGCAAACAGAATTCAGCAACACATCAAAAAGCTTACACTATGATCAAGTTGGATTTATTCCAGGGATGCAGAGATTCTTCAATATATGCAAATCAGTCAGTGTGATACACCATATTAACAAATTGAAGATAAAAACCATATGATAATCTCAATAGATGCAGAAAAAAAGCCTTTGACAAAATTCAGCACCCATTTATAATGAAAACTTCAAAAAATGGGCATAGAAGGAACCTACCTCAACATAGTAAAGGCCATGTATGATAAGCCTACAGCAAACATTATTCTCAGTGGTGAAAAACTGAAAGCATTCCCCCTAAGATCAAGACAAGGGTGTCCACTTTCACCACTATTATGCAACATAGGTCTGGAAGTCCTAGCTACAGCAATCAGAGAAGAAAAATGAAAGGAAACTAGATCAGAAAAGAAGTAAAGTATTAAATAAAAAATATATATAAAAATTAAAAAATAACAACAACAACAACAAAAAGAAGTAAAGCTCTCACTGTTTGCAGATGACATGATACTGTACATAGAAAACTCTAAAGAAAGTGAAATAGCTCAGTCACGTCTGACTTTTTGCAACCCCATGGACTATAACCTACCACACTCCTCTGTCCATGGGATTCTCTAGGCAAGAGTACTGGAGTGGGTTGCCATTTCCTTCTCCAGAGGATCTTCTGGAGCCAGGGATCGAACCCATGTCTCCCGCATTGTAGACAGACACTTTACCATCTCAGCCACCAGGGAAGCCAAGAGAAGAAAATTCTAAAGATAGTATCAAAAAATTACTAGAGCTAATCAATGAATTTAGCAAAGTTGCAAAATGAATACACAGAAATGACTTGCATTTCTATATACTTACAGTGAAAAATCAGAAGGAAGAATTAAGGAGTCAATCCCATTTACCATTGCAACAAAAAGTATTAAATATCTAGGAATAAACTTATGTAAGGAGACAAAAGAACTGTACTCAGAAAATTATAAGACACTAATGAAAGAAGTCAAAAATGACAAACAGATGGAGAAATATTTCATGTTCCTGGGTAGGAAGAATAAATACTGTGAAAATGACTATGCTACCAAATGCACTCTGCAGATTCAATGCAATCCCTGTCAAATTACCAATGGCATTTTTCACAGAACTAGAACAAAAAATTTCACAATTCATATGGAAACACAAAATACCCCAATAGCCAAAGTAGTGTTGGAGAAAGAAGAATGGAGCTGGAAGAATCAACCTTCCTGATTTCCGATTATACTACAAAGCTACAGTCATCAAGGCAATATGGTACTGGCACAAATCCAGAAATACAGACCAATGGAACCAGATAGAAAGCCCAGAAATAAACCCATGCACCTGTGGGTACCTTATTTTTGACAATAGAGGCAAGAATACAATGGGGGCAAAGACAGCCTCTTCAATAAATAGTGCTGGGAAAACTGGACAGCTACATGTAAAAGAATGAAATTAGAACACTTCCTAACATCATACACAAAAATAAACTCGGGAAGACAAATTCAGTAAGACATAGTGACTCTGCATCCAGAAATCTTCTAAGAAAAATTTACCTTTTATGTATAATTTTACATTACAAAAATATCATGAAAATTCTTAATCAGAATTTAGTAATTATTTACATCTTCTAGTCTTGAGTTGCATCTCTTATCACTAAGTAGGTCTTCAGTTCCCTTTCAGGGCAAGATGGCATGTTTTATTTGCATTGTCGATAAAAGAGGAGCAACTCAAATGAGATAACTAAGTAGTCCTAATGTGTGACATAAGTCCTACATACTTTTATGAGATCTTTTTTCTAGAGGAAATATCATGCCCAGTTGTCACATTTCAGTTGAGCCTAGTAAAACTTGAGAGAAGATGGTTAAAATAGGTTTGTCAGAGAAATTAAGTTGAGATGATGTAGGAATCTAAAATGAGGATATACTGCTTTGCTGAAGGGAAAATCAAACAGCACTGGTTCCAAAAGATGCTTGTGTTATGTGGCAATTCACCATCACCCAGTTTCAGTCCTTGCCCTGGTCAACCAGTCCCTTCCTTCCTCTAAGAAACCCCATTTTTGTTTTGTTAAGCATGTGGCTTATCTTTGTTCAGTAATTTAACCATGTTAGTAGGTAAGTCAGTAAGAGTAAAGATCTGCCCTATTTAAAGGTACTAAGCTGTTGGGGGGTGGTGATGGAGAAGTTTACAGGAAAGAGGTCCTGAGCTGTTTCAGCCTAGTTACTCAGATTCCGTAGACATACAGGGAAACAGTGAAGTGTGCCAAATTATATGGGCAAAAGCATGTGGGACAAAGGTGTTGATAGGTCATTGAACATAGGAATAGCAAAACAAATAGCACTATTTAGGGAGGCTTCCAAATTGAACAACTACTTCAGATTAAAATGAGTGTCTCAGATACACATGTCACAGGTTGAGGTCCTTAGTTAAACATGATGAGCTAAAATGAGTATCACACTGGGCTGTGCAGCCTGTAGCTTCCTCCTAGGGGAGGGCGATTGACATAATCACAGATCTAAGGAAGGCTGGATGCTGTTCATCTCTGCGTAAAAAAAAATGTATTCCGGGAAATTCCCTGGTGGTGCAGTTGCTATGACTCACCACTTTCCCTATAGAGGCTGCAGGAAAACGAACAAACAAACAAAATTGGTCTGAGAAACAAACAAAAAATTGTTTCAGGTGATTACTCATAATAATATTGACTAGGATGAAAATCTTCATACTGACTTATACTGGATAAAAGTTCAAACCTTAATGCTTATATTGGTTGATTTTAGATTTATCGAGTACTTAAACACATGTGCTCACCTACACTCTGAAATTAATGCATGTAAAACAATTTTGATTTNGACTAGGATGAAAGTCTTCATACTGACTTATACTGGATAAAAGTTCAAACCTTAATGCTTATATTGGTTGATTTTAGATTTATCGAGTACTTAAACACATGTGCTCACCTACACTCTGAAATTAATGCGTGTAAAACAATTTTGATTTTTTTTTTAGTTGGCAAATGGATGGATTTATGGAGAAATATATTCAGACTCATCTAAAGTTCAACCATTAATGAAGCCATATAAACTATTATCCGAAAAGGTGACTTTTTTTTTTTTAAGTTTACGTAGCTTTAATTTGGGGGTGGAAGTTTTTGATATGTAAATTTCTTACTAAAATGTCTTCTTTATACATACTATTTTTACCCTTTCTCAAAGGTCTCCATTTACATTATTTTGTCTTCTGTCTTCTTCTTCATAATCCCATTTTCTGTCAGTATTTAACTGGTTATTCTCCTTTCTATGTAATATTTTTCTGTATTTAAAAACATTTTATGCCTTTCCTATATTTTTAAGAACTTTAGAAAATAGTCTTTTGTTAAGTTATAATGAAGTAATATATTTTAATATTTTTATTATTTATGTTTTCATGTACTTCACTTCTTTGGGGGGAAAAGCAGTATCTTGACAAATGAACTGTAAAGGATTTTCTGGCTCTCTGCTTATAGAATAAGTTACTTCTCTGTTTATTCAGATTGTAGAAAAGCCGTCAAGCACATGTCATATAATCTGGAACTTTTTCTAATAGTGTGCCTGCTTTCTAGGGAAACTAAAGAAAATTAACCTCATGCTATAGTAAGCCAGGATCCCTCTTAGCAGCATTAGTCAAACTAGATTTCAGCTCACACTCTGCTCTTCAGAATTTTTACTTTCCTTTTTAATTTTTAAATAAACAGTGCTAATCAAAAATGTTTAGGTGAAGGTAGGGTATTTCAGAACAAAGCATTAAATATTTTAAAATTTTATTTAGGTTCATAATATGCTATCCTTTTTTTTTTTT
>SJYW01043050.1:244214-268988 GCA_006410735.1 Raphicerus campestris | reverse complement strand
CTTGACTTACTCCTTTTCCTATTTGGAACCAGTCTGTTGTTCCATGTCCAGTTCTAACTGTTGCTTCCTGACCTGCATACAGATTTCTCAAGAGACAGGTCAGGTGGTCTGGTATTCCCATCTCTTGAAGAATTTTCCACAGTTTGTTGTGATCCACACAGTCAGAGGCTTTGGCCTAGTCAATAAAGCAGAAATAGATGTTTTTCTGGAACTCTCTTGCTTTTTCCATGATCCAGTGGATGTTGGCAATATACTATTAAATAAATTTAAGTTCTGATTTGGGCCTACTCTGCTCAGTCACTCAGTCATGTTCGACTGTTTGTGGCCCCGTGGAATGTAGCCCAACAGACTGCTCTGCTCTTGCAATTTTCCAGGCAAGAATACTGGAGTGGGGTGCCATTTCCAGCTCTAGGAGATCTTCCTGACCCAGGGATCAAACCTGGGTCTCTTGTGTCTCCTGCATTGGCAGGCAGATTCTTCACAACCAGCACCATCTGGTAGCCTAGATGCATATTTTACATCAAATTATCTTAAGTATCATGAACATAGAAGTTTGTAAAAGCATACTCTTCCTGTTATCATGATTGCACATATTTCTAACTAAATTCCGTTTTGTTTTAATCTGTTTAAGCAAATATTGAGCACAAACTGAGTCCTGGACCATAGGAATACAAAGATAATAAGATCTGATTCTCTTCCAAAAGATTCACAGCTTGGTGTTAGAGACAATCAGGTTAAACCTACTTCAATGATAAGATTTAGGCTAGTGATACATACAAGGTACTCAGAGTGCAGAGAATGGAATTATCTGGGGTTTTCTTTTTTTCCCTCTAAATTGTATAGGAAATAAGGAAGTTATTAAACAATGGAAGTGACGTGAAGCTTTGTGAGGAAACACAGATTCTCCTCCACTCTTGATAGCAAAAATTATGGGCTCTAATTTAAAACTGCATGTGTTGAATGAGAGCATGCCCTTTGAAATAATAATGGTCCCACTTCTGTGAGCCAGTACTAAAGAGCAGAAATGGTAGAAGGCAGATAAGAAAATAGACCTTCTCTTAGCCAGAAAAAACTGGGCCATATAGCATGCTGGAGCACAGCCCAGAGAAGGCGGGGAGGGGCTGTAGCAGAATGAGGGGCACTCCATTCCCTTGTTGCTGCCTTTGCCAGATATTTTCTCATCCCTGCTGTCAGAGTGGGTAGGGCCCACTGCTAAGTAGCCTCTCCCTGTCCTGTCTCTAGAATATTTCTCGAATACCAGCAAAGGAAGAGGAGCAAAGAGTCATTCTATGGTTTTAGCCATGCTTACCTGAAGATTAAAGTAACTGATGGGTTGCATACTTTTGCAAACACCCCTAAAAAGGAAAAAAAAAAAAAGGTAACTGATGATGAAACATAACAAGCTCTGAAATGGTTCTGGATCATGTTAGATATAAAATCTTACCCCAGATTTAAGAAACTGATTCTAAAACATCGAAAGTCATTACAGACTCTGTAAATTATAAGGTATAAACTATAACCAATCCATTGTCAGAAAAGGATTACCTTTTTCTTAACCCCAGGAAAATTCATTGTTTTGCTGAATTAAAGTAAACTTTTCTTGAGAGTGCTAAAAAATTTATGTTTATTTCCTTTTTTCCTTACTTCCCCCTTTAGCTCGTAATGTAGTTTTCAGTGCCCATTAGCCCTCAATAAAGATGACACATACAACCATCACTCAAGTCTTACTGATTTTCAGTGACATGTGTGATATATGACATATACTGTTAAACCCCCTGTGTCATTCAAAAATATTAGGAGGTGCCTATCGGAGAAGGCAATGGCACCCCACTCCAGTACTCTTGCCTGGAAAATCCCATGGGTGGAGGAGCCTAGAAGGCTGCAGTCCATGGGGTCGTGGAGAGTGACTTCCCTTTTACTTTTCGCTTTCATGCATTGGAGAAGGAAATGGCAGCCCACTCCAGTGTTCTTGCCTGGGGAATCCCAGGGGTGGAGGAGCCTGGTGGGCTGCCAGCTATGGGGTCGCACAGGGTCGGACACGACTGAAGCGACTAGCAGCAGTAGCAGCAGCATGCTCGATGTATGGATTAAGAGGAACAGCCCTAGGGGTAGACTTCAATCCTGGGGCCTCCACTCTGTAGAAATAAACTGCTGAGCACATTACTCAATCTGTTTACCTCAGTATGTGGTAACGCATGATTACCATTATTATTTATATATTTTTAATGCCAGGAAGCATTTTTTCAAAGGTAATTAAAAGAGCTTTTTTGTGTTTGTGGTACTTTGACTTTTAGTAAAGAAAGAATATTTCTATCAGTGTCAGAAACAGAAAGCAGCAAATGCTGCAAATATATTTATAATCCTTGTCATTATTTTCACCCTAACATTATTGAAACATAATCCAATATAATTTGAAATGTTAAAATGGATTATCATTTCTTAATTACTATCCTTACAGTATTATCATCTTTTTCAGTTATCATCTTGCCAAACTTCTTAATGTTGTTCTTCTCTCTAGTATTGATTTCCCATGTGATTATAAAGATATTTTCTGTTATGTAATAGGTACACTCTTAAATAAATTTAGGAACACTTTTGATGGCATCACTTTATATTAAGGACTATACACTTGGATGAATTGAGATCACTTGTTGACATGATTCTGAGCTGGTACTCTTCATTTCCTTCTGCTGGGATTCAGCACTCTCTCTGCAAGGCAGAAGTGGCTTGTATTTAACTCAGCAAGATCTGGGTTTGAAATCCTAGCCTTGCCATGGAGTAGATAGCTTTTTTATGAGCTTGGACACACTGCTTAACCTTTCTATGCTGCAGTTTTTTCCTTTTAAAAACAAAATAGCAAAGAGCATCTAATTTACAAGATTATCGTGAGGATTGCATCGTAATGCTTACAAATCACTTAAGTGTGTGGTGGGCATGTATTGCAGTCAACATTGGACCTTATTATGATCATTGAAAGCACGAATTCAGGAAATTTACTACTCAATTACAGTTTTATAATTTGCATATTAGGATAATATATGGGCATAGAAAAAGCCAATAACTTGATAGAATAGAGTATATACCTAAATGTAGAATCTATCAATAAAATATGACACAAATCAACTTATCTATTAAACAGAAACAGACGTGCAAACGTAGAGAATAGATTTGTGGTTGCCAAGGGGAAGGAGTGGGAAAGGGAAGGACTGCGAGTTTGCACTAACAGATGCAAACTATGATACACAGACAGGATGGATTAAACAGCACAGTCCTACTGTATGGAGAACGATACTCAGTATCCGGGGATAAGCTATAATGGAAAAGAATATGAACAAAGAATATATATAAATGTGTGTGTGTAACTGAATCACTGCTGTACAGCAAACATTAGTGCAATATTGTAAATCAACTATACTTTAATACAATAAAAAAGAATGAGTGTAAAAATGCTGACAAAATTAGAAGTGGGAAGATCTGATCTGAGGTGCTAAACGGGTGAATTTTGACTTGACAGTCACGTCAGCAGAGAAGGAGGACATTTCTGGCAATTTAAGGTGTATTCCACAGGTTCTTAATAGTTACTTTTTTTATCCCCAATTTTATTTTCTTGTATCTAGTTTTTATCATGCATGTAGAATATACAGTATTTAAACAAATTTTTAAAATACGCTTCTAACCTAAGAAGGAGAAGAGGATGAGTGAAATTTGTTACCTCAGTTCAGTTCAGTCACTCAGTTGTATCCGACTCTTTGTGACCCCATGGACTGCAGCATGCCAAGCCTCCCTGTCCATCACCAACCCCTGGCGTTTACTCAAACTTGTGTCCATTGAGTTGGTGATGCCATCCAACCATCTCATCCTCTGTCATCCCCTTCTCCTTCTGCCTTCAATCTTTCCCAGCATCAGGGTCTTTTCAAGTGAGTCAGTTCTTCGCATCAGATGGTCAAGGTATTGGAGTTTCAGCTTCAGCATCAGTCTTTCCAATGAATATTCAGGACTGATTTCTTCTAGGATAGACTGGTTAGATCTCCTTGCAGTCCAAGGGACACTGAAGAGTCTTCTCCAACACTGCAGTTCAAAAGCATCAATTCTTCGGTGCCCAGCTTTCTTTAGAGTCCAGCTCTCACATCCGTACATGACTATTGGAAAACCATAGCTTGACTAGACAGACCTTTGTTGGCAAAGTAATGTCTCTACTTTTTAATATGCTGTCTAGGTTGCTCATAACTTTCCTTCCAAGGAGCAAATGTCTTTTAATTTCATGGCTGCAGTCACCATGTGCAGTGATTTTGGAGCCCCCAAAATAAACTCTGTCACTGTTTCCACTGTTTCCCCATCTATTTGCCATGAAATGATGGAACTGGATGCTGTGATCTTAGTTTTCTGAATGTTGAGTTTTAGCCAACGTTTTCACTCTCCTCTTTCACTTTCATGAAGAGGCTCTTTAGTTCTTTGCTTTCTGCCATAAGTGTGGTGTCCTCTGCATATCTGAGGTTATTGATATTTCTCCTGGCAATCTTGATTCCAGCTTTGTTACCTATCTTGAACTAAAATATAGGCTAAGATAGAGGAATGATTCATTCATTCTTTCAGGAGATATTTCCTGAGCACCTTCTATGTTCCATGTACTGTCCTAAGCTTTTCGGATAGTTCCCTGAACAAAACAGACAAAGAAGTCTGCTCTCATGGAGTTTCCTGCTTATGGATAAAGTAAACAATAGATTTAAGTAAATTACATGTTATATCACAATATGATCAATATTATGGACAGAGAAACCATGGAAAGGCAGATTGTGAGTGTGGAGGAGGGAGCTGAATAACCTGTGGGGATGAGTTGCAATTTTATATGGTGTTATCAGAATAGATTTCATGGAGAAGACAAACTGAATAGAGCTGGGAGAGTTAGGCATATCCAGGGGAAGAATGTGACGAGTATGCGCATGCTCCGAGGTGTGGGAGTAGCCTGACATTTGTGAGAAACAACAAGGAATGCAGAAAAGTCGGAGCTAGGGACTAACAACAAGATGGGAGGAGAGGTCTCAGGAGCCAAATCAGGCAGGACACTGGGGGCCGTTTTAAGATGTTTGAGAAGTGCTTTGGAATCAGATATAATTAATTTAAAACCTTGATTCTGCTGTTTACTATTCACATGATGGACATTAAAATTATTTAATTATTTTGAATCACTTTCTTCCTCATTTTAAAATGGCAAATAGCAATATCTCCTTTTCAAAGTTGTTCTAAAACTTGAATGAGATAATCTATATGCGTTACATATAACCATTCATATGGTGATTGTTATTTGTTGTTATTATTATTGCTAAGAAGACTAGAGTTAATTAAATTCTGAATGGGTACATATTCCAGGTAACTTGAGATTATAGAAGAAATTGGCCAGTCTTCCGATTTCTGCATATATAAAGAGGAGAAACAGGTGATGAAAACTTTTAAAAGAATCTCTCTCTGAATAAAGAGATGTCTACTTGCATTCTTTAAGTCAGTCTCAATAATTCAATGTAAAACCAAGAGGATATGCATTTCAGTTATATAAGCAACATGGTCTAAGAGGATATTAAATACTGAGAATTTTATTTTAGGAACAAATGACGATATCGACATCAGCTGTATTCATTTATTCAACAAAAGTTTCAGACAGTCTAATACTTTTTTATTAGTTGTAAGACATATGATTGCTATATCTCAATATCTGTGAGATTGTCAATCATTTCGTAATCCTAATTTGATGAAAGATGGCCTGTGCCAGACTCTGGGAATACTAAGACAAATACGACTTAGTCCAGGCCTGCAGATTTTTACTGTGCTGTGGAAAGGCTTATAACTCAGGGAATAACACAATAAATATTTTGGAAGTATATTTCTGACAACAGAGTAGAGAAAGAATCAGAGAAGGGGGAGATAGAAGGCTGAAAGAAATGCCTTCGAAGAGGTTGTATACATCCCACAAACCAAAACATTAAATATCTAAGTTAGAGCAAAGGCAGTGGATATGGAGGGAAGCAGTTGTGTAGCAGAGATGTTTTTGTGGTAGAAGAGATAGAATTTTGTGACTGATCCTTAATAGCAATTGAGGAGAAATAATCAGAGGTGGTTGCCATGGGTCTGGACTGGGCTACCAGGTTGGGTATGGTATGCGAAATGAGGTTAGTACTGGGTGGGCTGGTAGCAAGGAGCCCTCAGTCTTTCCNCAGACTCTGGGAATACTAAGACAAATACGACTTAGTCCAGGCCTGCAGATTTTTACTGTGCTGTGGAAAGGCTTATAACTCAGGGAATAACACAATAAATATTTTGGAAGTATATTTCTGACAACAGAGTAGAGAAAGAATCAGAGAAGGGGGAGATAGAAGGCTGAAAGAAATGCCTTTGAAGAGGTTGTATACATCCCACAAACCAAAACATTAAATATCTAAGTTAGAGCAAAGGCAGTGGATATGGAGGGAAGCAGTTGTGTAGCAGAGATGTTTTTGTGGTAGAAGAGATAGAATTTTGTGACTGATCCTTAATAGCAATTGAGGAGGAATAATCAGAGGTGGTTGCCATGGGTCTAGACTGGGCTACCAGGTTGGGTATGGTATGCGAAATGAGGTTAGTACTGGGTGGGCTGGTAGCAAGGAGTCCTCAGTCTTTCCCAGCATCAGGGTCTTTTCCAATGAGTCAGCTTTTTGCATCAGGTGGCCAAAGTATTGGAGTTTCAGCTTCAACATCAGTCCTTCCAGTGAACACCCAGGACTGTTCTCCTTTAGGATGGACTGGTTGGATCTCCTTGCAGTCCAAGGGACTCAAGAGTCTTCTCCATAAGCAAGGAGCAGATAATTCCTTTAATTTTATTTATTTTTTATTTATTTTAATTGGAGGCTAATTACAATATTGTATTGGTTTTGCCGTACATCAACATGAATCCATCACTTCTCCTCATACAAATACTAGCTAATCAGAGGTCAATATTTATAAATGTCTTTATAGGCCAAATACCAAAGCCCCAGGAAAGCAACCATTCCAAAGAGGACAGTGACTGGGGATCATCTTTGGAATCCAAAATTGTGCCTAACACAAAATCTAAGAAACTCAAGAAATCCATTATCCTTTGACTTGGGTAATATTTCAGAATCGTGCACATCCTGAGCATTAACTCTCTGGATTGGCAGACCCTAAAATATTAGGATATATTATTCAACCAGAAATAATTCTCAGACACCCAAATACAATTTAATCTGCTAGATAACGTGCACAATCAGCTTGTTTAATAACTACTAGCCCGTTTTATCTGAGGAGATGGTACATTTGACAGTTTACTTGCCTTATATTTTCAAAGTAACTCTTAAACCTCTCTCCACTGGGTTTTCTCATGAGATGTTATTTTTTGTAAATTATCTAGGTTTCTGTAGATGCTGCCCATGGGTACAGCCCACGAGCCATTGACATGAGCAATGTTACACTATCCAGAGATCTGCACGTAAGTACTTTTAAACATACTCTGCAAATCTCATTTTTAAAAAGTATACATGCGTTTCCTGCATGTATTTTACAGCATGAATTATTAAATGTACTGATCATAGAGAAGGTCCGTGGAATTCATTGATTATTTACTCTAAGCTTTTAATGCTGTGAAAGTTGATAGAACTTTTTCAGGGTGTTTCCTCCAAATAATATATTTTCCTTAAGGTCGTATCTATTTTTTAAAACCCTAGTATAATTATATAGAAGAAGAAGAAACTAAATCAGTAATTTATAATGCTCTACTCAAAGATCACTTTAATTACTCATGAAAAAATATGTGTTATAAGTCAGGGGTCTCCATCCTGTGGGATCTGATGCCTGATGATCAGAAGTAGAGCTGATATAATAATAATAGAAATAAAGTGCCCAGTAAATGTATTGACCTTAAATCATCCTGAACCCCCTGAGTCTATGGAAAAATTTCTTCCATGAAACCAGTCCCTGGTGCCAGTAAGGTTGGAGACCTCCGTTCAATTCAGTTCAGTCACTCAGTCATGTCCGACTCTTTGTGACGCTATGAACTGCAGCATGCCAGGCCTCTCTGTCCATCTCCAACTCCCAGAGTCCATCCAAACCCATGTCCATTAAATCAGTGATGCTATCCTCATCCGCTGTCATCCCCTTCTCCTCCTGCCTTCAATCTTTCCCAGCATCAGGGTCTTTTCCAATGAGTCAGCTTTTTGCATCAGGTGGCCAAAGTATTGGAGTTTCAGCTTCAACATCAGTCCTTCCAGTGAACACCCAGGACTGTTCTCCTTTAGGATGGACTGGTTGGATCTCCTTGCAGTCCAAGGGACTCAAGAGTCTTCTCCATAAGCAAGGAGCAGATAATTCCTTTAATTTTATTTATTTTTTATTTATTTTAATTGGAGGCTAATTACAATATTGTATTGGTTTTGCCGTACATCAACATGAATCCATCACTTCTCCTCATACAAATACTAGCTAATCAGAGGTCAATATTTATAAATGTCTTTATAGGCCAAATACCAAAGCCCCAGGAAAGCAACCATTCCAAAGAGGACAGTGACTGGGGATCATCTTTGGAATCCAAAATTGTGCCTAACACAAAATCTAAGAAACTCAAGAAATCCATTATCCTTTGACTTGGGTAATATTTCAGAATCGTGCACATCCTGAGCATTAACTCTCTGGATTGGCAGACCCTAAAATATTAGGATATATTATTCAACCAGAAATAATTCTCAGACACCCAAATACAATTTAATCTGCTAGATAACGTGCACAATCAGCTTGTTTAATAACTACTAGCCCGTTTTATCTGAGGAGATGGTACATTTGACAGTTTACTTGCCTTATATTTTCAAAGTAACTCTTAAACCTCTCTCCACTGGGTTTTCTCATGAGATGTTATTTTTTGTAAATTATCTAGGTTTCTGTAGATGCCGCCCATGGGTACAGCCCACGAGCCATTGACATGAGCAATGTTACACTATCCAGAGATCTGCACGTAAGTACTTTTAAACATACTCTGCAAATCTCATTTTTAAAAAGTATACATGCGTTTCCTGCATGTATTTTACAGCATGAATTATTAAATGTACTGATCATAGAGAAGGTCCGTGGAATTCATTGATTATTTACTCTAAGCTTTTAATGCTGTGAAAGTTGATAGAACTTTTTCAGGGTGTTTCCTCCAAATAATATATTTTCCTTAAGGTCGTATCTATTTTTTAAAATCCTAGTATAATTATATAGAAGAAGAAGAAACTAAATCAGTAATTTATAATGCTCTACTCAAAGATCACTTTAATTACTCATGAAAAAATATGTGTTATAAGTCAGGGGTCTCCATCCTGTGGGATCTGATGCCTGATGATCAGAGGTAGAGCTGATATAATAATAATAGAAATAAAGTGCACAGTAAATGTATTGACCTTAAATCATCCTGAACCCCCTGAGTCTATGGAAAAATTTCTTCCATGAAACCAGTCCCTGGTGCCAATAAGGTTGGAGACCTCCGTTCAGTTCAGTTCAGTCGCTCAGTCATGTCCGACTCTTTGTGACGCTATGAACTGCAGCATGCCAGGCCTCTCTGTCCATCTCCAACTCCCAGAGTCCATCCAAACCCATGTCCATTAAATCAGTGATGCTATCCTCATCCGCTGTCATCCCCTTCTCCTCCTGCCTTCAATCTTTCCCAGCATCAGGGTCTTTTCCAATGAGTCAGCTTTTTGCATCAGGTGGCCAAAGTATTGGAGTTTCAGCTTCAACATCAGTCTTACCAATGAACACCCAGGACTGATCTCCTTTAGGATGGACTGGTTGGATCTCCTTGCAGTCCAAGGGACTCAAGAGTCTTCTCCATAAGTTGTTTATTTAACCAAAATGACAACATTTTGCTTGCTCCTGCCATAGTTCTCTTTTGTCGATAAGGAGCCTACTGTGAAATGCCTGATTTGAGTGAAAGATAAAATTTGTTACCACCGGACATAAGTTGACAGGTCAATATAATGATCACACAATGATATTGGCATTGTTAATATCTTTTCAAGAGAAGTATACAAAGATAAAAATCTAAGATTATTAAATCTTAGGCTTCCCTTTTGTCATTTTCTGGTATGAATGTGTTAAAATGACATAGTAAACTTGTCTTAAGTGAAAGGAATCTTAGAGGTAATCTTGCCAAAGTTCAAAGGCCACAGAAAAAGTTAATGAGCCTCCAAGGTCTCTCAGCTAGTTTGGGACAGACATTTATTCAGTCTGTTCGTTGGATGTTCCCGGTGTTCAGTGTTTCTTCAGTAAGGTTTAATCATCTTGTAAAGCTTTAGAAATTGAAATAAGAACTTGTAAACAGACATATTTTTAAAGTCCATAGCTAGTTTGAAGTTTCATTATTAAATTAATAAAACACGTGTCTTTAAACATTTCAAAGAACAATAACCTTTCCCATCAAATCATCTGGCTATTTACTACTTTATAATTTCATAGATCATTAGAAACCTTTGAAATTTCAGATTATAAATAAGAGATTATAAATAATTTTCTTTTAGATGTATTTAGCACTAACACACTATAATTTATTCACTTAAAGCATGTTTAATATTACATATTGGAAACCAAAATTATCTTTTTCTAGTATCCTTTTAAAGTATAACTTAGTTGCAAAATATTTTGTTTGTTTAAGGCTATGGCAGAAATGATGGCTGAAAACTACCATAATATATGGGCAAAGAAAAAGAAACTGGAACTGGAGGCCAAAGGTAATATTTTTTAAAATCCTTATTAAAAAATGACCAGAGGTTGAGTCCATGAATGCATGATAAGGATAAAGTAGTCTTTTTGGCACAAGAGCTCATTATATCTTTAGTTTATTAGAATGGTTCAAATATAGTTATAATAGTTTCAAGGTGGAAATGCTATTTCCTGATTTCCTTATTGCTAGTATATATAGTTCATGTCTCAGAATTTTGATGGCCCATCAAATGGTCTCTCTTGCTCATTTTAGCCCGTAGATATCTTTATTTCTCATCCTTTTAATTAATTAGACCTCCTTCAATGACTTCCACCCCTAGCCTAAATATTTCTCTTATTTCCCTGTATCTCCTGTCCTCAGCCTCGTTATTTACTTCAGTCCAGTTGTATACTGTCCCATACATGCTTTTGCTGCCCTTTCCTGCTGCTTTTGTTGAATACTAAAATGACCTAATATTCCCTTAGTCATTTCTAAAATCTTTTAATTTATTGTGAAAATTATATTTCTGAAAATAAGTATGTAATATTTGCATAAATATTGTGTTCAGTTACGTGCATCTTGTACTGATCATCTCTTTCATAGTTATTTATTCAGCATTAGATTATACACATATTGTTTATGTTTGTGTGTGTTCTCTTATTATCTTCTATGTGGATTTCTTTTCCCCAGTGAAAATATAATTCAAGCTCAGGGCTGTTAACTTTTATGGTTTTTGTCATCCTTATTGTATAGCTCTGGATACCAGGAAGCTCTATTTCTTACTTATTGATATAGATAGAAGTATGGAGGAAGATCATTTTGAAGAATGAGAATATTTCCTAATGAAAGGAATGGGTTTCATTGGAGGATAGTACCAGGTACTAAGCACTAGGAAACATAATCACACAAATTAGAATTGGTCATAGGAATGAACAGAATTTCATATACCAAAATTGCCTGTTCCAGAATTTGGCTTAGGGCTAGGCCTGTTTTTCTAGAAACATCTTATAAACGTTTGTAAAATGAATGATCAGCTCTTTGGTTGACTGATAGATGTATGAATAGATAGAAGGATGGATGGAGAGCAGAGTCACAGAGTCACATGTTTTCACTTAGTAAAGTTCTTGTAGGGGCATAGTCTATATAACTAGTTAACAAAGTTACTATTTGTTCCACGAGCAAATTACAGGACAAATTTATTCTTTTCTAAGTATGTTTCAATCAATATGGTTTGATTATGATTAAAAGTAATTAATCAGACCATATGTAAAATAGATAGCTGGGCTTCCCTTGTGGCTCAGCTGGTAAAGAATCTGCCCTCAGGTTCTTTGTGGAAGACCTGAGTTCAGTCCCTGGGTTGGGAAGATTCCCTGGAGAAGGGAAAGTCTACCCACTCCAGTATTCTGTCCTGGAGAATTCCATGGACTATATAGTCCATGAGGTCACAAAGAGTCGGACACAACTGAGCAACTTTCACTTCACTTCAAAATAGATAGCTAGTGAGAAGCTGCTGTATACTGTGGGGAGCTCAGCTTGGTGTTCTGTGATTTTCTAGAGTGGTGGGATGGGAGGGTAAGAGGCAGGTCCAAGAGACAGGGTATATGTGTATGTGTATACACACACACACACACACAGATGATTCACTTCATTATACAGCAGAAACGAACATAACATTGTAAATCAACTATATGCCAATTTAAAAAAAAAGTAATAAGCAGCCATCTTCGTACTCCCTTCTAAGTAAGTGCGCTACAAAGTCATCATTATCCTTTAACTTGTGAGCCAGCCATTAAGTGCCCTACCATCAGTGTTTTCTTTGAAGGATATCGCTTGTAAATGAGGCACCCATACCTCTGCATCCAGCTTATCTTGATTCAAATTCATTGTGTAGAAAGACGAACATAGTTACAGCAAAGGCTAAAGATGAGGTGGCAAAATTAGTATTCTAACTCCTTTCAAAGGAGACAAGTGAGTTATTTAGCACTAATACAGCAGACTGGTAGGACAGGTGTTGAAATGCAGAGCACTGGATCTTGGCTTTTAAGTACTGAGGCTGATAGATGGGAGAAATGAGTCTTGGAACCAGAGAGGCTTGAGACTGTGGACAGTTTTAGGACAGAAACTCCAGGTGTCTTTTCTCCACTTTGTCTCTCTCCTGGAGAAAGCCAGCTCATGTCTTGACAACTGTGCTTCTGTTTTCAGGAAGATCTGGGTGGAAGTGTACGAGGGGCCTGTCACCTACTGCATGTAGCTCTTAGGGGTGGGAGTGGGGGTGGTGGTGGTGGTGTGCAGTGTGTGTGTGTGTGTGTGTGTGTATGTGTGTGTATGATTGAGAGAGAGATAATAAGGAAACAACTCGAAATACCCCTTTAGTCTTTCAGACACCAGGGCAATTAAGAAAATCAGTGTTGAAGCCCCCCCCCCTTTTCTTTTGGCCCCATCCAGGGCCCTTTTTATCATCCCTACATCTATGTACAGAAGACGAATCCACTTTAGAGAAATCTGGAGAAAATTTCCTCTTCTGCTTTCCCAGGTTGTCTGTTCCTTAGTGCTTTCCCAACCTCCTTGAAGAATCTAGCAGAGTTTGGGGAAATCAGGCAGTTTAAGGAGTATATCATGAATAGAATAAAGGAGTGAAAGTCCAAGAAATTTTATCTATGCTCCCCAATTAGTGAAAAAGGGAAACAGCTGGCATTCCTTTTTATTCTTTGTTTCCTACTAACACGTATTCTGGGCTCTGATGATCTGTCATGAAGCCAAGAAAAGCGGAGGTATCAAGCAGTTTTGACCCTTTAGCATGAACGAATGCACTCGGCCAGTGCCATAGGTTTGAGGCAGAGTCCTAGAAATTACTAAACATTTATTCACCTCTCAAATGTAGCTAGTTTCTTTACTTCCCTTGCATACAGTACCGTTTATAAATTTGCCAGATCAAGGTAGTCCACTCCCTTTAGCTAAGTGGCACAACAAAGGACATAATTTAAGTCTGCTGGCTGACTTTAAAGTATCTGCCCTATCTAAGGCCAAAGGTTCTTTGTGTCCTTGGTGGTAGTTTAGTTGCTAAGTTGTGTCAGACTCTTGGGACCCCATGGACTGTAGCCCAGCAGGCTCCTCTTTCCATGGGATTCTCCAGGCAAGAATGCTGGAGTGGGTTGCCATTTCCCTCTCCAGGGGATCTTTCTAACCCAGGGACTGAACCCCAGACGCCTGCATTGCAGGCAGATTCTTTTACCAGTTGAGCTGCAATGGAATCCCTTTGTGTCCTTAGGATTTTTAAAGTTTAAGCTTTTTTCTCTTTCTCCCTGTCTCTGTCTCTCTCTTTCTCTTTCCCCCTTACCCCTACCTTTCCCAAAATGATCTGTTACTGTCTGATCCCTAAATCACTGGGCATTACAAATTAAGTTGTCAGTTTCCCTAGGAATAGGGAACTGCATTCAAAAATAGGTCATAACAGCAGGGCGATTAAATTAAATACTTGCTTTATAAATTTTTTCATAAAATATGCTAGAAGTCAGCTTTGTTCTCGGCAGTCTTAGTAACTTATTCCATATCCTTCTTGCTGGTGCCAAAATGTTTATTAGTATTATCATATGACAGTTGTAGTCTGTTGACAGTTATAACTGTATCAGACTAAAATAACTGATGGCTTCTTAATGTGCTTCCTATCAGTGTAGTAGAACCTGACAACCCTTGCATTTGCGATCACATAGTGTCACCTAATGGTCAGAAGGCTCATTGCGTGATTACATTTCTCTAGATGGCAGGCTCAGTCCAAGCAAACTCTAGGAGAGCATGGCATATTCTCCTTTGTCCTTTTGTTTGCTTATTTCTTTTTTGACCGCCAATTCAACATTTATGATTGTTCTGGAACTCCTGACTTAACCCCATTGGACTTTTCATAGGCTTTATGTTTCATTGTAATTCAAACAAAATAGTCATTTCAGTTATTTTTATTCTGGAGTTTCCTTAGCAGTTATATTTCAAGAAATTTTAGCATCCCACATAAAATATATTCCTTTACGTGTTTTGTAAACTTTTAATCCGGGACATCCCAAGCTATTGTTTTTGCTGCTACTTTAATAGTGCTCCTTGTACCAGATCTTTACATCTGTATACGATCTTTTGAAATTTTTATAATTTTTGCAGACGTTTTTACAAAATTTATAATTTTATAAATGGTTTTCTCTTGGTCAGGTTCTTAAAAATTTAAATGCTTCCCAGAATTTTAAAATCTAAAAGAAGGCTTTTAGTATTTATCTGAAGAGGTATGCTAGAAACTTAGATTCTTGCCAGAATTCTAAGTCAATCAATTACATATGCTACTTATATTAGATAATAAACAGCAATCAACTTGTACCTTAACAATCTGAATTTTGTGTGTTTAGAAATATGTGACTGCAAAGTGGGCTCCCGGTGGCTCAGTGGCAAACTCTGCCTGCAATGAAGAAGACCCAGGTTTGATCCCTGGACCAGGAAGATCTCCTGAAGAAGGAAATGGCAACCCACTCCAGTATTCCTGCCTGGAGAATTTCATGGACAGTGGAGCCTGGAGGGCTGTAGTCCAGGGGGCACAAAAGAGTCAGACTTCGTGACTAAACAACAACAACAAATACAATAAAGTACTTTCTGATCTGGGAGGCATAGTGAAAATTACGTATTTAAGACAATTTTTTTCTCTTTTCTCTGTGCATTAGAAAATGAAGCATTTTGCTTGAAATCTGCCTTCTGATTTTACTGGATCCAACTGTGCAAAGTTTAGTGCATAGCACACTCTGCATTCAGGGTTCATTTGAGTAGGAGGGAAAGCACAGCCTCTTTTTCTTCCTTGTGTGACTGTAGATGTCTTTGGCACTTGATGCTGCAGTTGTCTTTATGTTCATATTTTAGTTGCATCTTAGAAGGCATATGCATAGTCCTTTTTGAACAAGTTTCCTAAATTAATTGGAGCATTCAAGGCACTAGAGAGGAAAGAGTCTTGGATGAGTCCTATGTATCTTATGTATTATTAGAGAATACCAGGGATTCTGTAGTGAAAGTGAAAATTCTATTGTGAAAGTAGCGAAAGTGTTAGTTGCTCAGCTGTGTCTGACTCTTTGCAACCCCGTGGACTGTAACCTGCCAGGCTCCTCTTGTCCTTCAGACAAGAGAACTGGAGTGGGTAGCCATTCCCTTCTCTAGGAGATTCTTCCCAACCCAGGAATTGAACCCGGGTCTCCTGAATTGCAAGCAGATTCTTTACATCTCAACTACTAGGGAAGCCCAAATGCACCCAGGTCTCATTTCAGATTATTTTCTAAATACTATGCTGTATTCTCATCTTGACATCCTCTTAGGAGGTGGAAACCATCCCCTGCTGGTGCCTTATGATACACTGACGGCCAAAGAGAAAGCCAAGGATAGGGAAAAAGCACAGGACATCCTCAAGTTCCTGCAGATCAATGGCTATGCTGTATCCAGGTAAAAGCACACCTATTCCAGTTACACATTCTTGTTATAAGACTGAAGATTCAAATAGCCCTGTCAGATATAATGCTGAAAATGAGCTCTGTGGCCTCTTTAAATATCAGAGCTACTATTTACTGTGTTCAAAATATGCATGTTTGAAACATTAATGCCCTTAGCTGCCATATAATTGAGTTCCCTACACTTTTTATGTTAAGTCCCCATTCATCATTTAGGCAAAATCTCTAGGCAGTATTTTTAATTTCAAGATTTTATTGTGTAGTAATATTTATTAAGTACAGCTTCTTATCAGATGCAAAGTATTTTTTACAATTTATTTTTAGCTATAAAATACTAGNTAAGTCCCCATTCATCATTTAGGCAAAATCTCTAGGCAGTATTTTTAATTTCAAGATTTTATTGTGTAGTAATATTTATTAAGTACAGCTTCTTATCAGATGCAAAGTATTTTTTACAATTTATTTTTAGCTATAAAATACTAGCTAATCTTGCAAATGTTTCGATATCTGTGTATAAATGTATATATTGCTATATGTAAAATGTTAAGATACCTCTCTATATGTTGATATTTAACAAAATAAATTTTGTTTTTACCTTGCCTTCTAATAGTCTTTGTTAGATGTTGGTTTCCATTTTTTGTTTTTGCCATCCTAGAGGGTTCAAAGACCTGGAACTGGACACACCTTCTATTGAGAAACGATTTGCCTATAGTTTCCTTCAGCAACTCATCCGCTATGTAGACGAGGCCCATCAGTATATCCTGGAGTTTGGTAGGTACCATGGTCCTGTCACTAACAGCCCAGTTTTTGTTATGTTTGTTATTTACAACATCAGGATATAGAACAGCATAGACCACTGGGATGCTTATGGTCTGTTCCCTGATGGTGTGAACATTTTTATATCCATCCTAATAAAAACTTGAGTCTAAAAGTCAATAGGAAAACTCATTTTTTAAGGATGGGTAAATTTTGAGAACTTAAAAAAAATTCTAACATGCAATTCTTTTCTTCTTAAAATATTGGCATTTATTTTTCATTTTGAAAGATACATTGGATGGACATCAAATTTTAAGGTACAGTTAAATCCTCCCTTATGAAATTAATTGCTCTGCTCTTTTAAAAAAACGAACTAAAACTCTATGGGTTCTCCAAATTTCTAGACAGTGGAAAGCCCTCAAGTTTAGCCTTTGCAGGAACACAGATTTATACTAGAGTATCAGCAATGTGGAATACTTTATTATCCCCTTAGGGTGAAAGGAAAGACCTCTTCCCCGGGTGGCTCAGTGACATTTAAGTACAAAAAGAACTCCTTAATTTAAATCATAGATTTGGATCAGATCATCAAGACAGCCTCCTCTCACTTCTCTTATTTTGTGTTTGTCCTCAGCATTGTTGAATTAAAATTCAAGTTGTTAATGACTTACCTTCGTGTTAGATCCCCTTCCAGCCACTGATTGGTATTAGATATAAAGAGTAGAGTTTTGTCCTTTTTGAAAAACTGTGTGCTCTGCTGGTGGTCATCTTATTTTCTTTTCCACTTTTAAGGTTGTATTTCTGTTTTTATTTATTTTTTTAACCCACATTCTTTCGGTTTTCATCCCCTTTCCATGGGGTCCATAGTCCTAGGTCTCATAGCAGTACATCAGCAAAAGATCCCTCCTAACCAGGGGCTCTTTTTGCTGCTCTTATCTTAGGATTTATGCTTAGTTTTCAGCACAGCGTCAGATTAAAGTTTATAGGAATTTGAGCTCTGATATTTTCTTGTTCCTGGGTCCCTGGATCCCAGATGTGATTAGAGATATTCAGTTTGAGCATCAGTCTCTTAGAGAACCTTCCTGTCTTTCAACCTGCCTCCTTATCTACAGTACAGATACTATATTTTTGATCTCTTAACCAACCAACTTTTTCATAAAGATCAGTTATATAAACTAATCCATAATATTCAATCTCTTTGTATGTCATCCATCAGTATTTTTTTAGATATGGTAGTCATCCTAATAGCCAAATTACTCTCGATGATATTTCACCAAAGAACAAGTATGAGGCCATGGTGAATTTTTGAAGTTTTTATGCACAAACTTAAATGTTGACATTTCTAATCCACATTTAAGAGTATATGAATGAACAGCAATTCTGGCATCCAGCCTTCTTTTTGACCAGAGAAAGGAGAAGAGGGGGAAAAAAGAGTGATCATTTGGAGAAGGAAACAAGAAAAGCAAACTTTCCTTTTGCCTCCCTATGGATAACAGAAACAGAACTTTGAAGGATGAAATTTGTTTAGACTTTAGTTGTGCTGTATTCAAGTTTCTGACTAAACATCCTAGGATAGTGTTTCTGTATAAGAAGTGGTGAGAAGCTTACTGTAGGGCAAGTTCGCCTACTTCACACATTTCTTTTTTTCTATTGGAGAAATTCTTATAAACAGAATTCTGGGGAGAAATGAGGTCAGATTAGTATAGAGCCTGACAAAATTATTTTTTTGTTTGTTTGTTTGTTTACAATTGCTGATGTTAGTCATTCCTTTTTCAGGTAACTGCAAAGCACGTTATGTATAAGAACTCTATTGGATCAGACAGAGTTGAGATTGTACAGTCATTTATTTTCATTTTCCACTGTTATTAAAATCCCAAATTTTTATGACATCTCCTTTGACTTTTCACTTTATTGCCTTTGCAACACATCATTAATATAGCCGTTCTTAAATATAGACCCATGGTGCCAATAAGAATATGCATGTGCCTTTTCTAATTTTTGTGTTATAGATCATACTCTTTCCAAATCTTTTCACAGTTTCTGCATAAGCATTTTTATTAAAACGTATAATTAATGAAAAAATATTTCCTATTTAATGCTTTGAAATATGGTAAGATTTAGATAGGTACAACAGTCTGTCTGAATAACATTTATTTGAGAAGCCCCTTAGGTAGATCCAACCATTGTGCAAATGTTTGAAAGAGATTTAGTGCCAAGTTGATTTAAAAACTGAAATTCTTAAATNTCGATATCTGTGTATAAATGTATATATTGCTATATGTAAAATGTTAAGATACCTCTCTATATGTTGATATTTAACAAAATAAATTTTGTTTTTACCTTGCCTTCTAATAGTCTTTGTTAGATGTTGGTTTCCATTTTTTGTTTTTGCCATCCTAGAGGGTTCAAAGACCTGGAACTGGACACACCTTCTATTGAGAAACGATTTGCCTATAGTTTCCTTCAGCAACTCATCCGCTATGTAGACGAGGCCCATCAGTATATCCTGGAGTTTGGTAGGTACCATGGTCCTGTCACTAACAGCCCAGTTTTTGTTATGTTTGTTATTTACAACATCAGGATATAGAACAGCATAGACCACTGGGATGCTTATGGTCTGTTCCCTGATGGTGTGAACATTTTTATATCCATCCTAATAAAAACTTGAGTCTAAAAGTCAATAGGAAAACTCATTTTTTAAGGATGGGTAAATTTTGAGAACTTAAAAAAAATTCTAACATGCAATTCTTTTCTCCTTAAAATATTGGCATTTATTTTTCATTTTGAAAGATACATTGGATGGACATCAAATTTTAAGGTACAGTTAAATCCTCCCTTATGAAATTAATTGCTCTGCTCTTTTAAAAAAACGAACTAAAACTCTATGGGTTCTCCAAATTTCTAGACAGTGGAAAGCCCTCAAGTTTAGCCTTTGCAGGAACACAGATTTATACTAGAGTATCAGCAATGTGGAATACTTTATTATCCCCTTAGGGTGAAAGGAAAGACCTCTTCCCCGGGTGGCTCAGTGACATTTAAGTACAAAAAGAACTCCTTAATTTAAATCATAGATTTGGATCAGATCATCAAGACAGCCTCCTCTCGCTTCTCTTATTTTGTGTTTGTCCTCAGCATTGTTGAATTAAAATTCAAGTTGTTAATGACTTACCTTCGTGTTAGATCCCCTTCCAGCCACTGATTGGTATTAGATATAAAGAGTAGAGTTTTGTCCTTTTTGAAAAACTGTGTGCTCTGCTGGTGGTCATCTTATTTTCTTTTCCACTTTTAAGGTTGTATTTCTGTTTTTATTTATTTTTTTAACCCACATTCTTTCGGTTTTCATCCCCTTTCCATGGGGTCCATAGTCCTAGGTCTCATAGCAGTACATCAGCAAAAGATCCCTCCTAACCAGGGGCTCTTTTTGCTGCTCTTATCTTAGGATTTATGCTTAGTTTTCAGCACAGCATCAGATTAAAGTTTATAGGAATTTGAGCTCTGATATTTTCTTGTTCCTGGATCCCTGGATCCCAGATGTGATTAGAGATATTCAGTTTGAGCATCAGTCTCTTAGAGAACCTTCCTGTCTTTCAACCTGCCTCCTTATCTACAGTACAGATACTATATTTTTTGTCTCTTAACCAACCAACTTTTTCATAAAGATCAGTTATATAAACTAATCCATAATATTCAATCTCTTTGTATGTCATCCATCAGTATTTTTTTTAGATATGGTAGTCATCCTAATAGCCAAATTACTCTCGATGATATTTCACCAAAGAACAAGTATGAGGCCATGGTGAATTTTTGAAGTTTTTATGCACAAACTTAAATGTTGACATTTCTAATCCACATTTAAGAGTATATGAATGAACAGCAATTCTGGCATCCAGCCTTCTTTTTGACCAGAGAAAGGAGAAGAGGGGGAAAAAAGAGTGATCATTTGGAGAAGGAAACAAGAAAAGCAAACTTTCCTTTTGCCTCCCTATGGATAACAGAAACAGAACTTTGAAGGATGAAATTTGTTTAGACTTTAGTTGTGCTGTATTCAAGTTTCTGACTAAACATCCTAGGATAGTGTTTCTGTATAAGAAGTGGTGAGAAGCTTACTATAGGGCAAGTTCGCCTACTTCACACATTTCTTTTTTTCTATTGAAGAAATTCTTATAAACAGAATTCTAGGGAGAAATGAGGTCAGATTAGTATAGAGCCTGACAAAATTATTTTTTTGTTTGTTTGTTTGTTTACAATTGCTGATGTTAGTCATTCCTTTTTCAGGTAACTGCAAAGCACGTTATGTATAAGAACTCTATTGGATCAGACAGAGTTGAGATTGTGCAGTCATTTATTTTCATTTTCCACTGTTATTAAAATCCCAAATTTTTATGACATCTCCTTTGACTTTTCACTTTATTGCCTTTGCAACACATCATTAATATAGCCGTTCTTAAATATAGACCCATGGTGCCAATAAGAATATGCATGTGCCTTTTCTAATTTTTGTGTTATAGATCATACTCTTTCCAAATCTTTTCACAGTTTCTGCATAAGCATTTTTATTAAAACGTATAATTAATGAAAAAATATTTCCTATTTAATGCTTTGAAATATGGTAAGATTTAGATAGGTACAACAGTCTGTCTGAATAACATTTATTTGAGAAGCCCCTTAGGTAGATCCAACCATTGTGCAAATGTTTGAAAGAGATTTAGTGCCAAGTTGATTTAAAAACTGAAATTCTTAAATGTTAAAAATACATAATTTTCTTTTACTTATTCATGGGAAGATCGTTGTCTCATTTTACAAAATATTACCTAGGTTATCTAAAACTCATGCCAAATTTGTATCGTTGAAAGTTTAAAAGCCTATTTCCAATTGTTTTTATTTCTGTTTGCAAAAGAACTTTTTCAAGGAAATGTCAGTTTTCCTTATATCGAGTTCTGAAATTCTTAGTTCTCCAATCTGTTCTGCATATCATTGTGATTATTATAGTTTATTACTACCTGAAATCTCTTCTGTATGCGTGAGGGAATGAGGAAAGGCCACCTTTTAAGCTAAATGTGTTAGGCTAATCAGTTCTTAACCTTGAACTCATTTTCTATACCATGGGGAAACTTTGGGGATTTTTGCTTTGCTTATGGAGACTATCTTTTGACATTGGTGAACCTCTTTGTTCTTTAGCAGAATGTTAATTTTCCAACCTAGTATTATAATTGTAGTCCTCCCCCTCATCACAGGCACTGGCTTCCTGCAATTTTTCCATTGGTATATTAATATTAATAGCTTTGTCACACCAAGAAGTAACTATCTTTATTGGAGACTAGTGTTAAAATCTAATGGGTTTTGTTTACTTATTTTCTACTCACGTTTCTTACCCCTGTGAGCTTCTTTCTCACTGAAAGAAAATGTGGGATTTTACTGCTAAAAATGTGGACTTTTTACTGTATTCCAATTTTCTCAGTACATGTTAATAAGATCGCAGAGTTATATCAGAAGTTTGTGATTGTAACCACATGTGTGGGCTGTCTCAAAAGCTTTTTTATTTTGACTTGGGTACATTTATCTTTTTTTTTTTTCCATTAATGACACTGCTGAGGTTAACCTTTCTCTCTCTGTTCAGTTTAGGAGGGTAACACATTTAGCAGTGTGTGCTAAACTTTGCGTTTTGGGTGAATATTTTGCAGTGTTTGAAGTGCAACATGTACCTAAAAAACTCTTCATGTCTACAGATGGTGGCAGCAGAAGCAAAGGAGAACATTTCCCTTATGAACAAGAAATCAAGTTCTTTGCTAAAGTACAGTATACAATCTGTTTTTCCTTCAATATGTTTGTTTACCAAATATACTCTTTAGATAGTTGCCTCTTTGCAGAATGCACTTGTCTACAAATATGAATTCTCTCCTAAGTAAATATTCTGTGGCACAAAAATAACTGCATGAATCATGTGGGATAAATTTGCTCCCAGCATCCTTGGTCATACTTAAAATAACTTGTTCTGCTCTCCATACGGCATTCCTCAAATGACACTGTTCTCTGTGAAGTTCTCTTTTTTTTTTGGCTTCATCATATGACATAAAGGAGATAGAGCTACTGCCTAACATTTGAATATTGATCTGACTTTAAAATTTTAGATGCTTATTTCTTCATCAAAGAGGAAAAGCCCGAGTCAATTTTTAATGATTATGTTATAACCTATAGTATAGAATCTTTATTGTGAAGCCTGAGTCCTACTCAGAAAAGGAAAACTGAAGCTCGGACAGGATCCGTTGTTCATAGTTAGAGTATAGCCTATCATTTCTATTTATTCCACTTACTATGAATTCAGCAAAACTTTGTTCTGTGTCTGAAACATTCCTGACTCCCTTTCAGCCAGTACAGGAAAGAGACGAAGAGTTGCAGAGTCTCCACGCTGGGTCCATTCCCTTACTCAGTGTTGACTGTGTGTCTGGTCGTGTCATGCATTAGCCTACAAGGATGTAGATTCAGTGTCACAAAGACAAAATTCCCTTGGGAAGCTTTCCTATTTACAGCGTGTTTTAGTTAACCTGAAGACCTGATTATTTCTGCCAGGTTCCTTTCCAAGTACTTGTATGTGGTCATTTGTAAAATGGCATGTGATTTTGATTGATTAATATTTGGCTTCTATTATGTTTTCAGAATTGTATTCTTTATTATAAGGGAAATTTCTCTTGTCTGTTCTTTCCATTCAGTAGAGCACCCAAAGTCTGTATCAGTCATCTGAAGTTTGTCTTAGGCTGCACACTGCTAGGTATCTATTCTACTAGGGTGTAATCGTCCTTGATAACCAGTGATCAAGAAATGCTATATTCATGACCTCTAGTCATGCGTTTAGAATACATTCTTGTATACCATTGCCAGCATGCTGAGCACTCCTAGTGATTTTGTTTGCAGATGCCTAAAGAGGCTAAATTTCTACTCACTCTGTGATTCATTCATTCACATATTTACTGAGTACCTATTATATGTCAATCACTAAGTTCAGGCAAAGTCACAACTTTTTAGGCAGATCACTGGAAACTTGTGTATTCCTATTATTAAAAAATAATAGCTATATTATTTAAAATATACCATGTATTAAAAAACTAGATTTAGACTAGAGTCTAAATACTGATAATGCCTATTATTATCATCACCTTTTTCATTTATTCAATAAATATATATCTAGTGCTTGCTGCAGGCTTGCAGCAAAGTCCTAGGCACAAATGAATCAGTGATAAATGAAAGAGCAAGCAGGAATCATAGAGGCCAAGAGAGGCGTTTAAACAATCCCCAAAATGTTTTTATCTCTCATGTACCTTATAGACTGTTAGGGAGACAGACTAATCCAAAATAGCACAATTAAAATATAAAATTGCAAATGATGTTAGAGGACCAGAGGATATGGGGAGTTTATGTAGTTGATAGGCCAGCAAAGGCTTACCTGATGAAGTGCTAAGCTGAGGCCTGCAGGAGGGGTGGAGTGACTCAGTTACGGGGTATGGGAAGGTCATTTCAGACAGAGGGTGTGGCATGTATACAGCCTGTGAATGGGGGAGGCGGGGATTAGACAAAGGCCAGCAGGATTAGAGTACAGAATTGAGAGGTAGGCTTTGATCAAGGCCAGGGATGAAGAACTTTGTAAATCGGTAAGTGGTGGTGTGGCTGAGTAAATCATTCACTGTCTTCATCTCAGTTTATCTTCATCTCCATCTTCAACCTCGAAAACAGAATTGATAACACCTACCATACAAAGTGGTCACTGGGACACATGAAATTATAGCATGTCAGATACAGTCCTCAGACATAGTAGAGATTCCACAGAAGGTCATCCTTGATTGCCTTTGAATC
>SJYW01043050.1:202467-242585 GCA_006410735.1 Raphicerus campestris | reverse complement strand
TTTTTTTTTTTTTCCATTAATGACACTGCTGAGGTTAACCTTTCTCTCTCTGTTCAGTTTAGGAGGGTAACACATTTAGCAGTGTGTGCTAAACTTTGCGTTTTGGGTGAATATTTTGCAGTGTTTGAAGTGCAACATGTACCTAAAAAACTCTTCATGTCTACAGATGGTGGCAGCAGAAGCAAAGGAGAACATTTCCCTTATGAACAAGAAATCAAGTTCTTTGCTAAAGTACAGTATACAATCTGTTTTTCCTTCAATATGTTTGTTTACCAAATATACTCTTTAGATAGTTGCCTCTTTGCAGAATGCACTTGTCTACAAATATGAATTCTCTCCTAAGTAAATATTCTGTGGCACAAAAATAACTGCATGAATCATGTGGGATAAATTTGCTCCCAGCATCCTTGGTCATACTTAAAATAACTTGTTCTGCTCTCCATACGGCATTCCTCAAATGACACTGTTCTCTGTGAAGTTCTTTTTTTTTTGGCTTCATCATATGACATAAAGGAGATAGAGCTACTGCCTAACATTTGAATATTGATCTGACTTTAAAATTTTAGATGCTTATTTCTTCATCAAAGAGGAAAAGCCCGAGTCAATTTTTAATGATTATGTTATAACCTATAGTATAGAATCTTTATTGTGAAGCCTGAGTCCTACTCAGAAAAGGAAAACTGAAGCTCGGACAGGATCCGTTGTTCATAGTTAGAGTATAGCCTATCATTTCTATTTATTCCACTTACTATGAATTCAGCAAAACTTTGTTCTGTGTCTGAAACATTCCTGACTCCCTTTCAGCCAGTACAGGAAAGAGACGAAGAGTTGCAGAGTCTCCACGCTGGGTCCATTCCCTTACTCAGTGTTGACTGTGTGTCTGGTCGTGTCATGCATTAGCCTACAAGGATGTAGATTCAGTGTCACAAAGACAGAATTCCCTTGGGAAGCTTTCCTATTTACAGCGTGTTTTAGTTAACCTGAAGACCTGATTATTTCTGCCAGGTTCCTTTCAAAGTACTTGTATGTGGTCATTTGTAAAATGGCATGTGATTTTGATTGATTAATATTTGGCTTCTATTATGTTTTCAGAATTGTATTCTTTATTATAAGGGAAATTTCTCTTGTCTGTTCTTTCCATTCAGTAGAGCACCCAAAGTCTGTATCAGTCATCTGAAGTTTGTCTTAGGCTGCACACTGCTAGGTATCTATTCTACTAGGGTGTAATCGTCCTTGATAACCAGTGATCAAGAAATGCTATATTCATGACCTCTAGTCATGCGTTTAGAATACATTCTTGTATACCATTGCCAGCATGCTGAGCACTCCTAGTGATTTTGTTTGCAGATGCCTAAAGAGGCTAAATTTCTACTCACTCTGTGATTCATTCATTCACATATTTACTGAGTACCTATTATATGTCAATCACTAAGTTCAGGCAAAGTCACAACTTTTTAGGCAGATCACTGGAAACTTGTGTATTCCTATTATTAAAAAATAATAGCTATATTATTTAAAATATACCATGTATTAAAAAACTAGATTTAGACTAGAGTCTAAATACTGATAATGCCTATTATTATCATCACCTTTTTCATTTATTCAATAAATATATATCTAGTGCTTGCTGCAGGCTTGCAGCAAAGTCCTAGGCACAAATGAATCAGTGATAAATGAAAGAGCAAGCAGGAATCATAGAGGCCAAGAGAGGCGTTTAAACAATCCCCAAAATGTTTTTATCTCTCATGTACCTTATAGACTGTTAGGGAGACAGACTAATCCAAAATAGCACAATTAAAATATAAAATTGCAAATGATGTTAGAGGACCAGAGGATATGGGGAGTTTATGTAGTTGATAGGCCAACAAAGGCTTACCTGATGAAGTGCTACGCTGAGGCCTGCAGGAGGGGTGGAGTGACTCAGTTACGGGGTATGGGAAGGTCATTTCAGACAGAGGGTGTGGCATGTATACAGCCTGTGAATGGGAGAGGCGGGGATTGGACAAAGGCCAGCAGGATTAGAGTACAGAATTGAGAGGTAGGCTTTGATCAAGGCCAGGGATGAAGAACTTTGTAAATCGGTAAGTGGTGGTGTGGCTGAGTAAATCATTCACTGTCTTCATCTCAGTTTATCTTCATCTCCATCTTCAACCTCGAAAACAGAATTGATAACACCTACCATACAAAGTGGTCACTGGGACACATGAAATTATAGCATGTCAGATACAGTCCTCAGACATAGTAGAGATTCCACAGAAGGTCATCCTTGATTGCCTTTGAATCCTTGGGGCACTGAACTGCNAGGTTGAACTTAAGCTCAGAGAGAAAAAAAAATCAGAATGGAAAAATGAATAAGGTGATAATAAGCAAACTATGGTACATGTTGTCCAGTCATTAAAATGATGATGGATATAAATATGTGACAACTTAGGGAAATTATTTAAAAAATAAAATACATGTTCAAATAGTATTGATCTGGATTATTAACTAAATTTTTAGGTATAGAAAAGTAGTTTTAAGGGATAAATTTAATGTTAATGGTAGTTTTCTTTATGTAGTACATGTAGATTTTGTATTACTATTTTTATGTGTTTTCTAAGTTTTTGAAATGAAAAATATCTTACCTTAATAATCATAAAACTGTGTTTTAAAATAACCAACATCTCTACCACATTAATGAAAACAAAACAATTTGTTTGGCATGTTGAAGTGGAATCAGTGAAATTTATAAATCCGATTTTGTACCACTTCAGCTAAGTATTACTTTAGTGACTAAAATAAGCAAAAAAAAAAAAAGAATAAAATAGATTAAAAAAACTGACCCTGCTACTGTGAACATATGAGCATCGCTTCATACACAAAATGAGCACTGCCATGATTCAATAGCTGTGTGTAGCTGTAGTTGAGTGGGTCTAAGTTAACTTTTCCACAATTAAAACCAAGTTGTTCACATTAGTTGTTTGAATACCTTCTGGCACTAGAAATTATATATTGAGCATTTCTTGCTCTGCTGTCCACAAAGATGTGTTAGGCGGGAGTCCCTGTACTTGAGGAGTGTATATGGCAGTGGCTAAGGGTATGGGAATACAGATAGTTCCAATAGCAGAAAGCCAAGCAGTGCTATGGGATTCCAAGTAAAGTGAGACTCCTTTGGATGGGTATGGATGGGCTTAGAGATGCATGGAAGTCATGACAGTCAAAGATGATCTTAGAAACATGCAGATCAGAGATTAAGAAAGGGGGATATTGTCTAGAAAACAACATAAAGAGTAGAAGCTCTGTCAGTTAGGGGAAATGTGGGTTATATAGATTCCTTATGCGGGAGACCCGGGTTCGATCCCTGGGTTGGGAAGATCCCCTGGAGAAGGAGATGGCAATCCACACCAGTATTCTTGCCTGGAGAATCCCATGGACGGAGAAGCCTAGTAGGTTACAGTCCATGGGGTCACAAAGAGTCGGACACGACTGAGCGACTTCACCTTCACCTTCATGGAACACTGTAATTGATAGTCACCGGCAGAATAAAATTTCATTTTGCTTTAAAAAAAAATTTTTTTTTTAAATAATTCATGAGCACTAAGAAGACATTAATGCTTTTTAAATAGAAGAATTGAGAACAGCCTGGCAGCAAAAGTGGGATTGATGAGTAGCATGGCTAGGAGACCACAGCAGCCATTCAGAGCTATGACAGGGATGCAGGCTGCTATAACAGAAGTGATGCCTCGAGTAGGTGGGTTTGTTCAGCAAGTGTTCTGAATGCCCGCTGGGTACAAGATGCTATCCTAGGTCTGAGGATAAACACACAGGTACAAGGGCACAGTTCCTAGCTTTAATGGACTTAGAAGTACAGCTGAGTAGACACATACATATAGAGATAGGCCATATACTACGCTGTGATGATTGTCGATGGAGCCATATATAAAGTGCTGGGAATGCAGAGGAGACATTAGTACAGAAAGAGGCTGGGTGTGAGAAACACAGAAGGAGGAAACCAGCGTGCCTCAGTAATAAGTCTTGTGGCAGGAAAACAAGAAGGCCAGAGTGGGTCTGAAGTTTCTGTACTGAGTGGTTGGAACGATGCTGGTGTCACTAATGAAAGCAAGATACTTCAGAAGAACTAGTTCTGAGGAAACAGTGGAAACAGTGACAGATTTTATTTTGGGGGGCTCCAAACTTACAGCAGATGGTGACTGCAGCCATGAAATTCAAAGACACTTGTTCCTTGGAAGAAAAGCTATGACCAACCTAGACAGCATATTAAAAAGCAGAGACATTACTTTGCCAACAAAAGTCCATCTAGCCCCATGGACAGAGGAGCCTGGCAGACTGCAGTCCATGGGGTCGCTAAGAGTCGGACACAACTGAGCAACTTCACTTTCACTTTTCACTTTCATGCATTGGAGAAGGAAATGGCAACCCACTCCAGTGTTCTTGCCTGGAGAATCCCAGGGACAGGGGAGCCTGGTGGGCTGCCATCTATAGGGTCGCACAGAGTCGGACACAACTGAAGCAACGTAGCAGCAGCAGTCAAGGCTCTGGTTTTTCCAATGGTCATGTATGGATGTGAGAGTTGGATATAAAGAAAGCTGGGTGCTGAAGAATTGAAGCTTTTGAACTGTGGTGTTAGAGAAGACTCGAGAGTCTCTTGGGTTGCAAGGAGATATAGCCAGTCCATCTTAAAGGAAATCAGTCCTGAATGTTCATTGGAAGGACTGATGCTGAAACTGAAATTCCAATACTTTGGCCACCTGATGCAAAAAGCTGACTCATTTGAAAAGACCCTGTTGCTGGGAAAGATTGAAGGCAGGAGGAGAAGAGGATGATAGAGGATGAGATGGTTGGATCACGACTCTATGGACATGAGTTTGGGTAAGCTCCAGGAGTTCGTGATGGACAGGGAGACCTAGCATGCTGCAGTCCATGGGCTCGCAAACAGTCGAACATGACTGAACAACTAAAGTGAGGTGGTGCTAGTGGTAAAGAACCCGCCTGCCAAAGAAGGAGATGTAAGAGGGATGGGTTCAATCAATCTCTGGGTGGGGAAGATCCCTTGGAGGAGGAAATGGCAACCCACTCCAGTATTCTTGCCTGGAGAATCTCATGGACTGAGGAGCCTGGTAGGCTTCAGTTGATGGGGTTGCAAAGAGTTGGACATGAATGAAGCAACTTAGCACAGCACAACACATTTTTGAGAAGAGTTTGAGTTTGGTTATACTGGTGCTTCTGGAAGAAGAAGTAAGTGCTAACAGGTCATTTTAGCTGGAAGTGTACAGCAGGAAGTGAGAAATAGGTGTTCGGTATTGGAGAGATCAGGGCAAGAAGTGATGTATTTGGGTACAATATCTATCCATCTAATGCTTGAAGCTTGGAAAGCAAGAGGAAGCCAAGGGAGAAGCGGAGAGAAGCTGAAAGGGCTGACCACCAAAACTTGGAGAATTGTTACACTTGGAGGGTTTTCAAAAGTATATATTTGAAGAACAGAGAGAATAATTCATTACCAAAGAAGCTGGAAATAATACTATAAAACAGAGACCAGAGTTTCACAGAGGTGAGTAGATAATGATGCTGAGTACTGTGGAGAGCGCTGCAGGATGGAGGCTGAAAAAGAGGCTATTAGATGAACTATTTGGAGAGTGTTGAGAACTTCAAGGAGAAGCCATGAGGGGTGGAAAGGACACTCACAAGGCAGAGAGTCAGGAGGAAGCTGCAGATGCATTTTGAATTCTTAAGTATGTTAATAGTGAAAGGTCAGGAAAGGGAGTAACAGGATTATGGAAAGTGCTTTAAAGAAACTATAGGTTAGCACTGATATTAGGCAGACCTAGAGTTTGCACAGGAAGTACACCCTGAAAGGGGATAGCACAGACGGGGAGAGATATGATTTGTCTTTTTTGAGGACCTAGCTTTCCATTGGGTTTACCAAAGAGTTCATTCAGGTTTTCCCATCTATTTGATGGAGAAGGCAATGGCACCCCACTCCAGTACTCTTGCCTGGAAAATCCCACGGACGAGGAGTCTGGTAGGCTGCAGTCCATGGGGTTGCTAAGAGTCAGACACGACTGAGTGACTTCACTTTCATCTTTCACTTCATGCATTGGAGAAGGAAATGGCAATCCACTCCATTGTTCTTGCCTGGAGAATCCCAGGGACAGGGGAGCCTGGTGGGCTGCCGTCTATGGGGTCGCACAGAGTCGGACACGACTTACGTGACTTAGCAGCAGCAGTAGCAGCATCTATATGATGTGTGCTGGAAACAAACGAACTTTTTGGCCAACTCAACATATCTGTCTCTCTGGTGACACATCTGTTACTAATTAGGAATAACTATGGTTAGCTAGGTTACTAGAAATGGAGGAGGGCATGGCAAGCCACTCCAGTGTTCTTGCCTGGAGAATCCCCATGGACAGAGGAGCCTGGCAGACTTCAGTCCACAGGGTCGCAAAGAATTGGACACGACTGAGCTACTAACAACAGGGTTAGGAAACAGCTGATATCATAAGAAGTCATTTTTCTGTGACAGATTCTCAGACATAAATGTGATCCGATGAGGTGGGATACAGAGCAGTTCTGTTTCCCATCATCACAAAATATCCCAGGTTTAGATTAATCAGGTTACAACATGATCGGTGTATTACAAGTTCAGCATCATCTCAGAATGTTTCACCCTAAAACTAGAGAGGGTAACAGGTAAAAGATACTGCTTAAAATAGAGTTGTTTCCAATAATCCAAAATGTATGCAATTCTAAGCTGTAAACACTCTCTTCAGATGGAGACATATCCTTGTGGGTTTTTTTTTGGCCGTGTGACTTAGTGTATGGAGCCTTAGTTCCCCAACTAGGGATCAGACCCATGCCTCGTACAGTGGAAGCTTGGAGTCTTAACCACTGGACTGCAAGGGAAGTCCCAGAGACAGATCCTTATTGACTTAACACAGAGAAAGCTCAGTGAATGAGGATATCTGGAGAAAGGTGCTTTTGTTTTATTGTCTTTGTTCGTTTTAGTTAGAGCCTGAAGATAGATAAAGCAGCTCAGTGGACTAAGGTTGAATCTTGTGTCTAATGTCTACTTGACAAGATCATTGTTTGAAAAAAAAAAAAAAAGCTCTGTTAAGAGATTTCCTAAGACTTCAAAGTCATTTAAGCACTTGTGGATGAATATTTTCTTGGAAAAGCTACCCTATGCCCTATATAATGACTTTTTACCAATAGATTATATCACATTGTTACTAAAGTGAGGCATAATAGGCAAAACTTACTGTGAAAGTGGTCAACATCAAAAAGATGATTCTGTCTCCTTTTTCCCATTCTGCCATGAGCATTGCCAGCATTGAATTCCATGGCATAGTCTATATCCTCAGTACTGAGCATGTATATCTGTACCCTGGTAGTGATGGCAAAGATGGCAAGAGAGGACACGGCTGTCAGGACATAGCAGCTACCATGACTGGAAAAATCAGTCTGAGTGTAGGTGGTGCTATACAAGTGGAATTTCAAAATTAGACCTTTGGTAAGTTCTAGCTATGGAACTGAGAAGGCAATGGCACCCCACTCCAGTACTCCTGCGTGGGAAATCCCAGGGATGGGGGGAGCCTGGTGGGCTGCCGTCTATGGGGTCACACAGAGTCAGACAAGACTGAAGTGACTTAGCAGCAGCAGCAGCAGCAGCTATGGAACAGCTGTGTGTCTGAGAGTTCAGAAGAGTGTGGATAGATGTGCAAATAATGTCAGGTATAAGATAGGAGGTTAAGTGTCATGACAGATATTTGCAAATGGCCTCTGGCTGGGAGGGGACTTCTGTGAGCTTGGGTTGGGAATGCTAAAGGAGCACCAGTTGTTAGAAAAGGCTTCTTGGAGTAAACATGTCCTGAGCTGAATCCTGAGGGATGTTCAAAGGGGTTGTAACATGGAAGTGAGATGTTCTTAAAAATAGGACCCAACAAGAAAGTCACCAGACTGCCTGGTGACAGACAAGAGAGGACAAGACCAGGTACTGCCCAGATTCTGGGTTCTGATGTGAGCATTCGTGCTCAGCAGTGCCATCATGCTGAGTGCTGGGCATCCTTATTTGGAGTCTTTTATTGGTGAGCGCCAGAAAGGGCACAAAGACCTGGGAACTCACTCTAGAGGAGATGTATTTTTGACTCATGCATTAGCATTCAAAGTGCTTAAGTTATAACAGCTCTAATGTTTTCCTTTGATTATAAATTGTTTAAATTCTCTTTCTAGTTCATTGTGTGAAATTCACTGGATGCTTTGATATATGTGTATGGGGTAATGGTCGAGGTCTAGAAGAAGGGAAGTTCAAATGAGAAAACATACTAAAAGTAGCATTTTGTGCACAAAGCACCCTACTTCCATTGTTAAATAACGCCCATAACAACAACAACAAAAAAACATTCTAGAATTTCAGTAGTACTTTGGTACAGATAAAATTAAATTTTTTCCGTATGGTTTTCTGTAGTTATATTTTTGTGGGGTTTGTATAGATTGCTTTTATATTAATTAGCTTTGCTTTTGATTTTTTTTGGTTCCTTTACTTATAATATGTGCTTTTTTAACCGTGTTTGTTAAAGATATGCACTCAAAGACTCTTTATTTAATACCTTTACTCCACATTCTGCTCAGAGAATTGATTCTTTCTGCGTGACATCATGTTGCTTTTTTCCGGCTCATATATCAGCTGTTTATTTTTCTTTTTTTCTTCTTCTTCTTTTTTTTTTTTTTTTTGGTTTTATTTCATTTGAATTTAATTTCTCCCTGTTTTTTCTACCTTCCCTTCCCCCTTTCCCTTTTCTCTTTTGTTTTTCTTTTGTCTTCAGCCTATTCTGCAAACTTGGAGTTCTTGTCAGGCATAGGATTTCACTATTTGGTAAGGAGACCCTTAAATACTAGCATGGCCATCACTTGGTTTTCTTTGCCATTTTTGCACTGTGTTGTGTGCTGCTGTGTTGCATGAATGCATGTTTGCATGGCTGCATGCATGGTCGTCATAGGCCAAGGTAAGGTCCTCAAGGTCGTTTATAAGCAGCATTACCTATAGTAAAATTGAAGACCGTGACTTTGTATACCAGTCCAAAGCACACTTGAAAATCACAAACTTATCTTATTAAAGATCAAATGAATGAAGACGGCAGTTTCTACCTTATTTTATTTCAGAGAGGTGAAGCAAAACTGGGCCTCTGAATTTGTGTTTGGTTGTCTCTGATAGAGTAAATACTCATCCACAGTTTTTAATTGCACTTACTTTTTCAGTGCTCTTGACTGCAAATTTGCATGTTGACTGTATTCCAGACATTGGAACTTCATCATAGAGACTGGCCTGGGTTTGCCAAAAGCACCTTCTCTGGTACCTCCAAACCCCACAGTAGTCAGTCTTTATTCATTTCTGAGAATTCATGTAGCTGAAGTTCATGTTCCCAAACACTGCTTTCCAATAGCCGTGCAGAGCAGTCAGTCACTTTTCACAGACTCTCCTTGCGGTGGGGCTTTAAGACTCTACAGCAGTTGGCAGAGTTTATTTTTTACACTTTGCTGCATCTACTTTCATTTACTGCCAAGGCAAATTTTAGCCCAAGGCTCTCTAGATTTTGAGACAGTGTTGTGGTGACTTCAGTAAGAAAACATTGAGTGTGTTTAGAGATTTGCAAGTCCTAGTTCATTCACCAAAAAATCCTAAGGATTATGTTATTTCTTTAAAAGCCACAAAGGATAAACTGAGAAATAGGTACACGTACACACGTATATATGTGTGTGTGTGTATGTGTGTATATATATAAATAATTTTTACATTCTTTACATTTTTTGAGAAATGATAGCTTCTGGATATGACTACTTAATGCTGCATTTGGTTTCTAATATTATTTATTTAACGTTTGGATACTCTTAAGATATGGTTCCCATAGATTGCCGAGGTTTTTGTATTAATGTTTCAGTTATCCAAAATTAACAGGGAAATTGCCTTCAGAATGATCTCCAGTTGACTGCCTTTTGTTTTGACTTCTCTTCAACTTAGAAAAACCTCTATGTAAATTATTCAGACAGAACTTTCGTGTATTCTTTAACCTTCTCATAATAATTAGGTATTCAAAAATTCTCCACCTGTCTTCAGAGAATACTGTCTAATTATATCTACCTCTGGTGGGGACCCCATAATACTTTCTGTTATTTATCTCTAGCTGCTTACATATTTTAACCTCTTGGTTTCCAATGTTACATTTTTCTATAACTTCACTTTTTAAATTTTTTGAGGTATTCCATATATACAGTGAAGTACAAAAATAAGAGCAGCATAATGCCATAGCTTGATGGAATTTTACATGTATTTGCCCATTTTCTCAGTTCAAGGCATAGAACATTTTCAGCATCCCAGAAGCCTCTCTCGTGCCATTTTGCAATTTATAACCCTCTGCAAAGGAACTATATTTAATCTAATGGTCTACTAACGTAGACTTTCATTACCATGTATTAATTTTGCCTGTTGTTTAATCTTTTTCCCCTTTGACTATATTAAGGGCTCAGTAATGGAAGATAAATGCATACTGTAACTTGTTGTAATAATCAGAGGAGAACTGGATTTTAACATTCATTTCATCTGTGATTCTAATATTTCATCTAGGCATTGTATATTATATCTCTTTGTCTTTAAATATAACTATTTTTATTTTTAACAGGAATTTATTGGAGAACTACTGTGTGTCTTTATCTGGAAAGCATATCTTAATGTGCATTTTATTAATGTCGCATTATTTTTTCAAATTTGCTTTGGCATTTGCTTGTAAAACAATACAAAGGTCAAGAAGTCTTTATTATTCAATAATACTCTAATAGAGCTCTGTCAACATTTTAGCATGTTAGGTCTTAGACTTGTAAACTTTATGTATTATAGCTATAGCTTGGCTTTAGATATTAACATGATGTCCTGAAGAAAATAATAGACTTTGATCAGAAAACCTGTATGTAAGTCCCCTCTTTGTAACTGAACCTGTTGAATGATCTGGACAAGGGACTTAACTTCTCTTGAGCATTATTTATTTTATTTTTTTCATTTTGAAACTAGATGAAAATAACTACTAACTTTAGAGATCTATTGTATATATAAAATCTCAAATGAGGTGATGAATGTTAAAGTGCTTTGTAAACTGTAATCGTACGACTTTCAAGTCTAAGGTATTCTTAGTCTTATTTGTACAGCTTATATTTGGATGAATCAAATTACATATAGACTAAACTAGGGCAGTTAGCTATTTAAAATGCATGCACCATGAAGTCTTTAAAATCTAGGCATTTTCACATCAAAGCAGAAGTGGTATAATTCAAATATTTACTTAAAAAAATTAACTTTTATTATCTTTTGGCTATATCATGGGGCATGCAGGATCTTTGTTACCCAACCAGGGATCAACCTGTGCCCCCTGCAGTGATAGCATGGAGTCTTAACCTCTGAACTGTCTGGGAAGCCTCAAGTATTGACCGTTTGATATACCAATTATACCATTGTGGATTTTCCTAAAAAAAAAAAAAAAAAAGAGACCTAACAGCATATATATAGTGGTCTTTTGTATATGGACATATTAATCTCTTACTTTTTTCTTTCACCCTATCTTTACATTATTTTTTCTGTGTTCTGGGAGACACCAACTGATGATCAAAATGTTTTTCCTGTACTTAGTTCAACAAGTTGTTCATGGCCTAACTTAAGAATAAAGTGAGACATAAGTGAAAGCTGAGTTTAACAAAGAAATACTTGGGCTTGTGTCAAGTAGCAAAAAATATAGAAAGAAATACATTAACCTGAAACATGTCAGAAAGGTGGGATTAGTGATAAGAAGGAAGCATTAAAAAACACCAGGAGGCGAAACTCTTGTCATGATGGTGGTAATTGTGGGGAGCTGAGTTTCATCAGCAATGGAATATTTATTCCAAGGTGGCTACCAGATTATGATTATATCTCTAAAACTTCATCTCTAGTTCAGAATTTTTTCTGATGTATAAAATGAGGATTCCCCAAATTTAAAGTTCTATATTTGCTTTATCTTTTACCTACTTTAAAATATTTTCTATACATTGAAGCACACTAAGAATTAAAGAGATGAGTCATGTTTTTATGCCTCATATATGCTTTTGAAGGTGTTTAAACCACTTCATTTTATCTTAGAAAAAGGTAGGATTTTAAAAAGGGGAACAAACCATATTCCCAGCATAACAGTAGTTCTGGTATACCTGTAAAATACTTTATGGAAAAAACAGTAAGTAAAATGGCATCTGTTTTATATATAGGGCTTCCCTGGTAGCTCAGTGGTAAAGAATCCACCTCCCAATGCAGGAGATGTGGTTTCAATACATGGGTAGGGAAGATTCCCTGGAGAAGAGAATGGCAATCCACTCCTGTATTCTTTTCTGGAAAATCCCATGGACAGAGGAGCCTGACAGGTTGCAGTCCATAGGATCGCAAAGAGTTGGACACAATTGAACGACTAAACAGCAACAGTTTTATATGTAGTCTTCCCTTTTGACTTCTGAAATGCTTGCTAGTAATTATAAGTTGGTGTATTTTGGAACAAATAAGTTCTTGTATTTTGGAAAATCAGTTAGAACTGGCTATTTTCAGGGACACATTGTTGACTAAGGAAATACTGTTTTTAATGCCTCCATTTTCCCTCACTTACGCTAAGTGGAAATTCTTAATGTCTAACTGCCTAATTTTAAGGCAATTAGAGAATACGCAACTTCTACTATTATAGCCTCTTTAAGGCTCTCAGTTATTTTTAGAGGAAGTGGAATCTGGTAACCATAACTCCAACAGGAATAGCAATGGTAATGCAGGACTTCTTAACGGCTTTCTTTTTTCCATGTGGAAATAAATCAAATGCCTTAATGACATTCATTTTATGCATTTATTCAGTAAATATTTCCTGTATGTGAGGCCTTCTCTCCGGCTCTGAGAATAGAAAAATGAAGATTTCTTTACCTCTTTACTACTCCCAACCTAAGCCAATCTACAGGTATCTTTCACCTGTATGCCTCTAAGAACATACTAACCCTGCTCTCAGAACTCCCTCCTGCCTTTCTAAACTGTGTTCCAGAACCATATCTCTTGCTTCCCCTCCAAAAAACAAGACAAAGCAAAAAATGATCTCATAACTGAATATACTCTTGTGTAGCCAGTGGCTTCCCATTTCTCTAGAATGAAGATCAGAATTCTTAATCTGGCCATTTAATCTGGTTAGTGTTTCATAGTCTGCCCCCGTGTGCCCCTCCATCCCTGTTTCCCAGAGAATTCTTGCTTCCTCACGATGCCTCAGCTTAAGTGGTCTTCCCTCTGCTTCTTGAAAGTGTCATTTTTATATCTGCTGAGGCCATTTGCACCATCCGTGATTACTGGCTGTAATGGGATCCTATATATGCCCCTCTCCAGTCCCTCACACCTATAATGGGATGAACTACCCACCTTTCAGATTTCAACCTAAGTAGTATTCTCTCTGGAAATTCATAACGTTCTATTAACTCTATGTACTTTTCCTTCATCTCACTGGTGAGTTACTAGATTAACTTCTCTTTCTGGTGCAAAACTCAGCTCTTTGAAGGCTTATTTTTATATTCTCAGAGCCCAGCAGGAAGTCTGGGACATAGTGGCTGTTCTATAAATATCTTATGATGGAATGAATCAACCAATCAGGTCTTACCTTTAAGAAGACTACAGTCTAAAGAGTAGATAAGTAAGCAGATGCTTTTAGCAGTGAGATAAGTGCTATCAGTTTGGAATTTTCTTACATTCACAAAGAGCCCAAACTTTACATTTTTTTCCCCTTGAGAATAAGAAAAATATAGTATCCACTTATCTCACAATTGGTGAGAATCACATTTTAAAAAATTCTTAAAGCTTTCCACTTAGAGCACTTACATTGAAAAGGAAGTAACACTATAACTAATGACTCTTAAAACAAGATCATTAAACTCTCCTAACAATGATCTATTCAGTTCAAGTAACTATTCTAGAAGGCTGGCACAAAATAGTTACCATTTAGAGGCTTTGTCTACTTTGCTGTTTTCTGCTGAGTTTTTAACAAGACAGTGAATTAGCAAGTTTTTAGCAAGACAGTGAATTAGCAAGACAGTCCAGAGAGTCCTAGGATTTACTGGAGAATTTCCAGCTTTGATGACAAACAGCTTTCTAGGAATGCTTGGAGTAGAGCAAGCAGTTTGCAGCATGATCAGCATATTTCTTATCAGCAATATGTCTTCTGGTTGACCTCAATAACCCTAGAACTCAACATTTTTACATCATTAATAGAGCNTCCAGCTTTGATGACAAACAGCTTTATAGGAATGCTTGGAGTAGAGCAAGCATTTTGCAGCATGATCAGCATATTTCTTATCAGCAATATTTCTTCTGGTTGACCTCAGTAACCCTAGAACTCAACATTTTTACATCAGTAATAGAGCTCCAATATTAGCTTCAGGAATATTGGACAAGTATTATCACATGTTTAAATGAAACAACAGGTTTTGTTAAAATACTTGTCTTCTCCCTCTAGGTGAGTATGACTGATTTAAACTGGTGCCAAAATCTTAATATTGTTTTTAAGAGAGTTTTAATAGTAAATAGAGTAATATTGTGAATTCTATCCATTGGTATCTCTCTCTGATTAAACATTTAGTGGATTAAGTTTATGTTGATTCCCCTGTGAACCCCACCCCCTACCCCAAACCCTGCTCATGTATTTAAATGAAGAGTTTTCTTGTATCAGGAGATATTAGGGAATATTACAGTCATCCTTCCATATCCGCAGGCTCTGCATCTATGAATTCAACCAATCAGTGATCAAAAATACTCAAAAAAAATAATTCCAGAAGGTTCCAAAATGTAGCACTTGAACTCACCATACCTCAACAAATTTGTGCATAACTTTTACATTGTATTCTGTATTATTAGTAATATAGAGATGATTTAATGTATAAAGGAGGATATGTGTATGTTATATGCAAATACTATGCTATTTTATACAAGGGACTCAAGCATCCTTGAATTTTGGTGTTGGGGGAGGGTCTTGGGACCAGTCCCCTGCGGATACTGAGGAATGGCTGTTGATGTTTGTATTGTCCCTAAAAAGGTTCAGATTGTGTGTGTGTTTGTTTAATAGGATACATATAATGAAATGAAAGTCATTTGAAGTACTAAGAATCCCCGAGGATAGTGCCTCTAGGAGAACTGAGTATGTCGTTGTGCTAAGAATTTAATGATTTAAATTAAAATTCATGTAAATGTATGGCAAAATCAATACAGTATTTATTGTAAAGCAAAAAAGGAAAAAAAAGGAGCACAATCTGCTACTTTTTTAAAAATTCTGTTTTCTATTGGAGTATAATTGGTTAACAGTGTTGTACTGGTTTCATGTCTACAGCAAAGTGATTCAGTCATACACATTCGTCTATTCTTTTAAAAATTGTTTTCTCATTTAGGTTGTTAGAAAATATTAAGCAGAGTTCCCTGTGCTATAGAGTAGATGCTTGTTGGTTATCTATTTTGAATATAGAGCAAGTTTCCTTTACACATTAGGAGACTCTTGCTTTTCTCGTACATACTGTCCTAAAACTACAGAATCTTTCAGTCACATTAAGACCTTAAGGATCCTCTTAATGATGAATGGTGGTTTAGTCACTAAGTCGTGTCTAATTCCTGTGACTGAAAGATTCTGTAGTTTTAGAATAGTATGTATGAGAAAAGCGAGAGTTTCAATGTATAAAGGAAATTTGCTATATTAAAAATAGCCTAATTCTTATAGAGGGTAAATATCAGACTCAGACATTTCAATGAACATAATAACAGAAGATAGATAGATACTTCTTTCATTTCAATATGCCACTCTGAGAGGATTTCCTGACTTTGAGCAAAAGAATAGCATGTGTAATATATGTTCTCAATTGAACTGAAACTTTTCACCAAGTTAGGGACTCAGTAATTTTAATCTTTTCAATGTGACAGACTTCAGAAGTAATGAAATCTTCAGTATGCTTCAGTTTCTACCTACTTATAATTTGGAGAGAAATTTTTACGTTTTAGCATAATTTTATTTCATCTTATTAAGATTTTTCTAAGGTTAATCATTGCTTCAAAGAAGATAGTATAATGAGATATTGTATCAGGAGCCATGTTAGGAAAAAAGAATAACTGTTAACTGTTATTCGCNCTTTTCAATATGACAGACTTCAGAAGTAATGAAATCTTCAGTATGCTTCAGTTTCTACCTACTTATAATTTGGAGAGAAATTTTTACCTTTTAGCATAATTTTATTTCATCTTATTAAGATTTTTCTAAGGTTAATCATTGTTTCAAAGAAGATAGTATAATGAGATATTGTATCAGGAGCCATGTTAGGAAAGTAAGGAAGAATAACAATTAGAATAACTGTTGACTGTTTTCCTAGCAGAAAGTCAACATTCTGCGAATTCTCAGTATATCAGTTTATAAAACAGCAACAGTTACATGTATCAAATTTTGGATACCATTGAAAATTCATGAACTGTAGAAACCTTATATTTAAAACCACAAAACAGTTTGAGATTAAAATGCAAAAAAGATATTTTGACTCTAACAGCTTTAGTTTTGTTATTATTATTATTTAGGGAGTTGTTTTATGAGTTGCTAACAATGTTTTTAAAAACCCTATGCTTGCTGTACGTTGTCATTAGATTCTATGAGCTGTAATTTTAATTTGGTACCTTTGTAACTTTGATGTTTNGTAGAAACCTTATATTTAAAACCACAAAACAGTTTGAGATTAAAATGCAAAAAGGATATTTTGACTCTAACAGCTTTAGTTTTGTTATTATTATTATTTAGGGAGTTGTTTTATTTTATGAGTTGCTAACAATGTTTTTAAAAACCCTATGCTTGCTGTATGTTGTCATTAGATTCTATGAGCTGTAATTTTAATTTTGTACCTTTGTAACTTTGATGTTACACACACACACANCTTTAGTTTTGTTATTATTATTATTTAGGGAGTTGTTTTATGAGTTGCTAACAATGTTTTTAAAAACCCTATGCTTGCTGTACGTTGTCATTAGATTCTATGAGCTGTAATTTTAATTTGGTACCTTTGTAACTTTGATGTTTTACACACACACGCAAACACACAATCTTAAAGATAATAGGTAATCCGTAAGTATTGTCCTAAGTGTTTAGAAGTATGGGAGTTCTGTTTGAAGACAGAGGAAGTAGCTTGAACTTTGAAAAAACACGAGTTGAAAGTATCAAACTTTTGGTTTTTATACTACTTAGACCAGTTAAGAAATGGCATACAGTTAAGTACATGAAAATACAGTCATCACCTTAAAATTTTAACATCTCACTATGTTCTGAACTAGCCCTTCTGGTTCTTACTAATAGTGTGATTGACATTCCTGATGATGGTGATCTAGATCTCCTTCAGAAGGATAATATCCAGGTTGCTATTTTATTTAAAAGTCTTACTACATACTTTATCTACTCACGATTAACCATTACTTTAGGCATCTATACATGCCGATGAAATTGATTCTTTTGCTTGGTCCATACATTATAGCACTAAAGTTCAGTTAATACTTTCTTTCATTCCTTAGGATTNCTGAACTAGCCCTTCTGGTTCTTACTAATAGTGTGATTGACATTCCTGATGATGGTGATCTAGATATCCTTCAGAAGGACAATATCCAGGTTGCTATTTTATTTAAAAGTCTTACTACATACTTTATCTCCTCACCATTAACCATTAGTTTAGGCATCTATACATGCCAATGAAATTGATTCTTTTGCTTGGTCCATACATTATAGCACTAAAGTTCAGTTAATACTTTCTTTCATTCCTTAGGATCTTTTCCCCACCATTTTTTACGGAGGGCTGTTTCCATTTAAAGTTGTACTCTATCTGATCTGGAGTGTCTAAAAATGTGTATTCTGCTTGAGCTTATAGTTTTGTGACTTTGATAATCACAGAAATCTCATATTCACCATACAAATGTTCACTTGACCCACAGAACTTGTCTAGCCGCTGGTGCCCTTTCTTACTTTTCATACTCACATCCCATTGTCATCCCGCAGATACTAATTGAGCTCCTGCTATGTGTCAGGCACTAGTCTAGGAGCTGGGCTACATCAGGGCACAAAGCAAACAAAAAGCATACCTCACGAGCTTATACACATAGAAGTTTAAAATGCCCTGAGCCTCGTTTTGGAAAAAGGCATTGCCAGGCTCAGTATGAAGTACAGATACTGATCGTCTGTATAAAGGGACACTATAACTGTGAGTTTTCGGAAGAGTTAGAGGCCAGCCTCTCTGAACTGGTGCTGACTTTGGTTGCATGGGATTCATAGGCATCGCTTTGTATCCCCTCTCTCTCCCAGGCCTTGGTCCTTCCCTCTGTCATTTTCTGTGCTGCATCCTCCTTATTGTTTTTACCTCCAAACATTCGAGGTATTGAACCTTTCTGCTTCTATATTTATGTTCATGCTAACATTTCATTCAGCCCCATGATTCAAAGAAATGTCCATGTGCTTAAATTAAGAGACCCAGATTTACAGCTCCAACTTAGATCTCATCTCTGCACTCCAGATTTTTGTATCAGTTGCCTATTCCACATCTCAAGCCGAGATGAATAGGCTCATTGCACTTCACCTGTTGAAAGCAGAATACCCAACTCCCACCCCTCCCTTCCCCTTGCATTCTCTGACCCCCACCTTGTGCTCTCTGCACATCATTGAATCCTACCACCATTCACCCAACTGCTTAGACAGTTGCTCACCTAAACAGTTGCAGAGTTATCCTTGTCTCCTTTCCCTCTCACCAACATGCGACACATAGCAAAAACTGAACATACATTCTTAATTGCTTCTCACCAATAATATCCTAGGCCAAATTTGCCATCTTCAATCTACTGGTTCTAGACTACTGCAAGGGCTTCCTAACTCACTTTTACTCTTGTCCGCCCAGAATTTGGCACACTGGAATTATTCTAGTGTTCAAAATGTCTTCCTATTGCACTTAAAAAAGTCCAAAGTGCTTTCTCTGGTTGTGATACTCTAGAACCTGGTTCCCTTGTTTCCACTATATTCTCCTTCTTTCTCCTGAATTTGTGTGCAGCAGCCATCTTGACTTCCTTGCCAGGATCACTAGTTCATTTTCTGCCCCAGAGCCTTTGCACATCTGTTTGTACCACCTGGGCTTTTGTCCCATGTATATGCGTGGTTTGTCCTTTCAATTCATTTAAATCTCTGCTCAAATGCCATCTTCTTGGGGAGGACCCAATGACCACTCCCCCTGTTACTCTCTCCAGTTGCTCTAATCCCCATTCCCTGCTATATATACTTTTACCTTGGCTATATATTATGTAACATATTGATTTTTTTGGCTTAATAGTTCATTATGTGTCCCCCATTAAAATGCAAGTACCATAACTCTGGCTTATTACTGGAAGTTTAAGAGCACCTGGTATTTATTGTGTGTTTATTGGATGAATGAATAACTAAACGAATAATACTTCTAAGGACTATAGCAGAAGCCCTAGCACTGCCCCCAGTCAATAGACAGGGGCATGACAAATTCTGCCTTTCTGCTGATTTTGTCATCATTATTATTGAAAGTTCTGAGATTCAAAGCGTGAGATTAATGCAACATTTACTGAAAGAACTCAAGAGTCTCAGCAATGAATACCTAATGTATTTTTTCATATTTCTGTTATACCACTAAACTGAAATGCCCATATACTAAGGAAATTATTAATTTCCATGTATGTTTAATTCATTCATTTTAGGGTACTTTGTGTTTAAAGAATATAGTATACTCAAATGTTTTAAAAACTCACATGCAAATAAGTGTTGTTAACTTAAGGACCAAGAAATTATTCTATATATTACATGTAGGAAAGCATGAAATGAAGTGATGAGTGTCAGACTATATTGTGAGTGGTCACTGTTACTTTGGATTCATATTTTCTTTATTGTATCCTTATCACAAAGTAAAATATATGTATTATATGATTCATATTTCTGTACTTAGTGATGTACATTCCTATCAAAATGGCTGAGTTTCATCTTATTTTTCAAGAGGAGTTGCCCCAGTTTAGATATCTCATGAGTAACGTCTAACTTCTTTAGCCTCTGATACTTTCTTACATGATGGTTTGGTACTTCTTTTTCACCAAAGACCAGCAACATAGTTCATGTGAATGCAGTTAAATTCAGGCAAAATAATTTATCTTAATGCAGTTGAATGCAATAAGAAAGCAGACATATTTGGGTTAATTAAAAGGGAATTAAATGTATTAGACTTTAACTCACCTCATTTCACAGAGGATATCAGCTGACTTAAAAAGTTGACATACAATGTGATTTAAAAATAATGTGAACTGGCATTGGGAGGGGGATATGTTTGAAGAATCCAGTTAAAATTCTTTGGATGGTGCAGTGCTTTGAATGCTTCTTGAGTATGTCAGCTATTTGATGAAACATGCTTTATTGCTTTTCTACTTACATTTGCATAACCACTTTTAAGCAGAAAAACTGCATGATTTTAAACTTGATTATCAAAAAGACCCTTGAATTGAGTTATCCTTATTGAGTTGTGCCTTGACTAATTTTTGGAACACATGCGTTAATAGAGGAACATTGAAAATTTCTCAGAGCAGTTTATACAGCTGTTTGTTTCCTCTTTAGGGAATGATGCAACATCAATTGTCAACTGTCTTCATATTTTGGGTCAGACTTTGGATGCAAGGTAAATGGATATGTTTTTATCTCAGTCAATGAGTGTAAAAATGATATATAAGAATCTGAAGAAAAAGCTAGTGTCTTCGTTGGAATTGTAATGAAGACTTCAGGTGAAAAAGAAAATGTTTTATAAATTAATAATACAAGTAAGTAAGTGTTAGTCACTTAGTCGTGCCCAGCTCTTTGTGACCCCATGGACTGCAGCCCACCAGGCTCCTCTGTCCATGAGATTTTCCAGGCAAGGATACTGGAGTGGGTCACCATTTTCTTCTCCAGAGGATCTTCCCAACCCAGGGATCAAACCCATGCCTCCTGCACTGCAGGCAGATTATTTACCAACTAAGCTACAAGGGAAGCCCAATAATACAAGAGCATTATATTATTTTTATATAGAATCAGATACAGATTGTTATTTAAATTTCAAGTAATTTCTTAGTGGCTAGGTATATAATTGAGAGTTGCATTGGGACTGTATCATGTGAGGTAAACATAATGAGCTACAACTCTAGACAGCTTATTAACTTCAAAGCATTGGTAATTGTACTCCATTTTTTATAATATTTAGTTTTATAGGAAACATGAGGGTTTTATTCTTATTTTACAGTTGAGTAAAGTGAAGCTCAAGATTCCATAATAACTGTGGAAGTAGGCCAATTTCCAAGTCCATGCACTTTCTACCCTGCCCTAATATCACCATGACCAGAAATCCAAACACAAAACCAATTTGGTTAGCTTGATTCAGCCTTTAAGCCATTTATTTAATTCATTAATTATCCAGACTATGTCTAAATAAAAGTTCCTAAAAGTTTTCCACAGAGAATATTCAGTGATACCTTGAATTACTCATTTTAATGTTTAAAATTTTATTTGAGATGTTTCGTATAATAAATGAAGAAAGAAGATATAATTATACACCTTGATTTTCTATGCAAAATAGTGGCTTTTAGCATGTCACTTTCATACAGAGTTCAGTTTTCAGAGACTTATTTAGAAAAAAACTGATTTTCTACTGTTAAAAGTGAAAAAAAAGTCTGTATCAGTTGGTAACTTGGTTTAACCGCCATTAAATGTTTCTTTCACACCCATTGCATCACAAAACAGTCTAGTTTTGTTGGATTTGAGGTGAAGTAAACTGGCTCAGGACCTAAGTTTGTTAGTCATGAAATAAGTATTCTCAAAATTTGAGACCACAGTTGAAAAGCATAAATCATTAGAACTTTGGGAGCCATTTGGGATTTCCCTAACAGTCCAGTGGTTGACACAGAACTCCCAACATAGAGGGCAGCTTTGGGGTTTGATCCCCAGTTGAGGGATTAAGGTTCCTCATTTGTGTGGCCATAGGGAGGGTCGGGAGAGTAGGGAGGATGTTTTTTTTTAAAAAAAAAAAGAACTACATTTTGCTTCAAGATCCTAATTAAGTTGACTTTAAAGGCATTTAGGAAAGGTTATGCATTTATGGAGTGATATTACTATAACTTCAAGGATATAAGAAAAAATTATTTGAAAGTGGATTAAAAATATTAAGTTGACTGAGTATCGTCATGAACAAATAAACATGATGTAAAAGCATGTTTTATTTATATTTCAGTGCTCCTGCCACAAGGTGTAAGTTGTCCCTTCTTTCTTCCCTAGGACTGTGATGAAGACTGGCCTGGAGAGTGTTAAAAGTGCCCTCAGAGCCTTCCTGGACAATGCCGCAGAGGATCTGGAGAAGACGATGGAGAATCTTAAGCAGGGCCAGTTCACCCACACCCGAAACCAACCCAAAGGTGTTACTCAGATTATCAATTATACCACGGTGGCACTCTTGCCAATGCTGTCGTCATTATTTGAGCATATTGGCCAGCATCAATTCGGAGAGGATCTAATATGTATGTAAATCTATTAGAGTTTCATTATCTAAATAGTACAATCAGAAATTGTAACAGCCACATCATAGAGATTACTCAAACAATGCTTACATAAAAAATTTTTTTTTGGAAGAACACTTTAGATTGACATTTGAGTTACAAAACCATTATTATAGAGATAGATTGTGAATTCACAGGAGGGACGAGTAAGGTAGTGGTTATGGATAGTTACTCCCACACTGTTGACATCCAAGTTCCAAATTTTACTCTTTCTATGTTGTCTTTTTCCATGGAAATTTTCTAATGCAGTTTCACCATAGGACATGCAGCATTAAGTGTGTTCAAATTATTTCTGAGTTGATGCAAATTGTTTCTGCAAGCTATCCATCCTACCAATATGTGAAGACTGCTGAGACGACATCTGTGTCTAAATAATTGATCTACTAGGGTGGCTCAAATGTCTTTGGTTTATAGATTTCAGTCTGTTTTCATAGGGGATTTCATCTGCTGTTTTTGTCTGGAATTCTGTAGTCATTAAAAATATCCATAGAATGCCCAAGCTTGAGTGGAAAGAGAACCACATGACCTGAGTTCCTTCCCTTCTGCCTCTATGAACATGAAGGAAGATAAAAGCCCTTATCTAGCAGTCAAGTGGGTCTTGCCCACAGACCCACCCACTCAGACTCTCAAATGGTGTAGGTCTCCCAGGTAAAGTTCTGTAAAAACCATTATGGTAATCAAAGAATGACACAAAGACTAGTTTCAAAATATTGGCACTACTTGAACCAGTGGGAGCATTACTTCCCCTCCCATATTGACACAGAAACAAGTCTGGGAGAGAAGAATGATTTCTCTGTGGCATGGTCTGTCCTCCAGAAAGTGGTAACAGAGTTGGCATTAGAAATCCAAGGTTCTTATATTTCTTTGCTGTTGAACATGTTTATCGAATCAGAGATCATCTTAGTTTCATTTTCTAGCTTTAGAAACTACGAGAGTAACTTTCTTATGCTTTGAATTCCAGGTTGTTTTAGAAATAAATGATACACCCCATTCTCCAGCATTCTCATTCTTGTTCATTTGAGAGTTAAAATAAAAGATACTGTCTTTATATACCTTTGCAATAGGAGTCAAAATGGACCTGTCCTCCCAGATAGTCTTGTGCTTAGTTTTATTCTTGAAGAAATCCTTATTCTTATGCCTAAAGAAAAATGATAAATTATTCCTGATAATATTCTGTCTGTGTAATCAGAGCATGAGTCTTTAGAATGCTTTTAGCTCCTTCAAGAAAAGACTTTTATTTGAGTAAAAAGTTTTAAATGTAATTTAAATATAATTTTAAAATGTTGTATTTTAAAATATAATCATGAATTTAAACATAGTTTTTTATGTTCTTATATTTTGTCAAATATTAAAATATTAGTATGTCTTTGATATAGAGTTTTGTTTTGAGCCTAAACTTTCTCAGAACAGTGTATTGATAACAAGTGTTTTAAATGAAATTCTCTTTTTCCTTAGTGGAAGATGTACAGGTGTCATGTTATAGAATTCTGACTAGCTTGTATGCTTTGGGAACCAGCAAGAGTATTTATGTGGAAAGGTAAGATTTTAAGATTTTAACATCTTACTAATAGTTTTATTAGATGTTATAATTATTCATGTCAAGGGTTTCACTTTATAACTTTTTCCTTAGTTATAACTAAACATCCAGATTGATGTGTTGAATTCCTTGGGAGGAATTAGCCAATCTTTAAGCTAAATGCTAAATTTGATTGATATGATGTTTATTGATATAATAAATGTCAATTTGTGAATGAAAAATGTAAAGCAATAATGGTAAAGACCATATTTAATACAAAGTTTAAACTTTACAGCATTAATGAATCTTAGACTGAATATGAGTAGTTATTAAACCAGTTTAATTTTTTCTTAAGTTCACGAGGGGAAGATTTGCAGAGTCAGAGGATGTGGACAGATCAAGTAAGATAAGGTGTCCCCTGCTGCTGCTGCTAAGTCACTTCAGTCTTGTCCCCACTGAACTAAAAAAAAGAGATCACTGGTAACTTTAGTAAAAAATTTCTATGGAAGAGAGAAGAAAAAGAGTTTTTTTTACCAGTTAAAATAAATAAAAAGATATGCTAATAAAAGANAATTTTAGTCTTCGAATGTGCCCTCTAAATAGAAAAAAGGATCCTCATTACCCAGTGAAAATTAGACTCTATAATTTGAGGTAACCCTAGCATAGGCATGGTTTTCAACGGAATTATAAGGGAACTTAAGTATCATGGCTGGGCTCAGTTGTAAGCAAGTCATCCAGAGATAATCCTAAATATTTAAGTAACACTGATTAGTATATTATTAATGTGTCTCTTTCTGTTAGATGGGGATTAAGGCCTTGGGGAGACAAGTGTTCAACCTATGTAAAAGGCAAATATATGTTTGAGAGTTTTATATATGCTGTGTGTGTGTGAGAGAGACAAAGCAAGCATTTGTCAAAGCAAAAACCATTTATTCTTACATTATTTTCCTCTTAAGCATTGATAATTATATAACACACGGTATCTGAAATTACCCTGAATTTTTCATACATCCATATGCCTCTCTAAAATGACAATGTGCAATTTCTTTCTGAAATTATATAGATGAATTCCCTGTTGGTCCAGTGGTTAGGACTCCACACTTCCACTGGCAGGGGCTTAGGTTCAATCTCTGGCCAGGGAACTAATATTCTTCAAGCCATATGGTGTGGCCAGACTAAAAAAAAAAAAAAAAAAAAAAAANCCTGTTGGTCCAGTGGTTAGGACTCCACACTTCCACTGGCAGGAGCTTAGGTTCAATCTCTGGCCAGGGAACTAATATTCTTCAAGCCATATGGTGTGGCCAGACTAAAAAAAAAAAAAAAAACAAAAAAACCAACAAAATAATAACCCCCTCTTTTTTTCTTAAAAAATACAGAAATGCTTACAGGGGAATTATAGTGACTTGGGAATCTGAGAAGTAGGACTTAAAATCAGCAAGAGATGCTGAAAAGAAAGAGAAGGGGTATTCTCAGTAGGATTTTCAAAAACAGGGACCAGCAGAAAATGAGGAAGATGAAAACCACAGTCAGTCAGAAAAGGCTCCTGAATCCTGAGACAAGAAATTGTTGCAGATTCCAATGTTTATCTTTGTTCCATAGGCAGCGGTTTCTGATCAGGAAAGGAAGAAAATGAAGCGCAAAGGGGACCGATATTCCATGCAGACATCTCTTATTGTGGCTGCTTTGAAGCGGTTACTGCCCATTGGGTTGAACATCTGTGCTCCTGGGGACCAGGAGCTCATTGCTCTGGCCAAAAATCGCTTTAGTCTGGTAAGGCTCCTGTTCCTCCCATTGGGAAAGATGTTTGACCTCCAGCTCCTCAGATGTTTGGATTCCTTTCTCTCACTGTTCTGTGTCAACGTTTCTTTTCATTGAAGGCTTTATTAACCAGTTTTTCTGTACAGGCCCTAGGACTCAAGACACAGAGATGGCCTAATTTTTTTTTTGGAGGCTGTTTTTATTTCTAAATTATTTTAATCACCTCAAGGGTATATTCACACACCAAATGGAAAGATGGCAACAAGTCACTAGTAGTGGGGAAAAAAATGGATTTCATATGAACTCCTATATCAAATTTGTGATGAGCACTATCTGCAGATTTATGATGGGTATTTTTTCATAAATGCATAATGTGTCAGGTTAGATGCATAAAGTGTTATGCTGATCGTGGGTAAATAAGATGTTGACTTTTAAATCAGTTTTTCTCCTTTGTGAGCATCAAGATTGAAGGTCTCAAGATTTCTTTACGGCCTTCAACTTTCCTTTATGGCTATACAGAGAGAATGCAGTTTTTTGAAAATAGGCATGCTATGTTATATACATATAAAATAAAAGGTATATTCTCCCTCCCACACTGAGGAACCTCTCTATATATCCACAGTTTGAGGCCCTACAGTGAGCAAGTTGAGGGGAGGTTGGGGCCAAGGGGGCTACAGGGTTGCAGGCCCACTGGCTATTGTTTAATATTTGCTTCTCAGGGTATGCTCCCCATGATTACTGGATATTTGTAGATGTTATTGGCTAAAATGACTTCATGGAGATTTTAGAGAATACTGGAGACCTCCTTATGTTTCAAACTAAAAGAAAATGCCTCTGTTCTACTTCTTGTGACCTGGAAATTCAGTTGCATTAAATCTAGTGAACTTTCAGTGAAGTTCAGTTAGGCGATTGTCTTGTTTCAAGTCCCAGCAATATCAAAGAATTACCTGAGCGATAATCCCCCAGATTTATGGCATGTATTAAATCCTATAAAGATGTTTGTTCAGACAGACTATTTCAAAAGAAATTGGAATTATTTCTATTCACTTGTGGCCATGAATGCACTATAAGACTTCTTTTAGGTAACATTTATTTCTTGACAGAAAGACACTGAGGATGAAGTTCGAGATATAATCCGCAGTAATATTCATTTACAAGGCAAGGTAAGCCCAATATTATTCAAAAGGATACTTAGCATCTGTAAACTATATAGTTAATCTCTCTTTAGAAGAAATNTTTCTTCCTGATACCACAATATACAGCATACATTGTCCAAAGTATTCCTATAAGTAACCATTAGAATATAATGGAAGGATTTCCTCCTGCTTATTCAAGACATAACTTTTTATTTACTGTTTCCTGAAAGTGGTATAAACACCTATATAAGAGTTACTGAATATTTCCTGTCTCTATTTGGGACCATGGTTGTCAAGGCATGGGCCCAAATTTCCTAGAAATCCTGAGATCCTTGCAGAGATCCTCCTCAAACACCCATGTATAAACTTGAGGTTAAGCTAGAGGCTTTATGAATATTTTGAATAATGTTAAAATCTTTTTGATTTTATCTGAGATGTGTATAAGAGACAGTTGGTTAGGAATTTCCTTCGTACAGCTGAATTTGAGGACCCTTGTGACATGGAAACAGTTGTCTATGAAAATTTGGTATTTTACACCTAGTTCTCAGATATTTAATTAGTTTAAGGGTCATTAGTACATAGGAGATAGTAAGAATCACTGTAATAGGAAAGCCAGTGTACATTTAGAAGAGAAACATGAATGAAAACCATTATAACATCTATTTTTTAAATGTGGGTTAAATGTTTGCTGTAAGTAGTTTTTGTAGTCAAAGTATTTACCATTATTTGGAAATGCTTTCATAGTAGTGGATAAACTATTCATTTGTTTGCTGCTACTGCTGCTAAGTCGCTTCAGTTGTGTCCGATTCTTTGTGACTCCATAGACGGCAGCCCACCAGGCTCCCCCATACCTGGGATTCTCTAGGCAAGAATACTGGAGTGGGTTGTCATTTCCTTCTCCAATGCATGAAAGTGAAAAGTCAAAGTGAAGTCGCTCATTGTTTACTGGACCAGTTATTTAATATGAAAAGTCTTGCAGTTAATTATTTTGACTCATCTATTTGCTTCTATTCAGATGTCCCTCCTGGGGATTTTTAAAATTATGAAAATGTCCAGATGTCAAAAAGGATTGATTATAGTATAATGTATCCCTTTCTGGGTATTAAAATGTTTGTTTCCAAAGATCCAAACCATGTTCATTTTTTTAACACTTCAGAATATAATGTGATAAAGGTGTGACATGCTTTTGCAATATTTGCAATGCACAGAAATTATTTAGGACAGATTTCATGTGCACATGTTTATGAAGTCCATCATTCATTTAATTTTAACTTTAACAGAGTAGGAGGTTAATTCTCATACAAGCATGATGTCTTTGCAGATAAAATCAAAAAGATTTTAACATTATTCAAAATATTCATAAAGCCTCTAGCTTAACCTCAAGTTTATACATGGGTGTATGAGGAGGATCTCTGCAAGGATCTCAGGATTTCTAGGAAATTTGGGCCCATGCCTTGACAACCATGGTCCCAAATAGAGACAGGAAATATTCAGTAACTCTTATATAGGTGTTTATACCACTTTCAGGAAACAGTAAATAAAAAGTTATGTCTTGAATAAGCAGGAGGAAATCCTTCCATTATATTCTAATGGTTACTTATAGGAATACTTTGGACAATGTATGCTGTATATTGTGGTATCAGGAAGAAAGCGAAGAGCTGAGGATGAACATGTATGATCAGCATTTCATCTCACAATGAATGAAGCCTGAAAGTGAAGACATAATGAATACTTACTCGTTGTGACATTTCATTATATACTTTTTTATACTAAGGGTTGGGCCCGCATATATATGGACTTAACAAGCAATGAGTTTTTTGTTCTCAGCTCCTTCTTGAACACATTGTCTTAAAATCGTAGGACTGGTAATCCTGGGACAAGAGGGGGTAATTTTATATTAAAAGAATAAAATCTGTCAGTCCAACAGTCTGCAAATGAAAAGAATATATGAAGAAAAAGCATTTTGTTTTATCAAAGGACAAATAGGTATTGACAAGTCATTCAGTGTATGAAATTCTGTCTCCAACTAGATAAAAGTTTATTTTTTTGAAACATTCAGGCTCTGCTTTCTCTGGCTAGGAGTTGTAAAGCTTTGGGTGTTGTTGATCTAATTCTGCTTCATTATTCTCCATCTCCCATGTTGAAAGGAATTATTTAATGGGAGGAGAAACAAAAGTATTGCTTTGCCTGTTTTTAATGACATAGTTATTCTAAATTATTTCTTTGAAGTGATCTATCCCTGGAAAGATGGTTGTATTTGTCCATTTCTATGGTTTAAAATAATCTTTCTTAAAAACCTCCAGAATTTGTTTATATCTTTAACTCAAGAAATTTGATAGTATTAAAAAGTAGAGTCCATAGGTTACTTTATCAGAATATGATTCGATATGCCTTCATTGATTTATATTAATTGGTATCTTAGTTTCAGTGAGTCTAGGCTCTATTGTTGAGTCCTTTTATTTATAGGACTCTTATATTTATATCATTGCCTCTAAAGTAAATCTTTCATTGATTTGAGTGAAAGGAAAAGAAAAAAAAATAGCTTTTGCCTGTTTTCTTTCCCTGATGATCTTCAGGTCATCCTTAAATCCTAGTTGAAACTTCACTTGTTTAGAGAAATCTTCCTAAGCACAACAGATTAGGTTAAGTGCCCAAGGCCCCTTCTATTTCTTCCTAGAAGCCCTGTACCATTGTAAACATTTATTTGATGTCTGTCTGTCTCACCAGATGACAAGTTTCATGAGTACAAGTTACTTGCGTCTTGATCTCTGCATCATGTTTTTACCCTGTGCCTGGGCTCTATATGTAGCTATAGATCCTCTGTATTTTTTGAACGGTTTTCTTTTTCCTACAGTTGGAGGATCCTGCTATTAGATGGCAAATGGCTCTTTACAAAGACTTACCCAATAGGACAGAAGACACTTCAGATCCTGAGAAGACCGTGGAAAGGGTCTTGGATATAGCAAATGTACTTTTTCATCTTGAACAGGTTAGCTTTTGTGTTGATTCAGTCACATTTGTATTAACCTTGTAAGAATGTTTTATTAAAGGACATGTGCTAACTTCTGAGCCGAAAAGCATACGTGTTCAGCATGTTCGTTAAAAATAATCTGTGACTCGGGAGTGCTTAGTATCTCATCAACATTATTTCCAAGCTTACAATTTTTGTAACCATCGATAGAAAATGTATTGAGGGAGATCAAGGCCTCTGTTTTATTGTCTTTTCCAAAATATTTCTAAAATTAAACAGATAATTAGGATTATATACTTAAATTTAAACCATTCTAACAAAAATTTCAGGAGTAACTCCTGACTTCGGATGTTTTTTGCCTGTATTTTTCATTACTGCTCAAAGCAACATATTTGAGATACTGTCTTTCCCTGGTCTCATATTTGAATTTAAGGTCACTGAAAATCCCATGGGCAGAGGAGCCTGGTAGGCTGCAGACCATGGGGTTGCTAAGAGTCAGACACGACTGAGCGACTTCACTTTCACTTTTCACTTTTCACTTTCATGCATTGGAGAAGGAAATGGCAACCCACTCCAGTGTTCTTGCCTGGAAAATCCCAGGGACGGCGGAGCCTGGTGAGCTTCCCAATCTGGGGTCGAACAGAGTTGGATACAACTGAAGCAACGCAGCAGCAGCAGCAGCAATGCATTGATATTAAAACCATGTGAGAATAATGTTTTATATCATTTTTCAGTTGTTTTCTATTTTAAACTACAGAGCTTACTGTGTGTCTTATTTTCTTATTTATTACCTTCTCTCAAGAATTCCCAAACCAATATCTGAAATGTTATCAATTGGTGATTCTGTTTTTGTATAAGTAATCTTTTGGCTTACGTAAAATATCTGCAACACAGAGACTTTCTCTGTTTCTCATGAGACCCATTCAACCAGCTAACACCAACTGAAGGTGCTTAGTGCAAACTCAAATGTGTACAGTACACACATGTGTACCTGCCTGACATGGAGGGGCAGTTATTTTACATTAAACATAAAATAATAAAATGCCCTGTATCGTCTCAGGATATTGTTATCTGAATGTTTTGTAGAACACACTGCTGCTGCTGCTGCTGCTAAGTCGCTTCAGTTGAGCCCGACTCTGTGCGACCCCATAGACGGCAGCCCACCAGGCTCCCTCGTCCCTGCAATAATAAATATATTTATTTGATTCCTATTTTATCTCATGATCTCCTATCTCTGCCCTAGCCAGTTAAATAACTAGAGATATCATCTAATGGAGTATCTGTTAATTTCCTTCTTGTTTACTGAAATGCAAATAACTACTCAAAAGCTATGCAATTTATCACTATACCTGATGAAATTAAGCTAGGATACTCTTATGCCATATGACTATCAATATAAACACTGTAATATTAATAATGTGATAATAGAATATTATTTAGGCAACTTTATTATTTAGTTATTAATATTAAATATTATTTAGACAATGTTTCCCTAAATATTGTCATGAAATATTAAATAAATATAGATAATCATATATCAGCAGATGACAAGATTTGAGGTAATGAAATGTTAAGTGATATATAAGGTCATAGAGGATTCCCTGGTGGTCCAGTGGTTGAGACACTGTACTTCCATTTGAAGGGGCACAGGTTCTGTTCCTGGTTGGGGAACCAGGATTCCACAAGCCACGCAGCTTGACCAAACATTTTTAAAAATAGAAAAGTTAAAAGAAAGTCATAGAATTGTATATCTGAAATGATATACATATTAAAGAAGATTGTGCTACGTATGCTTGTGCGTGCTAAGTCGCTTCAGTTGTGTCTGACTCTTTGTGACCCTATAGACTGTAGCCTGCCAGGCTTCTCTGTCCTTGGGATTCTCCAGGCAAGAATACTGGATTGGATAGCCATTCCCTTCTCCAGGGGATCTTCCTGACCCAGGGATCAAACCTGCATCTCTTATCTCTCCTGCATTGGCAGGCGGGTTCTTTATCACTAGCATCACCAATTAAATGGCATTACTTTCTCATGAGTTTTTAAGTCTTCCTCATTTTCTTGCACATATCTAAGTTTGCTTGAATGAGTTCTAGGTACATTAAATGAAGTTTATTGAACTCTAACTATGTTTTATTATAGTCATATGTTATATATTCATAAACACATGTGACATAATGAATGATATCATTTGCACAGTAATGAGATTCACTTTACTGAGCAACAGTCTACCCCATGAATATTTATTGCGTGCATTACAGTGTGACAGCATTGTACCCTGCAGGTCCTGGGGGTTGACTTCTGTTGCTCAGCTCAAGTGGCTGGTGCTCTAGGAGCAGATACAGACACATAGATAACTAAGTAATGATTTAGATGTGCTAGGAAACAGAATGTACTGAAGAGAGACTAAAAGGAACCCCGACTTTCTCTAGCTGTGATGAGGGTGATCCCTGTGTAAATCTTTAAGATGTGTGAATATCTAGGAAAAGGTAAGCAGGTCAGATTTTAATAGCCAAGTATTCTTCAAAATGTTAAGAATATGAATAAAAGAACTCATGAATTATCAAAAAAACAGAAAAGAGTGGGAAATGTCTGTGTGCAGAATTCATTTCTTTCATCTCTCTATTCTTATGTTAATTTGTGAGTCATAGAATAGTTTGCTAAGAATATTTTCGCTTGCTAAACAATATTTTCACTTGCAAAAGCAGTGAATACACAGGAAAGACTTAATTTATCTCAAATGCCGGTGACCTAGCTGGTCATCTTTCTCAGAAGAGTGAGCTGTCTTCTTGGGATTTTCTAATATTCAAACACCAGATAAGCTAATGCATCAGCACAGCCAGACATTCAAATAGTTGCAAGACACAACTTGATACTCACTTTTAGATCACAGATCTTACCAACATCTATTTACTTCATTTATAGGAAAATTCACTATTTAAGGTCATTCCTTTGGGTGTTAAAATTCTCTGCCAAACGGCAGCCTGACAGCGGAGACCTTTTCTAACACATTCATCAGTGCTTAGGTACTTAATTATGTTTGCTGAGTGTTTCTCATGTTGATCACAATGCCTTTTTCTCGGTAAATAGCATTATCCTTGATTCTGTTTTCACCTACACTGTCTTAACAATGTTTTGTTTTGCTTAACATAACCGAGAAGAAAACCGAACTAACTGGATAGTTACCAGAAAGTGTTTCTTGATCTTATAGAGGAAAGAGGATCACAGAAATAAGTGCTTTCAAATTACACAAATTGCTTTGTTAAAATTTCCAAACCACTGTTATCTAAACATTCTAAATGTTTTCTTCAGGCATTAGTATTACATTCATATTTTGGCTCTTTACTGCAAAGGATAATACCTTTAGTTTTACTTTTTTTTTTTTTTTAGCTAACATAACATTTTTATTTCTTCCAGAAATCTACATGTATGCGCCGGAGATATTACAATCTGGGAAGTACAGTGTTCAATTGCCTAGAAATTACTAATAATGTAGAATTCCATGTTGAGATTTTTTTCTCTCTAATACTTATGATTAATCTCTTCCTTGAAATTCCAAATGCCATTAGCTAAACACATAGCTTGCTTGCATTATTTACTGCAACTTATAAATTCTCATTTGTCCCTATCTAACAAAATAATTATATAGTTTAACATTTTTGTAAAATTAAATTCTTTTACTCACTTCTACTAATGTGTTCACGAAGACTTGTCATCTTCTCTCCATCTTATTAAATATATTAAGAAACAGACTTCGTTAGAATTTTCTTTAACTGCCTCTATTTATATTTACTGTTGTAGCTCTTAGGATAAAATTAGTGAAAATGCATAAGCCAGAATAGGTTAATTTTTCTTTACTTATGTTNTGTGTTACTGAGAACGCTTCACTCAAGGGAGCCATTGTCTCAATTTTTTATAAGCTGTGAATCTATATTTAAAAATTTGATCAAGAACCACCTTCTCAGGAAAATTTACAAGCATGTAGTTCTGCTGCCTTTTGTAGACTGAGAGGCTCCATAATTCCAAAGTTAAAACTTTGGTCTAAAGTTTTTTTTTTGTAAAAACACACAAATAATCAGGGAATGTAATGGACAAACTAATCTAATTCATAAAACCTTAACCCTGATTATTTCCATATATTTTATTTAGTTATTATTTTTATTGGGGTATAGTTGATTTACACTATTGTGTTAGTTTTTGCTGTACAGTGATCCTATATATTTTAAGTGAGTTTCATTTTTCTTTAGAATCAAACTGTTAGAATATTAGAATATTTTAACCTTGCAGATTTACCATACTAGCTGCAACATTAAGCCTTAAATCCAAGAAAGGACTTCACTTACACAGAAAGAATATCAGTTTGAATGCATAAGTCTAATAGAGATATAAAATTCATCAGTCATTCAACAAATAGGATTAATTCATTCTCAAGTCAGTAAAAAATCGTTAGTAATTTTCTTTATGGTAAATGTTCAATAAATGAAATTACTTTTTTTAAGTTTTAAAAGTGAAATGAGAATAACATGTAAGTGGTTCAAAAATTGGCTCATTCAGCATTTTTCACCTATCTCTGTCTATATAGGCAACAAAAATGTTTCATTTGATAAAACAGTTTGCCTTGCTAGGTGCACTAAATTTTTATACGTGGAGTGACAGCATTTTATTGTAGTTTTTTCTATTTGAGATCTCCCTAGAGCTGCTGAAATCCATGTAGCAGTTCACTTTTCAGTTAGTTATGATGCTGCTTATGAGAATAGTATTCAGAATTTTTAAATGGTGTAAATCATCCTTGCCCACAGTGTTTTTTTGTCCCATTATTCAACAACTTTTTAAATTAAAATAATATTTTATTTTTGTTTTATTTGGCTGTGCTGTGTGGCCTGTGAGATCTTAGTTCCCTAACTGGGGATCAAACTCGTGTGCCCTGTATTGGGAGTGCAGGGCCTTAACCACTGGACTACCATAGAAGTCCCAACTNTAAAATTTTATTTTATTTTTGTTTTATTTGGCTGTGCTGTGTGGCCTGTGAGATCTTAGTTCCCTAACTGGGGATCAAACTCGTGTGCCCTGTATTGGGAGTGCAGGGCCTTAACCACTGGACTACCATAGAAGTCCCAACTTTCTTCTTTAAAACTGTATACTTTTGCACTGATAATATAATACACACGTCCAGGTGCAAAGCATATAACATAGACACAGACATGCACCACAATAGGAAGAAAAAGGCTTTCTTTTTATTTGCTATTCCAAGCCTTCATAATGCTCCTGGGTTTGAATGAACATGTCACCTTAATGTGAAATTTTATGAATTTGACTTTTTTATAGAAACCTGGAGCAGAACCTCCAGAAGAAGATGAAGGAACTAAGAGGGTTGATCCTCTTCATCAGCTGATCCTTCTGTTCAGTCGAACAGCTTTAACGGAGAAATGGTATGGTTGGGGAGTTCACAGGAGACATAGGAGGAACAAACAGAAACCCATGTCTGAGTGTTCTGTTCGTCACATGTTCGTGTTTCAATTTCATCTTCTTCTTGAGAGGAGAGAAAATTGTTCAAAGTTAGTTGGGAAGATCCCCATGGAGAAGGAAACAGCTACCTACTCCAGTATTCTGGCCTGCAGAGTTCCATGGACTACAGTCCATGAGGTTGCAAAGAGTTGGACATGACTGAACGAGTTTCATTTCACTTCACTTCACGGGACCAGTCTGGTATACATGTATGAACCAACACTCGTTCAACTTCAGACTTTAATATTTACCTATCAAATATTAATATTTACCTAGCTCTAATTCTTTAAATAATATTGTAATTAGCTGGTGGAGTTGATTCTGAATCTTCTTATAATCTTCACTTTATCACAAATGTCCTTAGAAATTAAAACAAAAGAGCCCAAAGTAAATTTCAATACCAAAAGTGTTGGAGACCACCGGTGACCCCAAATTTCCTGGATAGATTATCTCCATTGTACAGCGAGTGTTAGGAAACTTGAAGAGATGGCTAAGCCATCCTCTCAATGCACAGTTTCTCTGAGATCTGTTTTAAAGGCTTTCTCCATTTTTCTTGGTTCTTGGTCTTTTGAATTCACTGAAACCACAGAGGGCAAAACCTCTATGGAATTAAATAAATGCATTCATAGGCTTGATAATTAAAGTGTGCCAGCACCTGCCCATTATAGGGGCATGGTGTAGATTCATTGCGTAGATGAGACCTTGCAAAGGTTTCAAAACCTTCATCAGCTTCCCTGTCTTGGGAAAGAAAGCCGGCTTTGCCCTAGGCAAAGCAGGAAAAGAATTTAATTATCAGTCCCTATTCACATGAGTCTTGATGAGTTCATCTGACCTCTGTGCATGTCATAATTATGTACATTTCTCCCTCTTAGCTAATGTGATCCATCTTTCTCTCACTATTTCTCTCTCTCTCTCTCTTATTATTTCCTAACTAACAAAATCATCTCATCCCTAAGCATAGAGCAGCTCCCTGTCTGGCATTGTCAGGTAATGAGGTATTTCTCATAAGTGGACTTTTCTGATGGCTGTAAGTTTAAAGCTGCTAAGACAATTTTGCAAACATCAGGAAGTTTTTGATGGAAGTCTTTCTTCAGTGAATTAGTGACTTTCGTGCTTTTTCAAAAGAAGATAATAAATAGATTTTAACCTGTCTTAATTTTTAAGAATCTTTAGGACCATAATATTTTTTCACTATGTAGTCATATAATAATTTGGGGAGTCTTTCCAACAAATGTCAGATATCACTTCTGCTGTCAAGATACCTGACATCATGTAAATTTTCTTGTTTCAATGTTTGTATTTTTAAGAAAATATTAATGTTCCTACATTTGTGTGTAAATCGGTAAATTGTTTATTTACACACAAACATATTTATTATATTAGACTGTAAGGTAAGATGGGGCCAACTCTTAAGGAAGTCTAATATCTTTGCTTTCTGATTTTACAATATTTTTGAATGATTGCTCTAAGTTTTGTGTTTGTTTCATTTAAAAAAAGACACACTTGTTGAAAGAAGGTTATTTTATATAGCGATGGTAATTTTTTGTGTAACTAACCTACTTAACAACTGTTGTTTTTTTCTTATTTTTCATAGCAAACTGGAGGAAGATTTTTTATATATGGCTTATGCAGATATTATGGCAAAGGTAAATAAATGTCTTGATTTTAATGGTAAAATATAAAAAATCTACATATTTCTCAATTGAAATCAAATATTGTTAAATTTTAGAAAACTTAAGGGCATTAATCTCAACTTTTCACTTGTTGCTTGAATATCTGTTCTAACTTTTTTGACAGATAATCATTGTTTCTTCATTTAACATTTTATTTATGGGAATCTCACTAATTTTCCAAACATTTATTCATTCAACAAATATTCACTGGGCATCAAGATACTGGAGATAACATGGTGAATCAGAGAGAAATACACACATCCTGTCTTCTTAGAGGAAAGGGAAAACTTGGAACAAATGATGACCCAAAACATGCTGACAAATTTAATGGTAGAGGAGCAATAGGAGTATATGGAGTGGGTTGCATAGTACTGAGTTTTAAGGAAGTCCTTGACTGTTGAATGATGAGTTGACCGTGCAAAAATAGTAATAGCTAATATTTACTGGGTGCTTATTTCATTTAATCTTAGAACAAGGAGCTGAATGAGGCGATGAGTATAAAAAAGGAGTCAGGTTTCTCTGAGGCTTCTGACTTGGGCATCTGAGTTGACAGCAGTACCATCTGCTAAGGTGGGGAACACCAGAATCAGTGCAGGCCTAGAGTGAAGAGGCAGGATGGCAAATTAAATTTTCTACATGTTCGTTAAAGAAGCCTGTGAGACATCTAAATGGAGATATCCAGTGTGTGGTAAGATAGTCATTTCTGACATTCTGTATCTCATGGAAGGCTTATAAATAGAGCTTTGTTATTTGTCAGCATTAGAAGGAAACTGAAGCCATAGTACTAGATAATCTGGCTTAGGCAGAAAAGGAAGCATGAGAAGAACAGTCAGCATAGGACCAAGCGTTTAAAGACATGAATGCTTAAGAGATGGCTAGAACAAAAGGACTTCTCCCCGGAAAAATAGAAGAGAATCTTAAGTGTGAGCATACATAGGAACTGTTGAAATGTGTGGTCAACAAGGTCTTACTCTGCTGAGGGACTGAACATAAGGATTGAAGATTCCCCAGGATTTATTCCATGGACACCATGTGACCATGATGAGAATAATTGCAGAGAATTTTGAGGGAACATGGATGGTCCAAATGTGTATTGTGGGGAAGTGGAGATTTCCATGTGAGTAGATGTGGCATAAGTCTCTTTATTAAGAAGACTGAGGAGGAGGAGAAAGATACAAGGTGATTAACATCTAGATGGAATTATAAGGTTGAAGGGGGATTATTTTTGCCTGTTTGCCTTTTTTTTTAACTTTTTAGAAAAATAGATGTTAGCATGCTTCTATTCTGGTGGTAAGGATCAAAAAGAATAGACAGGGAATAATTTGTGAAATAAGGCTTTGAACAGGTAGGAGCATGGTGACAGGACAGCTTAGAGAGCATAAGGGAAAAGTCATGGCTTCCCACTCATAGTCAGTAATACATTTACCAGTATATTTACGGAGACATAAAAGCAGATACCTTTAAAGAAAATCATCATGAAATTATATTTATGAGCAGTATATAGTCTGATATTTTCTATTCTATTTAAATACAAAGATCTCTAAGATCATGACTCTCTCAGTAGATTTCATGTCCAGTTAATGGTTTGAAAGCCATAGTGTATGAAACATGAAAACAGTCTAAATGTCCATCATCAGATTAATGGATAAAAAAGATGAATTCCATATATATGTGTCTCTATGTGTGTGTATATGTGTATACAATAGAATACTACTAAGCCATAGAAAGAATGAAATAATGTCATTTGTAGCAACATGGATAGAATTAGAGATTATCATGCTAAGTAAATCGGAAAGAGAAGGGCAAATACTATATGATATTGCTTATATATGGAGTCTAAAATATGACACAAGGAACTTATCTATAAAACAGAAACAGATTCACAGACATAGTAAACAGACTTGGGGTTTTCAGGAAAGCAGAAGGATGGATTGGGAGTTTGAGATAGTTGTATTTAGTCACTTGAGCCATGTCTTTGCGACCCTGTGGACTGTAGCCCGCCAGGCTCCTCTGTCCATGGGATGCTCCAGGCAAGAATACTGCAGTGGGCTGCCATGCCCTTCTCTAGGGGATCTTCCTCACCCAGGGATCGAATCCTTGTCTCTTATGTCTCCTGCATTGGCAGGCAAGTTCTTTACCACCAGCACCACCTGGGAAGCCATGTATGTATAACTGAGTTACTTTGCTATACACCAGAAATTAACACAACATTGGAAGTCAACTATCCTTCGATTAGATACATTTTTTAAAAAACACTTGATTAAAAGATGAAAGAAGAAAGGTATTTCCTTCTATGGAAATTGGTACTGCGTATTGACTGGAAACTAAAATGGAACCCCCAGACAGTGTGGAAAACCTCATTGATGTCGATTTTTATGCATTGGGGCAGTATGAGTCTTCTGGTTGTGTGGCTTTTCCCTAGCAGTTCCCAGAACCAAATGCAAAGTCAGAGAAGGCAGGAAATTAGATTCATCAAGGGTGGCAATTTTTACCAGACTGTTGTTGAAGGACAGAGGATCATAGGAGTTTTTTCTGTCATTATGAGAGTGGCTGAGGTATTGGATCTTGGATTCTGAGTAAGGCAAATAAGGAAATGAGACTACAGGGAGCTGATAAGTAAGGGGATTGTAAAGTAGTCCGTGAACTGTTTTCCTTTCAGCTGAAGAAGCAATGAGCAAGTGGTCTGAAAAGGGAAAAGCTCAGAGATTCTTGGTACTTCAAATTCTTCCCTGTGATGGGAGAAGAGTCAGCCCTCACACTTGTCCTGGTTGCATCCTACAGTTAAATCTAATCTCTTTTGAGAAATGAGCAAATATTTGTTGATGCTTACTTTTCTTCAAGGTTTTCCCATCAAAATTAACTAATTGTTTAATGTATCCCAGGAATGCCAAGCTTTCATCACTTCTTCATT
>SJYW01043050.1:166574-184352 GCA_006410735.1 Raphicerus campestris | reverse complement strand
CCCATCTATTTGCCATGAAGTGATGGGACCAGATGCCATGATCTTTGTTTTCTGAATGTTGAGTTTTAAGCCATCTTCTTCACACTCCTCTTTCACTTTCATCAAGAGGCTCTTTAGTTCTTCTTTGCTTTCTGCCATAAGGGTGGTATCATCTGTATATCTGAGGTTACTGATATTTCTCCCAGCAATCTTGATTCCAGCTTGTGCGTCATCCAGTCCAGCATTTCTCATGATGTATTATGCATATAAGTTAAATAAGCAGGGTGACAGTATTCAGCCTTAACATACTCCTTTCCCTATTTGGAACCAGTCTGTGGTTCCATGTCCAGTTCTAACTGTTGTTTCCTGACCTACATACAGATTTCTCAGGAGGCAAGTTAAGTGCTCTGGTATTCCCATCTCTTGAAGAATTTTCCCCAGTTTCTTGTGATCCACACAGTCAAAGACTTTGGCATAGTCAATATATCAGAGGTCAATGTTTTTCTGGAACTCTTTTGCTTTTTCGATGATCCAACAGATGTTGGCAGTTTGATCTCTGATTCCTCTGCCTTTTCTAAATTCAGCATGAACATCTGGAAGTTCACTGTTCATGTATTGTTTGAAGCCTGGCTTGGAGAATTTTGAGCATTACCTTGCTAGCATGTGAGATGAGTGCAGTTGTGTAGTTTGAGCCTTCGTTGGCATTGCCTTTCTTTGGGATTAGAATGAAAACTTACCTTTTCCAGTCTTTTGGCCACTGCTGAGTTTTCCAAATTGGCTGGCATATTAAATGCCACACTTTCACAGCATCATCTTTTAGTATTTGAAATAGTTCAACTGGAATTCCATCACCTCCCCTAGCTTTGTTCATAGTGATGCTTCCTAAGGCTCATTTGTCTTCTTCACATTCCAGGATGTCTGGCTCTAGGTGAGTGATCACACCATCAGGATTATCTAGGTTGTGAAGATCTTTTTAATATAGTTTTTCTGTGTATTCCTATAACATCTTCTTAAGAGCTGCTGCTTCTGTTAGATCCGTACCATTTCTGTCCTTTATTGTGCCCATCTTTGCATGAAAAGTTCCCAAATATCTCTAACTATCTTAAGAGAACTCTAGTCTTTCCCATTCTGTTGTTTTCCTCTATTTATTTGCACTGATCACTGAGGAAAGCTTTCTTCTCTCTCTTTGCTATTCTTTGGAACTCTGCATTCAAATGCATATATCTGTCCTTTTTTCCTTTGCCTTTCACTTCTCTTCTTTTCACAGCTATTTGTAAGTCCTTCTCAGACAACTATTTTACTTTTTTGCATTTCTTTTTCTTGGGGATGGTCTTGATCACTGCCTCCAGTACAGTGTTAGGAGCTTGTGTCAATATGTTAAATCATGTGATCCTGTTAGGAATCTTGTTACTGTTTTTTATTATTTCCACTTTAAGTATGAGAAAACAGAGACTCAGAAAGGTAAAGGAATTTGCTGTAGACTAAACAGCTCTTAAATGGCAGCATCAAAATTTGAATTGGACACTCTGCCTCCTCAGGGCATGTTCCTAACCACCGCACAGCTCTTCTTTCTTAGTAACCAGAACTCTCAGCTCTAGGAATGAATTAAGAATATATGCACAGCTCCTTTATTATTTCTGTAAAAATAAAATAATTCAGTGGTCAGTTTTATAATTTTTCTGTAAAAGAAGGATGTTGCTAGCAGTCGGAATTTTACTTTCCTCCTATAGACCAAATATAACAAAAAATGAATTTATCAAAAAGAATAGATTAGAAGATTCACTTTAATAGACACTGCTTTCTGTTAATTTTAATTCTTAGCTCTTAAATATGTTTGTATTAACACATTGTAATGGAAGCATAAAAGAGGAGAAAACAGTGATCTTGTCTAAGGTTTGTAACTTGATTTCAACAAGGAAAATGCATGAATAAGCAGTATGTACAGTATGATACAGACCTCATAAATATCTCTATGATATATATAAAATTGGTAATTTAGTATTTGCACGGTATAGTTTTCTTTTAGTTCACAAATTCATTGATCATGTCATGTAAGCTTATTATGTATAATGAATATATTCAAATAATATTGATAAAGTAGCCAAGTGGTTTATTGTTCTGTGCTAATTCATTTATATTTTCTGTCTCAGCATATTCTTATCCTGTTGACCTTTTCTCAATTTTTTTTTTACATGTATCAGAGTTGTCATGATGAGGAAGATGATGATGGGGAAGAGGAAGTGAAGAGTTTTGAAGTAAGATGGATCTTTCACTATTTGTCCTTTATCTATGTTGAAACATTGTTTCATAGCTTATAACTGACATTTATGTTTCTTGCTTCATGGCTTATTGCAGCTTATTGTGTCAAGGAACTGCATGTCAGAAGCTGGATGGACAAATTTGAGTCCTAACATTTGCTGAAGTTAAGGCCAAGGAATGTAGACTAGTTAAAGAATTAAATAAAGCCCATATGTTCAGGATGAGTGTTCCTGAGAGCCCTTGGAGATGAGGTTGCTTCACATTGCGCTCATCTCGGTGAAGGATGGGATCTGAAATTTCCAGCAGACATGGGAGAAAAATATTTATGGAAGAGCAACCCAACATCAAGTTTCTAATTAAAGCCTTGGTTTGAATTTTTTTCTGAATCACTGAAGTCCGAAAGATTTGGCCTCTTTCGACTTCTGCCCAATTAGGTCACTCATTCCCTGTACATATGTAAATGGTGGCACATCCTTTGCTTGCATGAGGCAGGATTGCATATATTCCTAGAATTATGTTCTATTATATGATTATTCCCTCAAACCTTCTCAGCTTTTAAATTTCCTTATAATTTGAAATATTGCTCAATATTCTTTAGCCAAAAGAAAGCAAATATTATTTCCCCCCTTGGCTTAGGCTGCACTTTTTTTTTTAATATATATATCTAAGAAAGACTAGCTGTTGCTAACTACCTCTATCCTTATTTATTTATTTTTTTTTAATTTTCAAAAAGAAATTAAATGAAATAGATTAGACTTTTTTTTTCCTGCTTTTAATTTACATGTCTGCTTTGAGCTGAAAGTTTAGAAATACATTAGTAGCCAGCTGTAAGTCTTTAATTAAAGTGGACCCACAAACAACGTGTAGGTGAGGAGTAGATACTGAGTAGGACCCCTTTCTGGAACAACTTGAAGAGAGCGTCCCTGTGGCATTGTGTCCCTGAAGTCATTGTGTAAAAAAAAAATGCCGGAACAGGCTAATTTGAGAATAGTGAAGTCACTCAGTCCTGTCCGACTGTCTACGACCTCATGGACTGTAGCCTACCAGGCTCCTCCGTCCATGTGATTCTCCAGGCAAGAGTACTGGAGTGGATTGCCATTTCCTTCTCCAGGGGATCTTCCCCACCTAGGGATCGCACCCGGATCTTCCGCATTCCAGGCAGACGCTTTAACCTCTGAGCCCCCAGAGAAGCCCCATAACTATTGCTGGCTGAGAAAAAAAATGCCTTAAGATTCATTTCCTGGATAACACTATAATCTTTTCTAATGTATGTGTGTTCTACTCTCAATAAGATAAGAAACTGAGCTAAGTTAGAATGAGCTGTGAGCAGCAAGTCATACTATTTTTCTGAAGTGCGCACCATATATACTCTATCGGTTGTCTTCCGAGCAATTGTTTATTGCGATTTTGCTTCTTGTCCTCATCCTTCCTTAAGGTCACAGGATCCCAACGCAGCAAGGTAAAACTATATATATGTGTGTATTTGTCTGGGTCTGAGTTTCAGTTTCTTGTGACATTTACCTTTGTTAGACCCAACATCTTGGATTCGTTTGTTTAAAAAAAAAGATCTTACAATCTTTGTACCAAGTTTGTAGCTCCAATGCAATTGGTCTCTTCAGTATCCCTTCCTTGACATGTTTATTCTTCTTGCAATTTAAATGACTTATAATTTGACATTTTATCCTCCATGTTGCATTTGAACTGAGTACTGTGCTGAGATGAAAAAGTCTACCCTTTAGGTGATTAAATTTTAGCTGGTGAATTTTCATTGTAACATTTCATGCCTTATCCCTCTTGAGAGTTTTTATACTGGTCTCATTTCTAGAAAAGAGATATGATATATGGTATTGCTGGTGGAATCAGAAATAATCTTCTTTTCCTTTGTGCTAGAAATACCTTCAACTGGTAATCAGAGAGGATATTCCATGATTTCAGTGTTGATTTAGTATTTCCTTATAGGGAAGAGATAGGTGACCTTTTCTATCTCTGAATATTCTGAAGAGCTAAGTGTGTGGGAAATTTGCTAAGAGAAAATATTTTAGAATCACACAAATTTGCCTTTCATTTGAACCCTGTTAGCTTACATTTTATTTTCATGAGACTATTTAGTCAGAAAATCGGTCATGCTGCTGCTGCTAAGTCGCATCAGTCGTGTCCAACTCTGTGCAACCCCATAGACGGCAGCCCAACAGGCTCCTCTGTCCCTGGGATTCTCCAGGCAATAATACTGGAGTGGGTTGCCATTTCCTTCTCCAATGTATGAAAGTGAAAAGTGAAAGTTAAGTCGCTCAGTCTTGTCCGACTCTTAGTGACCCCATGGAATGTAGCCTACCAGTCACCTCTGTCTTGGGATTCTCCAGGCAAGAGTACTGGAGTGGGTTGCCATTTCTTTCTCCGAAAATCAGTCATAAACATCCCAAAAATAAAATGCCAATAATGAATTTAGTTAAAGAAAAGAAAAAAAAACTTTTCTGAGTGTAGAGTATCCTTTTTTGCCTTCTATTTTATAAAGTGAACTATTGCTGTTAAAGTGAATTTAGAATGTCATAAAGAATCTGTTAAGAAACAAATTATAATGTTTTTTACTTACATATTTGGAGAAATATATTTTTCTTATATCATTTTGAAATTTGACTTCATGCAGATGCTACTAGATTTAGCTCCAATCAGATGGATATAATTTAATGCAATATAACATGATTAAAATTTATAAATTATAATTATCAGTAGGTAAAATGGATATCCTGATTTGGTGGATTTTTATAGTTTTATCACTGATGATCTCAGATAGATTTCCTGTGACTTGCTGAGGGCTAGAAAATATGAAGGGACCTCCTAACATTCACCAAAGATTTGATTTCATTAGATACCATTGCAGTCCATGCCACAGAGTATATATTGACATCCATGGAATGGGTATGGATAAGGAAGGCTGGGATANTTTTTTTTTCCTGCTTTTAATTTACATGTCTGCTTTGAGCTGAAAGTTTAGAAATACATTAGTAGCCAGCTGTAAGTCTTTAATTAAAGTGGACCCACAAACAACGTGTAGGTGAGGAGTAGATACTGAGTAGGACCCCTTTCTGGAACAACTTGAAGAGAGCGTCCCTGTGGCATTGTGTCCCTGAAGTCATTGTGTAAAAAAAAAATGCCGGAACAGGCTAATTTGAGAATAGTGAAGTCACTCAGTCCTGTCCGACTGTCTACGACCTCATGGACTGTAGCCTACCAGGCTCCTCCGTCCATGTGATTCTCCAGGCAAGAGTACTGGAGTGGATTGCCATTTCCTTCTCCAGGGGATCTTCCCCACCTAGGGATCGCACCCGGATCTTCCGCATTCCAGGCAGACGCTTTAACCTCTGAGCCCCCAGAGAAGCCCCATAACTATTGCTGGCTGAGAAAAAAAATGCCTTAAGATTCATTTCCTGGATAACACTATAATCTTTTCTAATGTATGTGTGTTCTACTCTCAATAAGATAAGAAACTGAGCTAAGTTAGAATGAGCTGTGAGCAGCAAGTCATACTATTTTTCTGAAGTGCGCACCATATATACTCTATCGGTTGTCTTCCGAGCAATTGTTTATTGCGATTTTGCTTCTTGTCCTCATCCTTCCTTAAGGTCACAGGATCCCAACGCAGCAAGGTAAAACTATATATATGTGTGTATTTGTCTGGGTCTGAGTTTCAGTTTCTTGTGACATTTACCTTTGTTAGACCCAACATCTTGGATTCGTTTGTTTAAAAAAAAAGATCTTACAATCTTTGTACCAAGTTTGTAGCTCCAATGCAATTGGTCTCTTCAGTATCCCTTCCTTGACATGTTTATTCTTCTTGCAATTTAAATGACTTATAATTTGACATTTTATCCTCCATGTTGCATTTGAACTGAGTACTGTGCTGAGATGAAAAAGTCTACCCTTTAGGTGATTAAATTTTAGCTGGTGAATTTTCATTGTAACATTTCATGCCTTATCCCTCTTGAGAGTTTTTATACTGGTCTCATTTCTAGAAAAGAGATATGATATATGGTATTGCTGGTGGAATCAGAAATAATCTTCTTTTCCTTTGTGCTAGAAATACCTTCAACTGGTAATCAGAGAGGATATTCCATGATTTCAGTGTTGATTTAGTATTTCCTTATAGGGAAGAGATAGGTGACCTTTTCTATCTCTGAATATTCTGAAGAGCTAAGTGTGTGGGAAATTTGCTAAGAGAAAATATTTTAGAATCACACAAATTTGCCTTTCATTTGAACCCTGTTAGCTTACATTTTATTTTCATGAGACTATTTAGTCAGAAAATCGGTCATGCTGCTGCTGCTAAGTCGCATCAGTCGTGTCCAACTCTGTGCAACCCCATAGACGGCAGCCCAACAGGCTCCTCTGTCCCTGGGATTCTCCAGGCAATAATACTGGAGTGGGTTGCCATTTCCTTCTCCAATGTATGAAAGTGAAAAGTGAAAGTTAAGTCGCTCAGTCTTGTCCGACTCTTAGTGACCCCATGGAATGTAGCCTACCAGTCACCTCTGTCTTGGGATTCTCCAGGCAAGAGTACTGGAGTGGGTTGCCATTTCTTTCTCCGAAAATCAGTCATAAACATCCCAAAAATAAAATGCCAATAATGAATTTAGTTAAAGAAAAGAAAAAAAAAACTTTTCTGAGTGTAGAGTATCCTTTTTTGCCTTCTATTTTATAAAGTGAACTATTGCTGTTAAAGTGAATTTAGAATGTCATAAAGAATCTGTTAAGAAACAAATTATAATGTTTTTTACTTACATATTTGGAGAAATATATTTTTCTTATATCATTTTGAAATTTGACTTCATGCAGATGCTACTAGATTTAGCTCCAATCAGATGGATATAATTTAATGCAATATAACATGATTAAAATTTATAAATTATAATTATCAGTAGGTAAAATGGATATCCTGATTTGGTGGATTTTTATAGTTTTATCACTGATGATCTCAGATAGATTTCCTGTGACTTGCTGAGGGCTAGAAAATATGAAGGGACCTCCTAACATTCACCAAAGATTTGATTTCATTAGATACCATTGCAGTCCATGCCACAGAGTATATATTGACATCCTGTCTCTTATACACATCTTTNCATGTTTATTCTTCTTGCAATTTAAATGACTTATAATTTGACATTTTATCCTCCATGTTGCATTTGAACTGAGTACTGTGCTGAGATGAAAAAGTCTACCCTTTAGGTGATTAAATTTTAGCTGGTGAATTTTCATTGTAACATTTCATGCCTTATCCCTCTTGAGAGTTTTTATACTGGTCTCATTTCTAGAAAAGAGATATGATATATGGTATTGCTGGTGGAATCAGAAATAATCTTCTTTTCCTTTGTGCTAGAAATACCTTCAACTGGTAAACAGAGAGGATATTCCATGATTTCAGTGTTGATTTAGTATTTCCTTATAGGGAAGAGATAGGTGACCTTTTCTATCTCTGAATATTCTGAAGAGCTAAGTGTGTGGGAAATTTGCTAAGAGAAAATATTTTAGAATCACACAAATTTGCCTTTCATTTGAACCCTGTTAGCTTACATTTTATTTTCATGAGACTATTTAGTCAGAAAATCGGTCATGCTGCTGCTGCTAAGTCGCATCAGTCGTGTCCAACTCTGTGCAACCCCATAGACGGCAGCCCAACAGGCTCCTCTGTCCCTGGGATTCTCCAGGCAATAATACTGGAGTGGGTTGCCATTTCCTTCTCCAATGTATGAAAGTGAAAAGTGAAAGTTAAGTCGCTCAGTCTTGTCCGACTCTTAGTGACCCCATGGAATGTAGCCTACCAGTCACCTCTGTCTTGGGATTCTCCAGGCAAGAGTACTGGAGTGGGTTGCCATTTCTTTCTCCGAAAATCAGTCATAAACATCCCAAAAATAAAATGCCAATAATGAATTTAGTTAAAGAAAAGAAAAAAAAAACTTTTCTGAGTGTAGAGTATCCTTTTTTGCCTTCTATTTTATAAAGTGAACTATTGCTGTTAAAGTGAATTTAGAATGTCATAAAGAATCTGTTAAGAAACAAATTATAATGTTTTTTACTTACATATTTGGAGAAATATATTTTTCTTATATCATTTTGAAATTTGACTTCATGCAGATGCTACTAGATTTAGCTCCAATCAGATGGATATAATTTAATGCAATATAACATGATTAAAATTTATAAATTATAATTATCAGTAGGTAAAATGGATATCCTGATTTGGTGGATTTTTATAGTTTTATCACTGATGATCTCAGATAGATTTCCTGTGACTTGCTGAGGGCTAGAAAATATGAAGGGACCTCCTAACATTCACCAAAGATTTGATTTCATTAGATACCATTGCAGTCCATGCCACAGAGTATATATTGACATCCATGGAATGGGTATGGATAAGGAAGGCTGGGATAAGAAAGTGTTGCTGGTTAAGAAAACCATTTTACTCTGAAGAGGAAAGTAGTTTCAGGAAGAACTAAATGCAAATACAATTTGGCAAACAGAATCAAATTTGCTGACATTAGAAAGGTTCCCTATTCAGAAAAGAAAAAAAAGTATGGAAATAACTAGTAATGGAATCTTAGCATTTAGAGTGTAGGATTCAGGTCATACTGAAAACAAGAAATCAGGAGACTGTGGAGCCCCACCTGGGAGAAGGGGTCCCATGCCATGGATTTAGGGAGAGAAGCTCACATGATGGTGAAAACTGGTCATTAATCCCCCAGAGGAGCTAGAGCCCACCAGATGTGACTGTCCCAGCAGAAGAGAGGATTTTAAAGTTACTGGTGGTTGCCCTATATTCACATACATAGACAAGATTTGGAAATTTTCACTTCTTAACCAGTGCTTTGCTCCTTCTTCATGTAATTTTGTACTGTAATCATTTATGTGTAACAATCTATTTTTAATATATATACTATGTAAATAAACCTGAACTCTTCCCAAGTTGAAAAAAGAGAATCATGGTTTTCAGAGAGTTGACAGAGTCAATAACCTATGAAGATAATTTTGTCTGAAATTGACTCTCTGATACTAATAACACAACTGAAAAAATTTGGCCAGACAACTGAATTACTACTTTCTCTTTATAAATTCAGTAATGTACTAGACTTTTTACATTGAGATATCCAGTTGGCCAACATCATTTAGCTATAGTCTGATAGTGGAATTTTTCATCTAAGTTATAATGAATTTGAAAGGTCATGTAGTAGTTTCAGTAATTCTTTAAACAAATTATATTAAATAAATTTGGGAATGACATAGTGTGTGTGATTATTGAATTTTATCCCAGTAACTGGCTGATTATTAATATTTGCTGTACTTTCTACTTAAATTCTCTGTCTATAGAGATACTGAGAAGAAGAAAGAAGTAGATTAAAAAGGTAGCATTATAAGGAAAATTTCCATACGGAATAAAGTAAACTAAATAAAGCTCAAGAAACATGGAAACCAGGAGTAGAGGCTAAAGTGCCTGGTATTCGCCAGCCCTTTTCTTCTGCCACATGTGTGTTTTACTGATAAGATCCTGTTAAAACTTGCCTGATTTAAGTTGATAAGTTAATTCCCAGCTTAATCTGTAATATATGTATATTTACCTACAACTACTTATTGAAAATTATATTTCATAATTTGTTGTTAAATATTTATTTGACTTCAGGCTACTTTAATATTAAAACTATAAAAAGGGATAGTTAAATCTTATTAAAGAACTGAAAGGAAAGAAATGTTTTAGCAATGACCCAGAGTATTAATTACTACAGCACAGTACTTTTCTGGCCTTTGAATTTTTCATGAGCAAAATATGTAATAATATGAAATAAATCATAATGTTTCAGATCAAGTAACATTTCTGAGCATGATGGGTTTTTCTCACCTAGAACAACAGGAGCAGACCACATTTTTAAATTAAGATTTTTCAAAACATAAAGAAACATTGTTCCAATGCTTACTTCTCCTAGTACCATTCTTTCAAATCTGAGAGTGCAGAGTTCAGTGATAATTCAATGAAAGCATTTCTGTAGAATGTTAAGTGCTATAATATAGATTTATTACTTATGGAAAAGCCTAAATTAATGACAATGAGGCTTAAGTAATCTAGAGGAATGGACCATTAACTTGCTTTCTAGACCATCTTTCTCAAGCACAATATTAAGCAAGTTGCATCATCCTTTGGCAAATGCCCAGTTTCTACTTCACAGATGAATTCTCTGGTGAGTCCCCGAGGTCCTATTATTCTGTACTATTGATTAAGGAGAATTCCTTGTGTCTTCAGTGCCAAATATGGCTGTGGCAGAGTTGATATTCTGTAATAAAAATTTTGATTAATCTGTGTTTTCTCCCTGATGGGCCTCAGACATAACTACAGCGACATCATACCCACCCAATACTTAGAGCAACACCCAACTCACATTCCAAAGAATGTATGATTAAATATGGAAGAATCAATTTAGGTCTAAAATATCTTAAGGACTGATGTTATAGCTAAACACCATGATAAAAACACTTTTATTTGGCCTCTCCAATGATTCTAGTTTTGAATAGAATTCATTTTTGGGGTAATGAATTGACTATAAGATGTTCCCTTTCCAATAGCTACTCATAATTTGATCTCTGAAGGGCTTATTTACTTGTGTTTATAAGAGCATAGTAATTTAAATTTTAATAACTTCATGAATCTTAACCAAAGAGAACCATTAAATATTTAAAAATTGAGATACATCTATGGTTATAAAACATGGAAATGATTATCTCTTTTATTAAGAAAATTTATACTTCTTTAGTTTCTTCCTCAGAAGCTCTGTGGTATCAACATGTGGACTCTAGAGTGTTGAGTTGCTGTCATACCGTTCAATGACTGAGGGAAAAGGGGAAGGGATTTTCATGGCCAGTGTTCTCTAATACTCATGCTTATTGTTACAATCTGCCAACTCCATTTTTATACACTGAAATTGTTGATCTCAAGTAATACCCTCCCATCTTAGCCCAGGTTCTGTAGAAAACAGAGCAAAGAGGTTATTTGCTAGCACTTTGTTGGAGTTGTTACAGTCTTAGGGAAGTAAGAGTGAGGAAAGAGAGAACTGATACTTGGAGGCAGAGAGAACACAGTGATGCATTCTTGAGCTGACTAGCTAACCACTGCAAACCAGCAGTGTAGCTATTTGCCTGGTTGTGTTAGATGGCCCTGAAGAAGCCATATGCATCATGGAATGGTACTTCCTGGGGAAAGGGGGGCACTTCTGGTCACAGGGTGTTAATTTGTTCATATATCTGCTGGTATTAATCAGCTTTTCCAGAAAGCAGACCCCTGGGGAAACCAGAACCAACTTGGGTTCAGCCTCTTGAGTGTCCAGGCACTGCTGTCTCTCCATTTCCATCAGTATGTGGTGGTCTTAGACAGTGGTCATGGTGCTAAGAGTTACATAACCAAATAACTGATACAAACTGTCTCTAGGGCCACTGTACTTCAGAAGCAAGACAAGTTGCTAAGACTTAGAGAGAAGGGGGTTTAGGGTAGGCTAGAGTACTGGTCCTGATACAAGGAAAATTCCCCCAAAGCACAGTCCTCTATATTGTATATGGTAATTTATACACACAAATGTGTAGCCCTAAATAGCATATGATATGTAGACAACACACATTTAAACATTTAATTGTGCTCTAATTGTGCATTTGATATGCACAATAATTTGACTTCATGTGCTATTGTTTTTAAAAATAATCCCAGCTGAGATTGACATGTGTACACTGCTATATTTAAAATAGATAACCAACAAGGACCTACTATACAGCACAGGGAACTCTGCTCAATATTCTGTAATAACCTAAATGAAAAAAAGAATTTTAAAAAGAATAGATAATGTATAACTGAATCACTTTGCTGTATTCCTGAAACTAACACAGCATTAATCAACTATGCTCTAATATCAAATAAAATAAAATAATAATAATAGTAATCTCAGTTGAAGCTTATGCTTGACCACATTATGTACAGGAAATGAGATACAGCAGAATCATTAAGAACATAGACACTTGAATGGACCACCTGGGTTTGAATCCCAGCACCACCTTATGGATATGTAATCTTAAGTCTCAATTTGCCTATCTATAAAATGGAGCTAATTAAGGTCTCTACATCATAGGATTATGATGAGGATTAAATTAATTTATATACATATATATGTATATATGTATCAGTTCAGTTCGGTCACTCAGTCATGTCCGACTCTGCAACCCCATGAATCGCAGCACGCCAGGCCTCCCTGTCCATCACTAACTCCCGGAGTTCACTCAGACTCACGTNTGAGGATTAAATTAATATGTATCAGTTCAGTTCGGTCGCTCAGTCATGTCCGACTCTTTGCGACCCCATTAATCGCAGCACACCAGGCCTCCCTGTCCATCACTAACTCCCAGAGTTCACTCAGACTCACGTCCATTGAGTCAGCGATGCCATCCAGCCGTCTCATCCTCTGTCGTCCCCTTCTCCTCTTGCCCCCAATCCCTCCCAGCATCAGAGTCATATATATTCCACTCAGAACATTGCATATCACATGGCAAGCTCTTAAGTATTTGCTATTATCATTATATTTAATCAATTTCCCTTCTTTACTGAAACCAAGTCAGAGAAGTCCACAGAGGAAGTTTTTCAGCATAGTGAGCACAGAACCTCACATGGTAGGAGATCTGGGTTCTCATCTGGGTGCTAACCAGATGACCTTCAGCAGGTCATATTTAATTGCTCTGTACCTCAGCATTTTCATCTTTGGACTGAAAGCTTTGAGCTGTTTTCTCAGGGGTAATATCCACCTTTAAAACTGTCTGATTTGCTGGTTTTGCAGTTCTTTTCATTTTTCAGGACAATTTCAAAACTCTTATAGATTTCTAGGTGCATAAATACCAAATAGAAGCATGCAAATTTTAATTATTTTTCTTCTGATCTTTTCTGAAGGAATGAAAAAAAACTCCATTTTTTTTTTAGTGTAGGGATTTCACAATAAAAATGATTTATAGAAAATGTCTAGCTTCTGTACATGTATATGTATCTCTATCACTTCCTCACTTGTTATTTAAAATACCACACAATTACACATAATACAGTTAGATAAAGGAAAAAATGTATTGGGAGATGGAAAGCATTTACAGGTCTTCCAAGAATATGAGTAATCAAGGAGTTCATGCCACAGTGTTGCTAATTTGCTGCAGGTTGTTAGTACTACTGATTCCAAGGTTTCTAGGAGTCAACATAAAACCATATAAATGTACAAATTTTCTATATCAATAAAATACAGAGACAATCTTCTTGTTTCAGGGAAAAAAAAAGAATACCTGAAGCATTTTTCTTCCTGAGGATCTTTGTGGGAATAACAATGTGTGATATAATGAAAAAGGTCCTTGGTAATTCAATAAATATAATTATTTGAGAATTAATACAGTAAAGTCCAGCTGTGTAGATGCCATCGTGGGATAGTTTAATGTAGAGTAAGCACCAGGTGTCTTGAAAAATGGAAGGTCTGTGAATCCTCAAGATAGTCTCAAGAAAAATCCTTCTCTCTGCTAAACAGGGAACACCTGGAAGGGAATTTGAGACTGTGTCAAGTACTTAAAGTGCAGCTAAGAGTTAGTCTGAGGTGGGATTAATAACCATTCGTGAAAACTTAGAGTTGTAAATATTAATACTTGAACTACTAGAATCAGGAGAGCTCAAAATCCAAATAATGAGTTGCTGTGATCATTCTGTGATACAGTTTCTTCTAACTGCTTCTTCTCTCTAATTATTCCAACCTTCTGGCCCCTTCTCATCTAATCATCTCTTCCTGTGATTGGAGGTCATGTTATTGTTCAGTTGCCAAGTTGTGTCCAGCTCTTTGCAACCCCGTGGACTGCAGCATGCTAGGCTTCCCTGTCCCTCACTACCTCCTCAGATTTGCCCAAGTTCATGTCCATTGAATCAGTGATGCCATCCAACTATCTTGTCCTCTGTCACCCTCTTCCCCTTCTGCCTTCAGTCTTTCCCAACATCAGGGTCTTTTCCAATGAGTCAGCTGTTTGCATTTATGGGAGGTCATAAATCACCTTATTGTCCTTATTCTCTCCTTTGTCAGGCTATCTTAGTAGACTGCGTAGGCACCTATTCTCTGTGGTCAAGGCAGTATCCAGTGCTTTTAAGGCTTAAACAAACAAATAGGTAGATGAAACCTGTTTTAAGTCAATATTGTACTCAGGACAAACTACATGCCCTCTAATGATAAGTCAGCATAACATTGCTAATTTGATAACCTCTGATTTTAGAGTTACTCATTTTTTCCTTTCATTTTGTACTTGGTTACTGGAGCTTTTTGTTGCATATTATAAATTTGTCAGTAGGATCTTGAATTAGAAAATCATTTTAACTCAGCTGGGTTTATTGCTTTAGCATAGTAGTGAAAGTCGCTCAGTCATGTCCAACTTTTTGTGACCGGGTGGACTAGACAGTCCATGGAATTCTCCAGGCCAGAATACTAGAGTGGGTAGCCTTTCCCTTCTCCAGGGTATCTTCCCAACCCAGGAGTGGAATACAGACCTCATGCATTGTAGGCAGATTCTTTACGAGCTGAGCCACCAGGGAAACCCAAGAATACTGGAGTGGGTAGTCTATCCCTTCTCCAGCCTGATCTTCCCAACCCAGGAATCCAACCGAGGTCTTCTGCATTACAGGAAGATTCTTTACCAACTGAACCCAGCATAGTATTCAGTTCAGTCGCTCAGTCGTGTCTGACTCTTAGTGACCCCATGGACTGCAGCACGCCAGGCTTCCCTGTCCATCACTAGCTCTCAGAGTTTACTCAAACTCATGTCCATTGAGTTGGTGATGCCATCCAACCATCTCATCCTCTGTCGTCCCCTCTCGTGCCTTCAGTCTTTCCCAGTATCAGGGTCTTTTCAAATGAATCAGCTCTTCACATCAGGTGGCCAAAATACTGGAGTTTCAGCTTCAATGTCAGTGCTTCTAGTGAACATTCAGGACTGAATTTCCTTGAGGATGGACTGGTTGGATCTCCTTGCAGTCCAAGGGACTCTCAAGATTCTTCTCCAACACCACAGTTCAAAAGCATCAATTCTTCGGCGCTCAGCTTTCTTAACAGTCCAACTCTCTCATCCATACATGACTACTGGAAAAACCATCGCTTTGAGTAGACAGACCTTTGTTGGTGAACTAATGTCTCTGCTTTTTAACATGCTGTCTAGGTTGGTCATAACTTTTCTTCCAAGAAGCAAGTGTCTTTTTATTTCATGGCTGCAGCCACCATCTGCAGTGATTGTGGAGCCCAAAAAGATAAAGTCTGCCACTGTTTCCCCTGTTTCTCTATTTGCCATGAAGTGATGGGACCAGATGCTATGATTTTCATTTTCTGAATGTTGAACTTTAAGCCAACTTCTTCACTCTCCTCTTTCACTTTCATGAAGAGGCTCTTTCGTTCTTTGCTTTCTGCCATAAGGGTGGTATCATCTGCATATCTGAGGTTATTGATATTTCTCCTGGCAATCTTGATACCAGCTGTGCTTCATCCAGCCCAGCATTTCTCATGATGTACTCTGCATATAAGTTAAATAAGCAGGGTGACAATATGTAGCCTTGACATGCTCCTATTCCTATTTGGAACCAGTCTGTGGTTCCATGTCCAGTTTTAACTGTTGCTTCCTAACCTGCATACAGATTTCTCAGGAGGCAGGTCCAGTGGTCTGATATTCCCATCNATAGCCTTGACATACTCCTATTCCTATTTGGAACCAGTCTGTGGTTCCATGTCCAGTTCTAACTGTTGCTTCCTAACCTGCATACAGATTTCTCAGGAGGCAGATCCGGTGGTCTGATATTCCTATCTCTTTCAGAATTTTCCACAATTTATTGTGATTCACACAGCCAGAGGTTTTGGCATAGTCAATAAAGCAGCAGTAGATGTTTTTCTGGAACTCTCTTGCTTTTCCAATGAATGATATAGCAGATGTTGGCAATTTGATCTCTGGTTTCTCTGCCTTTTCTAAAACCATCTGGAAGTTCACAGTAGTATTAATTAGTTCTAAATATGCCAAATCTAGTGAAAATGATAATCTAACAAATGCAAGTATATCTGATACAGGAAGAAGTAAAACATAAAGTCTGACTTTCAGAGCCTCCAACACATTATCTGAACTAAATTTTTCTAGTTTAGTGATTTTGTTGTCTCTGATCATATATTAGTAAATTTTTGGCAGTTAAACAAAGCTTATTTTGGGTAAAGAAACTTTTTTTTAATTAAAGAGAACATTACAAACTTTTGCCATCCTATTGAGAACAACTCTGGAAGATTATTGTACCATTCGATAGTTCAACAACAAAGAGGATGTGTAGTACAGGTAAAAAATTAAGCTGCTAAATGAATTAAAAACTACAATTTGAGAATTATTCTTTTTGTGTGTGTGTATAATTCAACTTCATAGACCATGTACTAAAAGGAAACTAAACTTTTCACATGTTACTAATTTAGTAGCTCTTCAGATGAAAGAAAATGTTTGTTAAGTTTCAGATTAATTTTGCATACTAAATGATATCACATTATTCAGTTCCATCATTCATTTATGCATTCTTGAACATCTTTAATGTGCAGGGAGCTACTGGTTATACAGTGTATGTGTACTGGTTCGTGTTTAATGTAAAGAAGCAAGCAGTGATCCTTTTCCACATGAAGCTTTACTTCTAGAAACCTCCATGTACATTTGGTTTTTTAAAAAGTNCATCTTTAATGTGCAGGGAGCTACTGGTTATACAGTGTATGTGTACTGGTTCGTGTTTAATGTAAAGAAGCAAGCAGTGATCCTTTTCCACATGAAGCTTTACTTCTAGAAACCTCCATGTACATTTGGTTTTTTAAAAAGTTAAGATTTAAAAAATTTGGGGAACCATCCATTGTTGAGTAAAATTATAATCTTATCAGTGTTTCCCTAGCACTGGGAGTCATCCATATATGAATATGGCTAATCCATAGTTTTGGAAGCTGGAATACAGAACAGAATTAGGTGAATCTCTGGAAATGTGACTCTTATCTATCACTTTTGTTTTTTCATTAGTCTGAGTTGGCCTGTTTATGTTGTAATCCAAAGTTTTAATACTATTTCACTGCCTTTCAATTTTGTCCTCTTATTTAATTAAATCTTATGTATTTTGATGTTTTCTTCTTAAAATACTAAGTCTCAACATCACCTTGTAGATTATGACTACATTTAAGNTTGTACTTTTTCTTCTTTTTCGTCTTCTCACATTTTTCTTTTTCTTCTTCTTCTTCTCAAATTCTTCTTCTCAACTTCTTTTGCTCTCCTTCTTCTAGTTCTTCCTTTTCTGCTTATTCTTCTTCGTCTCACCTTATTCTTCTTCTCAACTTCTTCTTTTTCTTCTCACCTTCTTCTTGTTCTTCCTCTTCTTCGCACTTTCTTCTACTTCTTCACACCTCTTTTTCTTCTTGTGCTTGTTCTTCTGCTTGTTCTTCTTCTTCTTCTCCTTCTTCTTCTCCTTTGTCT